>CM076575.1:292066572-292387348 GCA_034641835.2 Pinus albicaulis
TAGATGATTTTCTGCAATCTAGAAATGAATTTGCAAGCACAAAATAGAGTTTAAGGTTTGATATAAATAGTTTTGCTGAATATGAAACTCCCAAAAAAGAGTCGCCCTTTGATGCTGATATAAACCACATTGAAAATCCTTGTGTTTCAGAAATATTTGATAAATTAGATCAAAGAGAACTTGAGGTTTTGCAATGTAAAGATGACACCTTGGCAAGAGGACTTACACCATTAGAAGAGTTGTTTGATTTTAATGATGTAGCTAAGAAACCCAAGATGGAATCCACTGAAACAAATGTAGCAGAATGTAACATTGGAAGAATGGAAGAGCCCAAAATAATCAAGATATCCAAAACTCTCCCTCCCCACGCAAAATAGAAATACATTGAGCTTTTTAGAGAATATAAAGATGTGTTTTCTTGGGGGTATGAAGACCTGAAGTCCTATGACACAAAAATCATTCAACACAAAATTCGTCTCAAGGAAAATCAGAAACCATTCAAACAAAAATTGATAAGGATTAACCCCGTTTTGTTACCTTCAATTGAGAAAGAAATAAAAAAAATGTATGATGTCATGATCATAGTCCCTATCAGATACTCAAAATGGGTGTCCAACCTTGCATCAGTAAGGAAGAAAACCGAGGAGATTAGACTTTGCATTGAATTCAGAAATTTGAACAAGGCATCCTTAAAGGACAACTACCCCTTGCCTAAAATGGATCACATACTCCAAAAGGTATTTGGCTCACAAAGAATCTCATTACTAGATGGCTTCTCAAGTTATAACCAAGTACTAGTCTTTCCAAGTGACCAACTCAAAACTGCTTTTACTACACCTTGCGGCACGTTCATGTATGTTAAAATTCCATTTGGTTTAATGAATGCAGGGGACACTTTCCAAAGGGAAATGGACATAGCTTTTTTAGAGGACATAGCTTACTTCATGGTCATATACCTTGATGACATCACTATCTACTCTAAAACTGATGTAGAACACTTAGTCCACTTGAGAAAAGTTTTTGAAAAGTGTAGAAAGTATGGTCTATCTCTGAATCCTAAAAAAAAATTGTTTGGCCTTCAAGAAGGAAAAATATTAGGCCACATCATCTCTTAAGAAGTAATCAAAATAGATCCCAAAAGGATAGAAGGCATATTACAAATCAACCATCGTAGAAACATTAAAGAGTTGCAATCTTTGATTGGGAAGATCAACTTCCTAAGAAGATTCATCCCCAACCTTGTTGAACTACTAAGGAATATTAAAAACATGTTGAAAAAGGAAGTAGGAGTAAAGTGGAATATGGAAGAAAAACAATCTTTTGAGTTGGTAAAACAAGCACTCACACAAACACCAGTCTTAATCAGTCCTGACTTCACCAAGGATTTCTACATCTTCTCATTTGTATATGAACACACTGTTGCTGCAGTATTATTGCAAAAGAACATCATAGGGCAATAACAACCCATAGCTTTCTTTAGAAAGGCCTTGAGGAATTCTCCTCTAAAATATAACATCATGGAAAGGCAAGCCTTTGCCTCAATCAAAGCTTTGAAAGATTTTACAGTTTATATTTTGCATTCAAATATCATAGCTTTTGTCTCGCACATAGTGGTCAAAGACATACTTAACCAAGACGCTGATGGTAAAATGGGAAAGTAGATTGCTACTATCTTAGAATATGATTTAGAAGTTAGACCCACTAAGTTGATTAAAGGACAAGGACTTGCAAAACTTATGGCTGAATCAAATTTCCAAGCTTTAGACATGAATATGGTTGATGTATTAGAGGAGACAGAAGAATTCACAGCTCCATACATTGAAGAAATGTTTTTAAATTGATCTTGGTATGATGATATAATTTATGTGCTTCTTTATCTCAATGCTCCTCCTTCTCTTTCAAAGACTAAAGCTATATTTTAAAAAAAAAGTTCTAAATTTCTGCATTATAGATGGAGTATTGTACTGGAACAGTTCTATTGATTTATTACTTAAATGTTTGCATGAAGATGATGCAAAAAAGATCATGCATGAATTTCACGAAGGGGAATGTGGAGGTAAAATCTATTGGAATACTACAACCAACAAGATCCTTAGAGCTGGCTATTATTGGCCTACCCTTTTTCTTAATACTCACAAACTAGTCATGACTTTACATAAGTGCCAAATCTTTGATGGCAAAAGAAAACTTCTACCTTTTCCTTTGCATCCCATCAGTGTTGAAGCTCCTTTCCAACAGTGGGGGTTGGATTTCATTGGAGAAATCCATCTTACCTCATCTACCCAACATAAGTGGATCCTCACTGCCAATGATTACTTCACCAAATGGATAGAGGCCATCCCTTCTAGGAATGCCACCGACTTATTCATTATCAAATTCCTTGAAACCAACATCTTATCCAGGTTTGTTTGTCCTAGAAAAATCATCACCGATAAAGTTGTTGCCTTTACATCTAAGAAAATGGTGGAATTTTGTTATAAATATCACATCATACTAGGTCACTCCAATGCTTACTACCCGCAAGACAATGCGTTAGATGAGTCCTCTAACAAGAGCTTGGTGAACATCATTAAGAAGCTCCTCGAACAAAATCAAAAGGAATGGCATGGAAAACTAGTGCATGCACTATGGGCTAATAGACTAACCACCAAGAAATCAATTGGTATGTCTCCCTATCAACTAGTGTATGACATGGATGCAGTTTTCCCCACCTCTTTGGGAGTTCCAGTCATGAAGCTCCTCCAAGAGGTACAATCAGAAGAAAATGACATGAAAATAAGGCTGAACCAAACCATTCATTTGCAGCAGTCAAGAGAGGAATTTTACAAGAGAACACAAGTAATACAAGACAATATCAAGAAATTTTTTGATAGGATAACCAAGGCCAATGATTTCCAAATTGGAGACATAGTTTTGAAATGGGATTCAAGAAGGGAAGACAAGGGAAAACATGGTAAGTTTGAAAATTTATGGAAAGGCCCTTACATCATTCATTCAGCTAGAGGGAAAAATTCTTTCTTTCTGCAAGAGCTTGATGGGGTAGAAATGTTTGGAGGTCCTATCAATGGAAGGATGCTCAAACACTAATTTTGTCAAGATTCCTGAACTTTACATATAGCACTAATTATACATAAAATTAATTGATTAAGAAACAGAAAAGACAAAATCCTTAAAAATAGAAAAAGGAAAAAGAGGGCAAATTTTGAAAGAAAGGTACAGCCCCATACCCAAAAAAATAGTGATGCTGAAAGTGTGCAAGTCTAAATGCCACCACTTGTTTTAAAAAAAAAGAGAAGTCTTGTTCAGTGATCTAGCCTAATCATGGCTGAACATTTTTTCAATTTATTTGCTGATAGGTTAGTAAAAGGAAGAACTTGTCAAAACATCTAATCTTGACTTGTCAATAGGTGTAGATTAGGATTGAAAGATGATGTTTCCACATGCTCAAATCTGAACCAAAGAGGAAAATAGGGATGCTTAACAAATGACATATATTGCCCTTCTATTTCCTAAGTATTCTTTGTACAAAAATAACAGTTGTGTGCAGCTTGTTCTAAATACCACAACCCATGGTGAATCAGAATTCCTAATCCTGATTTAGCCATGTTTTCAATTTCTTGTCAGTAGCTTAGAGAATAAAGATTAGGCTCAAATTTTGATAAAAATGGATTTTTCAGAAGATACAGGGCACCTCTAGAGGATTTTTGGCTTTTAGGGCTTGAAATTGACCCTAAAACTGTGGAAAATGATAATTTTCTTTGGAAAATGGTGCGCAGCGGATTCTAGGATTCCTGGAAAAATTTTGTGAGGGTTTTTCCTGTTTCTGGGAATTTAGGGAAATTGAATTTAATTAATTTCCTTAATCTTTACTGATTCTTTTTCCTTTAACAATTTTTTGAATTTGATTTGCAAGTTAAATCTTTAGAAAAATACCTGGTTTTGACGGAGGTATTGGTTTTAACCGAGTTTTTCTGCAATATTCTGGTCGAATTGAATCTTTAAAGGCTGAATTGGAGTGATATAGCTCCTTAGCAGTTACTTGCAGGTTTCTTGGGTGAATTTCAGAGGTTTCGGGCGTAAAAATGGCTATCAGGGGGCTCTGCGTAGGTTTATAAAGTCAGGAGGGAAAACAATGGTTTAAACGAAAAGATGGGTAAAAAAATGCATATACAAAGATTTTATTAAACATTATGAAATCTACATTGAATGCGAGGCGGGAAGCGGTTTTTGAATTTCAAAGGAGAAGAAAATCAGAGGTTTATCGCGTTTATTTTGAGTGGTAAGCAGTTGTTTATCAAAGTCACACGATCCAACCAAAAATAGCCATGTGGAGGGGAGGGTTCAATGCAAAACTGGCCATTTTGCATGGATATTGTGTTGGAGTGGTCGTGCATATGATTCATGCAATATTGCTTGTCGACCGTCAGATTAACAACTTTGAAGCGAATGGTGGAGATCGGTTTGAGAGCTGCGTTGAGATAGAAAGGTGGGGCCGGGCTATTGCATAGGTGGACGGGTTAAAATATTTATGAAATAAATTAGCGTCGAGGGATTTAATTATGGTTTCAAACATTGCAATAATGTTTTGATTTACATACAAGGTGGCGGGCTTAATGTTTTTATTAAAACATTTGTTAAAATGCTTTTAATAAAACATAAGTGGGTTGGGTTTTATGCTACGACATTTTATTAAAAATGTTTTTTCAAATGTACATAATAATATGTTATTTTATATAGCTTTTTTAACTTTTTTTGAATAGTTAAACAACTATAGGGCGGGATATTTTCATATGGGTAATCTCTTAGACCAAAGGGATTTTTATTTTGGGTTTTTTATTTAAGCACATGGGATAATATACCTTGGTCAAAAGCTTATTATAGTGGGTTTTTGGGGTTATTAGATATAATGGAATTAATAACATAGGAAAGGGTATCTCTTAGGGATTTAATCAAATATGTTAAAATTTAATATGAGAGGGGAGTGCAAAACAAAATACACATTATCTCTAGTATAAAATAATCAAGAATTTGCTCATCTTTGTATTTCTTGGAATAATACTTAGAATAAATGTGATTTTGTGGGTTTTTATGAATGTTTATGAAGGGATAGAGTTAATTATGTGGGGATTAAAATTTTACTACGTAAGAGTGTGTTTTTACTTAGGAAAAAGGGGTTTTAGTACATGAATGAAGGGTAAATGATGATAAATGAGGATTTTTAACATAAGAATTCAATATTTTCAACTAAGCAGTCATAGAGCCTTAGGTCCGGTCCCAAAAAAAGTCAGAGAAGTGCTCTGAGCCTATTTGACTGACAACTTAGAATAATGAACACTTATGGGGGAGGGGAAATTAGTGATTTTTCCTGATGATGTATTATTTACATAATTGATCCACTGCTTTCTACCTACCCAACTTCCATTTCTAACATTTTTTCTTCATTTTGCAGGTGCATTTAGGCTTGCAATCTTAAAATATTTTCTTTTAAAGCATAAAACTAATCTAAATCTACCTTATTTCATCTGAGGGCTCAGATTAAACTATTGAGCTCCTCATTATTCTCTACCTATCTACTGATTTGTCAAGTTTAAATTGTTTGAAAAATGTTTACTCTATATCTAAAACATGAAATTGAAACATGAAAAGTTAAGATTAAACTATTTAAATGATCATGGATTATGGCATTTATTGACACTCTACATATAATCATTTATTCTTTGCAGTAAAAAGTAAAAGTAGTGGCATTTGGATTTGCTCACTTTCAAGTTTTATTTCTCTTTTTTCTTTTGGGGTTTATATTTTTCTAAGTCCTTTGATCATTCTTTTAGGACTTTTTACCCTCTTTTTGCTTTTTTATTATTTTTAATTTTTTCAAAATATGGGAAAACAACTTGCAGAATGCAAGGTATGTACATATTTACAAGACTTATCAAAGTCAATTCAAAATTTTATGAACGTTATTATTATAGGACCCTAACAGGTTGAACCAATACTCTCCCCAAAACAAGTAGCATAAGGCACATAGAGAGTATCCATCCCATGTGGTACATACAAGCTTCCCATCCTCCCTCCATACAACCCCATAAAAGGTACAAGTATGTCATCAATGTATGGAAGCAAAACTACATATACACAAACAGAAATTTGAGCATGAGGAGATGGTTCATAGTCCCACATATGATACCATCGCAGTGCATCTCCTGCATGCATCAGATCAAGGTATGGTAAGTGGTTTCCCCACCACTTAATTTCTGCACATGTCATCTCACCATGGATGAAAGTGTGAGATATGTTTGGTGCCTTTGGGAAGCACCCATCATGAAAGAAAATCTCCCTTTGCACAACAAGGGAGTGGCCAAATTTAGAAATTTTAGTGGCCCAATGTTTGCCATGAGATTTACATGATACATCACTCCTCCTTGAAGTCATGGCCTACATAAACATGGTGAAAGAATATGTAAAATCAGAAAATGAAACTTGCTTTACATGATCAGATTCTTCACCAACAATGCCTCTCATACACATGGAGTTGTGCATGGATCTTTCTCCTCTTTCAAAAGAAGGAAGAGATGGCTGAAATAACTCTTTCACAGAGTCACATGGCTGCCCCAACTCCACATAGTTCATGCATTCTTGAAAATGTTGATCTAGTTCTTCTTTCAAGCCTTCCCAATCATATCTTCTCATGATGATGTTGTAGATCTCCATGGAGTACATATCACTGAAACATAACTCTTTGTATGCTCTTTGTAGTAACTTCTGCTTGATCTTAGAAGCTCTAAAAAATAAGATCCTACCATGATGATAGATGAATCCCTCATGGACTAGATAGCCCTCTTCATGCAGCTGGTCATCAAGTATCATACAAGTGTGTAGATATTTCGAATAATCCACCAACAATTGGGATTTCCAATACAGATCTAAATTGCTCAACAATGATAGCACTGATGATATATCAACAAAAATTTCTATCATGTTGCTGATATTCTCCTTGACATCTCCTATGCCAAAGATGTATGTTGGAAGGCCATTCCTTCCATTCTTCTCCTCCCACAGCGCAGATCTAGAAATGAGATTGGGTGATGATGATAAGGGAAGAAGATCTCCCTCTTTCTTAAGCTTACCCAAGTCTCCCAGCGATGTAGCTTTGTCTTCAAGTGCTCCAATCCCTCCTTGATCTAAGTTTTGAGCAGCAAGTTGTGAGGTCTTCCCTACAAAATCTGAATCAGGTGGCCTCCCAAGTGGTTTTCCACTAGATAAGAGTGTCCCATGCAGAAATCTCATGAACATAATAGATGGGACTGTAAGGTCCTTGCTTTCATTGCAAAAATCCGTCTCTGTTTTCTATTTTCACCACTCTTCTTGTCCACCCATTCCATTTCCAAAGCCTCCCAATCAGTGGTGACTTTCCCCAATGTAATCAACCATTGAACACCCAAAATCACATTGGTGTCTGGTATGTCAATCACAAATAATTGATCAACCAAAGTTTAGGTACCCATGGTGACTGAAAGTGATGGGACATACTGCATCCATTACATTATTCTATCTCCTGGGACCAAAACAGATAATCCCTCAAAAGTATCAGTGGGTATTTCCCTCCTTTGCACAAGATGACCATCAATGAAATTGTGAGTTTCCCCACTATCAATCAATACGGAAACCCTCTGATTCAAGATTGAACCTTGAAATATTAAGGTCAAGTACTTAGGTACTCCCCTCAAATATGTGAGAGTCCCTCCAATAGGAGTAAAGGCTCCATTACCATCACCTGTTGGTGTTGGATCTCCTCCATGAGTGTCAGCACTGTGACCCCTTCTTGGTTCATCTTCTTCTTCGCCCTCAATATCTGAGAAGACCTCTATGTAATGTGCTTTTCCAGCAGCACATCTATGCCCCAGTGCTCATGCTTCTTGGCAAGTGAAGCATAGATTCTTCCTCCTTATATCTCTTCGAACTTTATCATCAAGAGGCTTCTTGTATGAGCTCTCCTTTGAAGGAGCATCTTTCTCTTGCTTTCCTTTAGAAGAAAAAGAGGTTTTGTGCTGAAAGTTTGCCTTTGCTTTTGGCAAAGCATCTGTAATATTCCCAAATTTTCACATCACATTTGGAATATTAGAGTCCTTGATTTTCTTAATTAATTAAGTAAATAAAAGGGAGGAGGGACCCACAATCCTCAATAGTAATAAATATCCACTTTGTGTGTATGAATGTGGATTAATTTAGCCTATATTTGGAAAAAGAGGTAGTTGAGCAACTACTAATGTGAATGAGAATTGGAGATCATGTCTCATTTAATGAGGAAGATCATGGAGGGTTCATTCAGTCAACTAAAATCTTGAAGATGTCAAACAAAGGATCATTAAGCATTAATGATGAAGTGATGGAGAATCATGTGCAAATGAAGCACACATGATGGAGGAGGTGTACATTGCACCTAGACTATTTGGTTGATTTGGTTAGACATTGTAGTCCCACTTGGAGGATCTTGTCCACATGAGACTGCACAGTTGAGATTAGGGCCAAGGCTTGGGATGGATCAATCATTATAAAGGAGATGAAGCAAAGGTGAAAGGCATCTTGGATTATTTGATGTATGATCTTTTAGATCTGGAATTTTCAAGTGACATTCCACTACATTCTTAGGATATTTAGCAGAGATTGCAGGTGCTGTTTAGCACAGGGTGTTCCCAGGCAGGAATCCCACCTCTTACCTTGAGTGATATCTAAGGAAGAGGATTGTACTTCATTATACATCCATCTGTAAGTTCCATTTCCTTTTTCTACCTTCTGAAGAACATTCATATTCAGAAATCTGCAGATTTCTCAAGATCAGTTTGGAAGGTGGAAGTTGTCTTCAGTACTTCAGCTGGAGAACAAGGTGAGGGATTATTCCCATCACTTGGGCTTCTATATCAGCACTCCCAGAGCCACATTACAGATCTAGCATCAAGACAAAAGTTATTGACCTCCTAGCAGCAGTATTCCATTCAGGAATAACGCTGTCCATATTGCAGACCTGAAAGGAGGAAGGAAGTTGCTAGTACTTCAGCTAGAAATCCAGTGGAGGATCATTCATTCACATTTCCATCAGTTTCAACATCATCCTGGAGCTTATTGCAGCATTTCTCAGTAGGAAAAATGCCTCTCTTTCCCTCACAGTGCAGTTTCTGTTGGCAGCTATGTTGCAGAAGTTGAATTCATCATTAGAGGATTGAGAAGGTAGATCTAGAGCTCTCAGCTCATAGATATGATGAAGGGATTAGCCCTTCAAGCATAGATATGATCAGATATCATATTTCAGCCATTTATTTATTAGATCTAGCTTTAGATCTGTATTTCCCAGCAGATCAAGGATTTTATCCTAGGGTGGTGATTTTCCAAAGTTGCAGATCTGGAAAATCCTTTCTGGGTTATCTTGGGAATCCATCAAATTGGCTAGATCTTGAATCTTGGCATCATCAGAGCTCCAGATTTGAGTAGATCTGCATTTATATTTTCAGCCTGCAACCATATGTGTATATTCTGCTAAAGAGACAACGCAGTATTTTCTGCAGAGCCTTAATAGTTACGCTGTGCCTGCTTCATACATGTTTTCAGGGTGATCCTAGCTCATCTTTTTGGCTAGATCTACCTATATTATGTACTTGTATAATTGAATCATCTCTAATATAATAAAATGGCTCAACTATGTCTCCATATTTTGATTTGTACTTAGATTTATTGTTTATCTTGCTGTAAGTTCTTATATTGTGTGAAGTATTACTGCATTCTCCATTTTGGGATATTACAGTGGTATCAAAGCATGATCTTTGGCTTAGCTTGTGGAAACTTCATAATTTTACATTGAAAGGAGAACAGATAGATGACATCTATCATGGAGAATGAAAAATCTGTCACTCCTTTATTTATATCCATGCAAGATCTCTCCAAGGAGGTCTTTCAAATGAAGGAGGAAGAACAGAGAGAAGATCCAAGAAGAAGATGTGATGAGGAAAGTACTTCCTATTAGTAGCAAATGCAATATTCCTACTTAGCTTGAGCCAAGAGGAATATGCAATTTTGTTTTACTTTCTGTTGCATGATTAAATGAATAAAGGAGGACATGTAAAACTCCTGAAAAGAATGAATAAATCAATGCCCATATGAACAAGGATAAATTAGGGCCATGTAAATAAATAACTTGTATCAAAACATAAGTCACAAGAATTTTGATTACTCTACTGATGATCAAGACAAGGGTAAAGCCCCTCAAACTATAAGTGATAAAGAAGGAGAAGAGTTTGCAAGAACTCTTTTTGTAGCCATGGAAGATATTTCTAGAGAGATAAAAGAGATAAGAATGGATAGGATGAGAGAATATCCTGGGATATTTCATCCTGGGGAAAGCTCTGACATGTCTCATCACTCGATTGGTCAACCAGTGAACCAGTCTCAAGTTCCACAAGCTCCACAACGCTCCACTATGCCTACCTTTTTGGCTGTGGAAAATGAAGGACCACAAGAGCAAGCATCCCTTGAAGACTACTTTGTGGAATATGAATCTCAGAATCAGAGATTCAGAGACCACCTCAGTTTCCAATATTTTTTTCACCTCAAGGACAAAAGAAGACCAAGGCATCAGTATAGAGATGGTGGGTTCTTTCATAATCATGATAGACATCACTCTATGGGAAGATTATTCTTGCCCATGTTTGATGGGTCATCTTCCAGTTCTACCAAGGCATGGGTAGAAAAGATAGACATCTACTTTTAGTTGATCAAGGTCCATGAGATTTAATCCATCAAGATTGTAGCGCTGCACTTTGAAGGTGAAGCACACAATTGGTGGTTCCATGGGTTGTCTACATTGGGCCATGCCAATGTGACTGCTTATTCTGAATTCACTAGAATACTGGTGGAGAGGTTTGACATAAAGAATCCAGAAGAACCTTTCATGAGCCTTGCAAGGTTAAAGCAATCAAGAAATGCAGAAACTTATATTTCTGATTTTCTAAGATTATCTGTTATGGTTCCTGATCTATCTGTAGCAAGGAGGGTATATATGTTCATCGATGGCTTGGATGAAACTTTCCATGGGTTGGTCAAATATACCAAGCCCATCACTTTGCATGATGCCATTGAGAGGGCTAGGGACCTCCAAGATGCCTTGCCAAAAGCAAAGGCCACTTTTCAAAGCAAGGCCCCTCACCCTTCTAAGGGGAAGGAAGAGAAAGCTACTCCTTCCAAGGAGAACTCATTCAAGAAGCCTCTTGATATTTAACTCAGGAGGGAGCTAAGAAAGAAGAGACTATGTTTTATTTTCCAAGAGTCATGGGCACCTAGACATAGATGTGCTACTGGGAAAACACACTACATAGAAGTCTTCTCATATCTTGAGGAGGAATATGAGGATGATTAGCCAAGGATAGGTCATAGCGTTGACAATGGGAGGTACTCTTGCATCTTTGAGAGGAGTACCTAAGTACTTGACTTTAAGAGTACAAGGTTCAGTCATGAATCAGAGGGTATCTGTACTGATTTACAGTGGGGAAACCCATAAATTTATTGATGCTCATCTTCTGCAGAGGAGAGAAATTCCCACTGATACATTTGAGGGATTCTCTTTTTTGGTTCTAGGAGATAGGACAATGTAATGCATGCACTATGTCCCATCACTTTCAGTTACTATGGGATCCTGCACTTTGGTGGATCACTTTTTTGTAGTTGACATACCAAACACCAATATCATTTTGGGTGTCCAATGGTTGATTACATTGGGGAAGGTCACCACTGACTGGAAGGCTTTGCAGATGGAGTAGGTGGACATGAAGAGTGGTAAGCCCAAAATTATCCAAGGCATGCATACTTTTCCTTCACCTAGCACTTCCACACAAACAATAGAGATGGATTTGCGCAGTGGAAGCAAGGATCTCATAGTCCCTTCACTGATGTTCACGAGCTTTCAACATAAGACATTCCTATCTAGTGGAAAACCACTTGGAGGGCCACCAGATTTAGATCTTGTGGGGGAGGCCTCAGAAAGTGTTACACCAAACTTAGATCCAAGAGGGATCGGGGCAATGGAAGACCAAGCTACAGCGCTAGGAAATTTGGACAGCTGAAGAGTAAAGGGGATCTTCTCCCTTCACCACTATCACCCCCTCTCATTTCCAGATCTGCATTGTGGGAGGAGGAGAATGGGAGGATCAACCTTCCAACACACATATTTGGCATTGGAAATGTGAGAGAAGAAATCAGCAGCATGAAAGACACTTCCATGGAGGTATCATCAACGCTGTCTTGTTGAGCAATGTGGATCTGTACTGGAAATCTCAACTTCTTGTAGAGTATTCCAAAGATCTCCACATCGGTATGATACTAGATGACCTGTAGCAAGAAGAGGGCTATTTAGTCCAAGGGGGAGTCATCTAATTTCATGGTATGATCTTCCTGTCTAGAGCTTCTGATCTCAAGTAGAAGATACTAAAAAGGCCACACAAATAATTCCTTCTCAGCCATATGCAGTCCATGAAGATCTACACCCTGATCATGAGGAGCTTTGATTGGGAGGGGATGAGAGAGGAATTACATCAACACTTTCAAGAGTGAATTATCTATGGAGTATTGGGGCAGCCAATGGACTCTTTTCAAAAGTCATTTCAGCTAGTTCTTCCTTTGCTTTAGAAGAGGGAAATGCTCATGCACAACTTCATGTGTATGAACAACTATTATGGTAAAGGATCTGATCATGACAAGAAAGTTTTTTTTTCTGATCTATCACATTATTTTAACATGTTTTTGCAAGCTATGAATCCTAAAGGGGTTGAGAGATCATGTGGATATCATAGCCTTTTGAGGGCCAACAGAAATTATGAACTTGGCCACTCCCTTTTTGTGCAAAGGGAGATCCCTTTTCATGATGGGTGCTTCCCAAAAGCACCAAACATATCTGATATCTCCAACTATGTTGAGATGAATTATGCAGAAAATGTGTGGGGGAAATTCCACTTGCCACACCTTGATCTAATGCAGGAAGGAGGTGCACTGGGCTGGCATCACATGTGGGAATTTGACCCACCTCTTCAAGGTCAAATTTTTGTTTGCATATATGTAGTTTTGCTCCCATACTTGGATGATATAGTTGTACTGTTTTTGGGATTGTATGGAGGAAGTATGGACAGTTTGTATGTACCATATGGATTGGAACTTCTCTATGTGCCTCATGCTACATGTTTTAGAGAAAGAATTTCTCCAACCATGTATATTTATGTTGAATTTTTCACTCCTTGTGGGATGAACTATCCACATCTTATGTTGACCTTGGAGGAAAAATTCATGATGTATTGGCTTGATGAGCACTTGGCTTAGGATGAGGACTTGAGCATTGATGATGTCATCAATGGAGGAGGGGAAGGACTACATCTCTCACCCTATTATTTTATTGAGGAGAAGCAACATTTTGGAGGGGATGACTGTAATATTCCTACTTAGCTTGAGCTAAGAGGAATATGCAATTCTGTTTTAGTTTTTGTTGCATGAATAAATGAATAAAGGAGGACATGTAAAACTCCTGAAAATAATGAATAAATCAATGCCCATATTAACAAGGATAAATCAGGTCCATGTAAATAAATCACTTGCAGGTGTGAAAGGGGTTTGAGCTGTGAGACTGGGTCAACCTTGACCAAATCTACATTGTTGTCTAGATTCAATGTACCTCATGAAGGGAAAACGCAATTCTAGAAGGAGGCCCCTCATGTTAAAGGGGCTAACTCATCAAGGTGGTTTAGGGTTTGCAAAGGCTTTCATATTATAAAATGAAGGGGAAGGAAGCAAGAGAAGGTTGTTGATTATCTATATTTCTGAGTATCTTGTCTATTTAGACAAATACTATTCTCTGTTGTTTAGTGGAGAATTGTGCTGCTTAGCACTTGGAGTTCCTATGCAGGGATTTCACCTCTTCCATTGAGGATTCTTGGAGGAGTTTTTTCTAATTTGATCCACTATCAGGATTTGGGCCAAGCTCTACTTCCAACTGAAATGCAGATCTAGTGAGGGTTTGTTTGCTTTTGTAGGCTGCAGCAAGTGGAACTCTATATCTGTTCAGATCTAGCTTGTATTGGAGCCTCTTCTCAGTGAGTGTGTCTTTTAACCTCCTGGAAGAGTGCATCCACTGTTTGAGCTTCAGATTTGTATCTTGGCATCAGGCCATCTATGTTATTCAAGATACATTGTTTTTTCCCTTGAGGGACTACATTATTTTCAGTAGAGGGTTTGCAAAGTGTTTTGACCCCATTTTTTATGAGAGATATCTAGTGTTGGGCTTTGCCTTTCACTTTGGTGATCCATGGATTAGCTTGCTGATCCATGTTCTGTTTAGATCTAATCTATTTTAATGTATTCATATTCAGAAATTTGTGAATCATTTTTCATATCTGCAACTTAAAACTCATATCTACTCTTTGTTAAGCATGATTTGATCAAAACCCTAAGGGGATCTTGTAATAATGCCTGTCTAGTTTACAGATCGGAAATGGATTTGATGTTTTGTCCAAAGATCTATCCTAGATATAAGATGTAATATTAAGCTACTACAGCTCCTGAAAATAATGCTGTCAAGCCATTTTGCAGTTTATATATGTGTTGCAGCCTTCTTTTCTGAAGATTTCTTGCTCTCTTGTCTCATGTATTCTACTGTATATTGCAAGAGCGTCATTGTAATTCTGATTTTCTGTTGTATGTTCATAAGATAATATGATATGATGGCCTCCCACTCATGCTTTCCAAGACTGCGTTATTTCTGAAGCAGTTTGTTGTGCATAGTTGCAACCCCTCTTGTAGGGTGTTTTTCAGCTAGACTAGGTGGTGGGAGATCTATTTACCACACCTAGTTTGATTTTTTTTTGCTCCCCTTTTGGATCTAGACTCCATATATGTTGATCTAAGGGATCCAAGGGCTGTAAACTCATTTTTTTGCATCAATATCCCAGGAGTGCGTTATTTCATCAGGCTTGCTATGTTGTTCCAATTTTGGAATATTACAACAAAGAATGCTGGAGAATCCTAGATCTCCTCATATATCCACTATGCCCACTTTCTTTGAAGAAGGTGAGAGGTATAGAAGTGAAGAAAATAATGAACCTGAGACTCAGGAGACTTTCAGTCTATATCTTGAAGAGTACAAAGCACAATTTAGAGCTTTCAAGGAGAAGCTAACTCTCCAACAATTCTTCCATATCAGAGAAGAAAGAGGATCCTATAGTAGCAATAGAAGGAAGAGGAAAAATAGATTCTATTTGCCTACATTTGATGGATCTTCCTCAAGCAATGTCAAGGCTTGGAGGAGGGACTTAGATTCATTTTTCAAGCTAGATATTGTGGCTGAAGAGGAGGCTGTTCAAATTGCAGCACTTCATCTCTTAGATGAAGCATAATATTTGTGGTTTGGGCACCTAGAGCATGCAACGGTGACCAAGTATTCAGATTTATTTCACAATTTGAGGGAGGAGTTTGATGTGGAGAAGACAGAGTTGTGCTACAAAGGGGCATCTCCCAAGGAAACTAAGGAGAATTTCTATCTTGTCACTCTAGACAAGAGGTCACTACTTTCACCACCTGCTGCAGAAGTACTTGTATCTGTAGAAGAGACACTTGCATCTTTTGCAAGACAGTCTTGAGCTCTTGACATATGGAGTCCCATGCATGGATCAGGAGGTGCATGAGGAAGAGGAGGAGGATACCAACATTGTTACACTTGAAGAAGAGAGGCCATCACTCTTACCAGCAGTTGGAGATACTATTGTCCCGGTTGGAGGAACTCTTGTGTTCTGTCAAGAGGTTCCCACATATCAGTTGATCCAAGGTATGCATAAAATTTCAGCACATATTGTTTCAAGATCAATGCATAACCAAGGGTTAGAAAAAAGTGCTGATTTGAAGCAGAGACATATCACAGTGTAGAGAACCCTTGATCTAATCAAGGAGGAGACTGAAAACTATCCCTATTCATCACTGTTGAGCTACATTCGACCCCTTGAGTTGAGATGTAGAGTTTCAGAAAATGGGATTAGCAATATCCTATGTATAATGGCTTATTATGAGATTAGTATTGTGCCTTACTTTGAGACAACATATGTATTACCTTGTAGATCTATAGTGCTGTCACTTGGTAGCCATGACAAAGAAAGGGCTTCATCATTATTGGAGCATTTTGGATGTGGCTTCACTCATGAAGCAATGGAAGCAAAGATGACAAATAGTAGACATCTTGAAATGAGAAACCTTTTCTCCCTTCTAGATGACCCTTTCTCAATGAGCCTCTCACTGCTCAAAGAGAAACTTCTACTTGCAGCAAACCAAAAACTTCTTTGGTTTTGGAGGGACTTTGATGGAGAGAGAATCTCATTAAGGGATCTCATTAGAGATGCATTTCAACATTTCATGAAATCCAAAGTTCTTCAATAGTTTGGAAATGATGGAATTCTACAAAGGGAGGATGCCATGATTATGCAGTACCTCATTCACCATCCACATGGGAGTGAATGGGTGAGGATGATGAGTAAGGGGTTGCAAAATCACTTGCAGATTTGTATGGGCCAACATGCTTGGTTACTTTGGTTTCCATTTGGAGATTTATGTCACTCTCCAAAGGCACCTATTTTTCTGATCCATGCCTTGAAAAACACATATGAAATGAAGGAGGAGGCATGGCTGCACTGGCTGCTCTTGGGTGAGTATGGATACCACCCAATAGCTCATCATTTTCTGAATCATACCTTGTTTCTCAATGATAAATTGCAACAAAGGAAGGCATGTTAATTTTTGTTTCACTTGAGAGAAGTTGGCCACCACATGACATCTCCTATGTCTATGTGTTTTGTATTATGTAAAATTTGGCATGATGATCTCATGATGTGCATTAATGATGTTTTTTTTATTGGGTTGATGTGACATCTCATATATCCATTAGTATGCTTATGCTTCATGATGCACATGAGGAGGACAGAAAGAAGCAAGATCTCTTGTTTCTTGGATTGATTTTGTGGTATTTTGGCTTCTCCATCTTACATGGAGGAGATGGAGGATGACAGCAAAGGGCCTTACTCCAGTGGTTATTGTTAGGAGAATATGGTTTGACATATTTGTCTACCCATGTTACTTCTTCCCTTCTTCTTTTGCATAACTTTGGAATGATGAAGTTTGGATCCAACAAGGCCAACAGGGCTAAGTATGAGAGCATCTCAATGCTCAATCTAATTCTTGAAACATGGGATGAAAATATGTATTGTGTGATGGAGATCTCTTTTTGTGAAGAGAACCACCTTATTGTATGCACCTCATGTATTGATGATGATGTTGGGCATCATATGGTTGTCACTTGGTACTTCATGATGGAAGGAGGACATCTAACCAAATAGTTGGAAGTCATTCCTCATGCTTTTAAAAGACAACTTTGGAACCAAACATGCATAACCTATTGCAGCAAATGGAGGAAGCCTTCCTTATGTGGATGCCATTTGGAGGGGAATAGATGGCCTTGCATTCACTTTTGGAGTTGCTTGGGGAAAAGCAACATTTTGTCGGGGGGACTGTAATATTCCGAAATTTTCACATCACATTTGGAATATTAGAGTCCTTTATTTTGTTAATGAATTAAGTAAATAAAAGGGTGGAGGGACCTACAATCCCCAATAAGAATAAATATCCACTTTTTGTGTGTGAATGTGTATTAATTTAGCCTAGTTCTGCAAAAAGAGGTAGTTGAGAAACTACTAATGTGAATGAGAATTGGAGATCATGTCTCATTTAATGAGGAAGATCATGGAGGGTTGATTCAGTCAACTAAAATCTTGAAGATGTCAAACAAAGGATCATTGAGCATTAATGATCAAGTGATGGAGAATCATGTGCAAATGATTCACACATGATGGAGGAGGTGTACATTGCACCTAGAATGTTTGGTTGATTTGGTCAAACAACGCAGTACCACTTGGAGGATCTTGTCCACATGAGACTACACAGTTGAGATTAGGGCCAAGGCTTGGGATGGCTCAATAATTATAAAGGAGATGAAGGAAAAGGTGAAAGGCATATTGGATTATTTGATGTATTATCTTTTAGATCTGGAATTTTCAAGTGACATTCCACTGCATTCTTGGGTTGTTTAGCAGAGATTACAGGTGTTGTTTAGCACAGGGTGTTCTCGGGCGGGAATCCCACCTCTTCCCTTGAGTGATCTCTAAGGAAGAGGATTGTAATTCATTATACATCCGGCTTTAAGTGCCATTTCCTTTTTCTACTTTCTGCAAAACATTCATATTCAGAAATCTGCAGATTTCTGAAGATCAATTTGGAAGGTGGAAGTTGTCTTCAGTACTTCAGCTGGAGAACAAGGTGAGGGATTATTCCCAACACTTGGGCTTATAGATCAGCACTCCCAGAGCCACATTGCAGATCTAGCATCAGGCCAAAACTTATTGACCTCCTATCAGCAGTATTCCCGTCAGGAATAACATTGTCTATATTGCAGACCTAAAAGGAGGAAGGAAGTTGCTAGTACTTCAGCTAGCAATCCAGTGGAGGATCATTCCTTCACATTGCCATCAGTCTCACCATCAGCCTGGAGCTTATTGTAGCATTTTTCAGTAGGCAGAAGGCCTCTCTTTCCCTCACAACGTAGTTTCTATTGGCAGCTATGTTATAGCAGCTGAATTCATCATTAGAGGATTGAGAAGGTAGATCTAGAGCTCTCAGCTCATAGATCTGATGAAGGGATCAACCCTTCAAGAATAGATCTAATCAGATATCATATTTCAGCGATCTATTTTTTAGATCCAGCTTCAGGTCTGTATTTCCCAGCAGATCAAGGCTCAAATCCTAGGGAGGTGATTTTCCAAAGTTGCAGATCTGGAAAATCCTTTCTGGGTTATCTTGGGAATCCATCACATTGGCCAGATCTTGAATCTTGGCATCGTCAAAGCTCTAGTTTTGAGTAGATATGAATTTCTCTTTTCAGCTTGCAACCATATGTTTATATTCTACCAAAGAGATAGCGTAGTATTTGCCACAGAGCCTCAACAGTTACGTTGTACCTGCTTCATAAATGTTTTCAAGGTGATCCTAGCTCATCTTTTTCGCTAGATCTACCTATATTTTGAACTTGTGTAACTGAATCATCTCCAATATAATAAAATGGCTCAGCTCTTTTTGCATATTCTGATTTGTACTTAGATTTATTTTTTATCATGCTGTAAGTTCTTATATTGTGTGAAGTATTACTACATTCTCCCTTTTGGGATATTACATCATCTTGAAGGTCTCTAGCCCTCTCAATGGCATCATGCAAGGTAGTGGGCTTGGTAGACTTTACCAACCCATGAAGAGGTTCATCTAGACCATTGATGAACATGTACACCCTTCTTGCTGCAGACAAGTCAGGAATTATAATAGATAAATCTTAAAAATTCAGAAATATAAGACTTTGTATTACGTGATTGCTTCAACTTTGCAAGGCTCATGAAAGGTGCCTCTGGATCTTTTCTATCAAATATCTCCACCACCCTTCTAATGAACTCAGAATAAGCAGTCACATTGGCATGACCCAATGTAGAAAATCCATGGAACCACCAGTCATGTGCTTCACCTTTAAAGTGCAGCGCTGCAATCTTGATAGCTTCCATCTCTGGGACCTTGTTCAACTAAAATTAGATGTCAATTTTTTCTACCCATGCCTTGGCAGAAAACTTGTATGACCCATCCAAATTGGGTAGAAATAATATTCCCATAGAGTGATGTCCATGATTCTGAGTGAATCCACCATCTCTATGTTGATTCCTTGGTCTTCTTTTGTCCTTCGAGTGACAAAACTCTTGAAAACTCAAGTGATCTTTGAATCTATGATTTTGAGACTCATATTCTTAAAAATAGTCTTCAAGGGATGCTTTCTCTTGAAACCCTTCATTTACCATAGCCAAAAAGGTAGGCATGTTAGAGCGTTGGGAAATCTAAGGCTGGTGCACTGGCTGATCATTCTAGTGGTGAGACATGGCAGAGCTTTCTCCAAGATGGAATCTCTTAGGAGACTCTTTGATTCTGTCCATTCTCATCTCTTTTATCTCTCTAGAAAGATCTTGAATGGCTCTTAAAATGATATTAGGGAAATCCTTTTATTATACATCACTTCCAGATTCAGGGCTTTACCCTTGTCTCTATGTAATATTCCTTTTCAGGAATTTCTATAATATCTTCAATGAGGACACTGTATAAGGAAAACCATGTAATAAAAATGAAAAAAAGTACTTGGATCCTCTTATATATGATGTATGTAGCTTAAATATGAAATGGCATTAGAAAAAAATCATTCTAGCTACACTAAACAGATCTCCCCAGCTCACATATTCTCAAAAGCACCCCAATCCCATGACTCCACAAAATAGAATTTCTGAAGACTGCAACAACGTAATTTTTATTATGGAATCTACAGAAAAATATGATTTAATACATATCTAGATAATTCATTAATCATAGAAACAAAAATGAGAGGTTTGACCTCTTTTACAATCACCTTAGAGCGCCTCAGCAAGGATTTCTGGAAAAATATTAATATAAAAAGCAGCACTGCAGAAAATAATTCATTCCACTGCAAATCTATATTAGAAAAGACTAAAGACGATCTGAAATAGATGAAAAATATAAAAAATGGCCCAAGGCCCTCTTTAATAGACTTTCTGGAGTGAAATAGACACGTCCTCCTCCAAAACAAGCGCAAAATAGAAGGGTTTAACCTAGCAACTGCTGCACCTGCAGAAAAGATGCAGTTACTGGAAGTGACTACATTGTAGATGATAAAGAAAGAATTTAATCAAGTTAGATGATGGAAAATAAGCTCAGGACCTTCCCTTTTGATCTCTCAACCAAGCTAGACCAAAGGTGAAGATGGAATTCCCGCATGAGAATTCTTTGCACTAAACAATGCTGCAACTACAACTAAATAGATGAAGCTTGCAATCAGTCAAAAGAAAAAACAGAGATGAATACTGAATGCCTTCCTTGCTACTATCTCCTCCTTCATATCCTTGGTGAGCCTCCTCACCCCGGACCACACTCATTGATGAGGTGACTTCCTCAGAAAGATTCCCCTTTCAAAACTGCGTTGTCCTTGTTGGTTTCCCTCTTGTACATCGCTGTTGACTTGGTCAATTAGATCTAGTTCACCTGCATTGTCCCTCTTTCACACAAAAGTGGCTTTATTTTCCCTCCTAACCTTATCCCTTTCCACACTGGTATTTGTTTTATTGTCTTCCTACTCTCCTACTGCAAAAATGGAGCAATTATAATATTCCAACTAGCAATAGCTAATTGGGAATATTATAGTCCTCCCCGCTCAAAATTTTTTTGCCCACAAGAAACAATAAAGAAGGATGCTGCAAGATCTTATCTCGCTTCCAAGTGGCATCCTCATCTAGTAGATTCCTCCATCAAATCAGATATTACTTGATGACTCTGATCCTTAGTTACCTCTCCCTTGTGTCTAAGATTGCTTTTGGCTGCAAAATTAGGTGGCCCTCATCATCAATAGGGGGGGGATCCATGTTGGCAACTACATTCATTCCAATGGCCTTCTTGAGGTGAGAGATATGGAAGATTTTGTGGATCTTGCTTCCCTTAGGAAGCTCCAACTCATATGATACCTTACCGACACACTTGATCACCATGTATGGCCCATAGAAACGTGGTTTGAGATTTTCAGCTCCCTTCTCCTTGAGTGTGGAATATTTATAAGGTTGAAGACATAGATAGACAAGATCTCCAACCTCAACATGTCTCTCTATCCGACCATGGTCTGCATACATCTTCTGCTGGTTCTGGGCAACAACAATGTTGTCCTTGAAAGCCCTGAGTATGTCATGATGCTCCTGAATCCATTCCTTTGCCCTTGGAGCCTTACTTGCCCCAAACATCATGTCGGCAAATGAGAGTGACACATAACCATATAAGGCCAAGAATGGAGTCATGCCAATAGAAATATGGTGAGTATTGTTGTAACAATACTCTCCCAAGTGGAGCCAACGCGGCTAATCTTTTTGCTGCCCTGCTACATAGTTCCTCAAGTAGCCCTCCAACCACTTGTTCACTATCTCGGTCTGTCCATCGGTTTGGGGGTGATAGCTAGTGCTTGGAGTTAAATCAGTCTCCACTAACCAAAAAATTTCTTGCCAAATCCATCCATAAAGTGGCTATCCCGATCACTCACTATGGTCTTTGGAAGACCATGGAGCCTAAATACATCTCTGAAGAAGAACTCAGCTACCTGTGAAGCAGTATAATGTGCAGAAATGGCAAAGAAATGAGAGTACTTTGTTATTATATCAACAACTACAAAGATACAATCCTTACCCTGTACTGTCGATAGGCCGGTGATGAAGTCCATATAGATGCTTTCTCACTTCCCATCCGGAATAGGTAGTGGCTGCAATAACCCAGCAGGGTGGGTGTGTTTTCTCTTATTCTGCTGACAAATGGTGCACCCTCTGACATGTCAGAGCACATCATCCTTCAGACCCTTCCATGAGAATCTCTCTCTTATGGCCCTATAATTCTTTGTGAAACCTTGATGCCTGGCAAGTGGGAGTCATGTGATGCCAGTAGTATCTTCTCCTTGAGCTTGGAATTATTATTCAAGACGATCCAGTCCCGGTAATAAATGATCTCATCCATCACCCTAAACCTCTCATCTGATACCACCCCATCAAGTATCTCACATGAAAATTCATCTTTGGAATACTAAAGTAAAAGTTGAGCCTTCCAATATGCGTCCATGCCCCTCAAAGACAGCGTTGTAGGCCTCCTGGATAGTGCATCAGCTACCACATTTCTCTTCCCATTGACATACTCTAGGTCAAAGTCATATTCTTGGACTTTTCTCACCCACTTCTGTTGTCTTTCCTGGAGTTGTTTCTGTTCAAGGAAGAATCTAACACTGTTATGTTCAGTCTTCACCTTCAACTTATTCCCCACCAAGTATTTTCGGAATTTGGCTAATGCATGCATGATAGCCAATATTTCTTTATCAGAGATGGGGTATAACCTCTCATCAGGAAGCAGCTTCCTACCCTCAAAGCCTATGGGATGCCCTCCTTGCATCAAGAATGCTCCAATCCCTTCACCTGATGCATCACATTCTAGAACAAAAGGTTGAGAAAAATATGAAATGGAATCAGAAAAAAATCATTCTAGCTACACTAAAAAGATCTCCCCATCTCACATATGCTCAAAAGCACCCCAATCCTTTAACTCCACAAAATAGAATTTCTAAAGACTGCAACAGCGTAATTTTTATTAGGGAATCTACCTAAAAATATTATTTAATAAATATCTAGAGCTTTCATTAATCATAGAATCATAAATGAGAGGTTTGACCTCTTTTACAAGCACCTTAGAGCACCCAAGCAAGGGTTTCTGGCAAAATATCATATAAAATGTAGCACTGTAGAAAATAACGTAGTCCACTGTAACTCTGTATTAGAAAAGACTGAATATGATTTGAAATAGATGAAAAATATATAAAATGGCCCAAGGCCCTCTTTAATAGACTTTCCAGAGTGAAATAGACACCTCCTCCTCCAAAACAAGCACAAAATAGAAGGGTTTAACCCAACAGTTGCTACACCTGCAGAAAATATGCAGTTACTAGAAGTGACTATGTTGTATATGATAAGGAATGAATGTAATCAAGTTAGATGATGGGAAATAAGCTCAGGACCTTCCCTTTTTATCTCTCAACCAAGCTAGACCAAAGATTAAGATGGAATTCCGGCATGAGAATTCTTTGCACTAAACAGTGCTGCAACTGCAGCTAAATAGCTTAAGCTTGCAATTAGTCAAAAGACCAAACATATATGAATATTGAATGCCTTCCTTGCTACTATCTCCTCCTTATTATCCTTGGTGAGCCTCCTCACCCCGGACCACACTCATTGATGAGGTGACTTCCTAGGAAAGATTACCCTTTCAAATCTGCGCTGTCCTTGTTGGTTTCCCTCTTGTAGCAGCACTGTTGACTTGGTCAACTGGATCTACTTCACCTGCATTGTCCCTATTTCACACCAAACTGGCTTTATTTTCCCTCCTAACCTTATCCCTTTCCACACTGGGATTTGTTTTATTGTCTTCCTACTCTCCTACTGCAAAAATGAAGCAATTATAATATTCCAACTAGCAGTAGCTAATTGGGAATATTACACTCTATCATCATTTGTGTAATCAAATTTCTTCTTTCTTCTTTTGAGATACCTATTCTCTTTGTCAGTAAGAGGCTCTTCTTCTTCCGAAGACATATTGGCTTCTTACAGGCTGTGCCAAGATGATTGCTTTGATACCACTATAATATCCCAAAATGGGAACACGGAACAATATTAAACAATATTTCTCAGAAAAAATGCAGTTTTAACAAAGTAAGAGTAGGAGGCCAATATGGAGCCTCAATATATACATTTACAACAACAAGTCGGAGTTATATTGAAGCTCATGAGTTATAGAATAGAAAATAGAAGACTTTACATGAAGAAATCCTAAAAAATGAGGTGTTGAAACCATATATTATGATTGAACAATATTGACAACATTATTTTATTGGCTGAAATAGTAGTAGATTACACTTCAGATCTAGAGTAGATCTATGTAAAAAAATTTAGATCTATATTAGATATGTACACTAGATAGGCTCCTCTACAAATTCCCCTTGGGGTTTTCAGCAAAAAGTGAAGTATATGGAGTAGATATGAGATCTTATGCAGCAGATTTGTCGAATGATTCAGAATTTTTGAAGCAAATACAACAGTATAAATATCAGATCTGAACATGACATGGATTAGATCTGAAATCCATGGATCACAACAATGAAGGGTAGATTCCAAACACTAGAGATCTCTCCTCCAAAAGTTTGCCAAAACACCCTCCAAATTAACACTTGAAAATAACATAGTACTGGAAGAGAAACTGCATTGTAGGATCTAGAACATAAGTGGCCTCAAGAAAAGATCTACAATCAATGATCCAATCATACAATACTCTCTTTCCAGGGGGATAAAGGCTTTCCCACTAAAAAGAGGCACTAGAATGGCCTATATCTGAGTAGATCTATCCTCCACTTGCTATATCTTACAAAGACAACTAAAACCTCAACGGGATCTACATTGTACTTGGAAGTAGAGCTTGGCCAAATTCCTGATAGTGGACAGGAAATGCAAGACTCCTCCAAGAGCTACTCAAGGAAGGAGGTGGGACTCCTGATCATGAACACCTATTGCTAAAAAACACTATTCTCTGCTAAATAGCTAAGAGAATAAGAAATGTCTAAACATACAAAATATTCAAAAATATGATAAACATCAACAACCTTCTCATGCTGTCCTCCTCTTCCTTTTATCAGATTGAGATCTTGCAAAACCCTAAACCATCTCAACGATTTAGCTTCTTTCACATGTGCCACCTCCAACTAAGACTGCATTGTGCATCAATAAGGATCACTTCTTCTAGACATCATTTTTTATTTGGTCATGGTTGACTCAGTCAAATGGTCCAATCCCTTTCACACATGAGGGTATTTATTTAGATAGCCCAAATTTAGCCGTGTTCACATGGGGTATTGATTTATTCACTTTTTTTAGGAGTTTTTACTATCCTCCTTTACACATTTAATCATGCAACAGGAAAATGAAACAAAATTGTATATTCCCATTAGCTTGGGCTAATTGGGGATATTACATACAAAGACTAGGCAAAGACTCGTCTTCTTTTCTATTTGTTAGTGGTTTTGAAATGGATACCGTTACCCCTAAAATAACTCCTAAACCTAGAGGAATACCATCACCTTTAGTGGAAGAACAAAGTGAACCAGTAGGGGAAGAGCAAAGTGAACCAGTAATGATGGAAACAGAGCAGTTGCAGAGATTTGATACACCCATTGTTTCACCTTCAAAACAAAATTCAACAATGAGAAAACCTGCAAAACAAGAGAAAACTGAGTAAACAAGGAAGAAAAAGGATTACAAGGATTCAAACAGTGGCTAAAGGAAATTTAGAAGACATACTACATGCCATTGATATTGAAGAGACTCCTATAGTCTAGGTTGAGGATATAGATGAAGGTGGAGAGAAACTCAAGAATGCTAAATCAGTAAAGAAGTTAGAATTTGAAGGTGAGGATGCAGGTTTTATGTTACAGGCTAGGAAGCCCATGAAAAGACATGCTAAAAAACTCGTGGAAAGTGGTAAAGAAGCTCATCCAGCCACTGACATTTTCCAACCACCACAAAAAATTATTGACCTTTCATCACATGCATAAGAAGATCTAGTCAGCAAGCAAAAGAAAGGAAAGGAGAAAGTCATTGAAAAAAAGAGTTTGAAATCCTTGAAGAACAATTGAGGTTAGATAATCATGAAATAGTAGTCATGAAGAAGGAGTCAAGGAAACATAATGTTTAGAAGGTCCAGTTTGAAAAGATGAAAAAGGTTTGGGAAGAGCAGGTTGATAGTGTATGAAAGACCCTAGATAACACACAACAATTAATCAAATGGACTATGCCATTGAGGAAAGAGGTGAAACATGCCAGAAGAATGAACCTGCACTTGAAATATAATAACAACAAGTTGAAGAACTAGGTTAAAGACCTCCAAGAACAACTAGAATTGATCAATGAGGAGCTGGAGAAGAAGGGTCTAAAAATGACAGTAGTTGAGGAGCCAATAGTTCAACCCATCATCAATGAATAAGAAACACCTCAAGACTCTTAGTTTGAAATGGTTTATATTTTGAAAGGTCAATGGCATGTTGAAAACCAAATTTATACAGTTGGAAGGTAAATTTTTGAAACAAGGCAAAAATCTAGAATTTACATAGTTTTCCATGGTTTTGTCGCATTTCCTAGGCTTGAAGCGAGGAAAACGCTACGAAACCACCTGTAGCTTTCTTTTTTCTTTTAAAACCACTTTTGGTGGTTTTCAAGGAGAGGAAATGATATTGAGGATGTGTTATGGAATGATGAACACAATGCAAGAGGAAAGAAGCAGAAATCTTGATTGCAAAGGTCATTTTTTGTACGCCACGAAACTGCCATACTTTCGCAGCGAGCTATTTTGAAGGTTTCTAAGCAGGTTTATGGGAATTTTTGGATAGGTGGACACTTTCAAAAGGTCAACGGACTCTGCCAGCAATCATCCATGACTTGAAGACCATGAAATGAAGACAACTCATCAGCTAAATCATTCGTTGAAGATAGACCTCTATTTTCCTAAAAAATAGGGTTTGTTTCCAGATTTTGAGGAGGGTAATTAAAATTTCAAGTAGTGATGAGTTCTGTAATAGTTCATTCGAACATGTGAATCATTAGTTTTTATATGTGTAACTTTTTTAAGAGATAATTTAGTTGTTTTAATAATTAGCAGTTTGAGTCTTATTAGGAAAAGGATTATTTTATAGTGTAGTTGTCATTTTCTCATTAAAGCACATGTTTTCCTGTTATGAAAGGTGTCATTAGGAAAATTTCAATGAATCTAGCCAATAGGAGGATCATCTCTTATGTAAAAAGGTCTATTAAAGAGAAGATATTCGAAATGGTAAAGGGTTGGAGAATGTTTTTCAATACTGCAGCTTTATTTAATTTGACTGATATCAATAACACAAAGGACTTTTTATTGACCAACTTGAGATTCTCATGGAGTTTTTAGTACTTTTATGATATATATTTTTATGTCTACGATTTTCAATGGATTTCATCTTTAATATTCATAATTCATAGGTGTGTGATCTAACTTCCTTTATTGATGAAATGGTTGTGTTATTTCATGTTCGGTGTGTGATTTACCTTTGCTAAAAACTCTTACCTGCCTCAACTTCCATGTCAAGAGACCTAACCACTGAACTACTGATTTGTTGGCTCCATAATCCCAATGGTTGCAGATTTGTACTCTTTTCAACCTACACACATCACAATCAAGTTAATTTCCAGATAGAGTTAGCCATCTAGTTTCATCATTATCAAATATCATTAAACCCTTTGAGAGAGCTCTCTCATACTGAAGAGTCTAAGCTTTAGTTACAATTTGGTTTGGAATAGTTACATGAATTTTTCTGATTAGCAACCAATCAAGTGAAATTTTTTGATAACATTATCCATGACAGAATGAAGCAGAAGAAGGCATGTTCATTTTGGGTGAGAGATTTTGGTCGTCACATGACATCTCCCATTTTTATGTGTTTTGTGTTGTTTGTAATATTTCATAATAGTCTCATGATGTTTTATAATGGAGTTTGTTTTTATTGGGCTGATATGACATTTCATATGTACTTCAGTATGTTTTTTTTGCTCCACGACTCACATGATGATGTGAAGAGGTAGCAAGTGTTGAAAATGGCAACAAGAAACAGTGAAGGAGGCCTCCTGAAACATCTTTCCTGATCCTAGTTGGACAGTGATCACCTAAACTAGGTGGGGACCACACATGTGATTTTTGTCGAAAAATCTATTTTTAGACTATGTCTATTTTTAGACATATGGAGCATGAATCGAGAGTTGCGTGTCTTAATTCATGGGTGTGGTCATGTTGGTAAAAATAGATGGACATCTATTTTTGGTCCTATATAGATTGGAAGTCTAATTTAAGGCGCACATCCTAAAATAGAAGGAAGTCGAATATTATTAGCTCTTAATAATATTTGGACTACAAACATTATCTTATTCTCTTGGAGCACTTCAGTTAAGTGCACAGATGTGGCACAGGAGCTGACAGAAGGAATTACGCTATTCCTGAGGGTTATGTGGAGCTATTGCATGGATACTTCAGTTAGAACTCATGTGACAGAGTTTGGTGGAGTTGATTGAGGAAGTTAGTGGAGTTGTATTCAGTTTAACTAATCTAAACATAGTTGAGATTTTTGTATCCAAGTTAACTAATAGATACAATTAGTGAGAGTGGTGTGAATTAATTATTAATTAATTCACTAATTATAAAATCATAAATCAACTAAAGAATACATCAGTTAACTTCAGTGCATGGACAGTTTCAGTGGAGACCAGTGCAGAAATAGGTGAAAGAGCAGGTTAACTATCGGTTGTGACTATATTATTGCTATTTGCAACACACAGATGGGTGGAGTAACCCATGAGGATTGCGCAGTTCAGGCTGGGTGGTTTATCTATATAAAGAGGCCATCCCATAGCTTGAAAATGCAATTCAGGTTGGCTATCAAGTGGCTAAAGGTTGGAGCATGAGTTTTGCTAGATCTAGCTTGATAGTGTGTAGCATGGGAGGTAGTGCATGAGAGCTTGCAAAGAGCTTTGTACTATGATTGCTACATGATCTCCATGGCATGTATAATATACAGATAGTTGGGGGTTTTCAGCTTTAAGCTTTCCCATGAAATACTGTTTTCATATGTGTGAATTTTTATGGCTTTAATGTGTGCATGCAATTGATTTTATTTCCGCATGTGATGATCAATGGTAGAAGAGATTTTGTATTGTGCATGAAGATAAAATAGTGTGTGATCAGGAGAATCTCGGTGAATAACACATATCAGTTATTCAAATTTTCTACATGGTATCAAAGCGATATTGATCATTGGAGCAATTGAAAAGCATTGAAGTGGTTGAGTTTTAGGATAAACTCAAGAAACATAAAGATGGAGAAAGCCGGAAATATACATGCATATTGTATATAATTTTCTACATGGAATGAGAGCGAGAATTTTTGGGTGCGCGAGTTTGTAGGGAATATATGAAAATTTTTGGTGAAATATTTTCAGAAACAAATAGCATATTTGGATTCCTTGCAAAAAAATACCCAAATTGAAAAAAACAATCGGTCGAATCGGAGCTCGGATGAGAGAGATATCATCGATTTAAAATCAGATCTTTTGTTAGAAAATTTTGCGACGGCGGGACAATTGCAATGTGCGCGAGCCAAGAATCTACATGCACTAAGGTAAAAGATGCATGCAAAGCTTTGAGGTGCAAAGCATAGGTTAGTGACTTGGTGGTTGAGAGGGATCCTCTGAACATGCAGCGTGAGAAGCAGTCTCAAAAGGTTGTGGAGTAGCCACAACTGGAGATGCAGAAGAATCTCTACAGACTTGAATTGGATGGGATGTCTACGGAGCTTCCTACTGTTGGGAAGCGGGAGAAAGACATGCAACTGAAGCTTGAGAGGGAGCAAGTTTTGCATGCAGTTAAGAGTGAACCTCGGGATGTGGAGCAGCCACAAGATGAGGATCATGGAGTGGGAGAAACCACTCATGCAGAGAAATTTCGTGCCAGATGGGCAGAGGGAGTGCATGCAGCTATACCACCAGGTGAGAGGTGGGGCGACATGCATGATTAATCCCAAGAGGAGATTTCTGGGTAGGATTCATGAGATGGTGTGGATCTCATGAGTTGAACCTGGCTACAAGGTGCCCACAGCGCAGCAGTAGCATGATCAGTTGGAGTGATGCAGGCAGATCAGAGTGACAGTGTCGGATACTGGAGCGCGGATCAGAGTTGAAAACAAGTGCAAGAGTGCATGGGTGCAAGAGTTCAACAGCGCAGTGGTTCCTGATGACATGTGCAGTTGGCCAAGCAGAATTCGAAGACTTTGATGATAGATGCTAGATGCATCAAGATTGATTGAGTTTTTTGGAGCCTATTCAGTTTCGGAAGAGTTGCAGAGTAGATGCATGAGTTTGCATGGCACATGCATGGAGTTGCATGGTGCATGCATGAGTTTGCATGGCGCATGCAAAGGGTGCATGGCGAATGCATGGAGTTGCATGTCGCATGCATGGAGTTGCATGGCGTTTGTGAAGGTTGCAGGGTGAATGCATGGAGTTGCATGTCGCATGCAAAGACATTCCTTTCTTGTTGAGAGGGAGTGTTGAAAATGGCAACAAGAAACAGTGAAGGAGGCCTCCTGAAACATCTTTCCTGATCCTAGTGGGAGAGTGATCACCTAAACTAGGTGGGGACCACACATGTGATTTTTGTCGAAAAGTCTATTTTTAGACTATGTCTGTTTTTAGACATATGGAGCATGGTCTAGGAGTTGCGGGATGCTATTCTTGGATGATTGGTCAAGTTGGTAAAAATATATGGACATCTATTTTTACACATACAGGTCGAAGTTCTATTTTTAGATTTCCAGTCTAAAAATAGATATGTCGAATATTATTAGCTCTTAATAATATTTAGACTCTAAACATTATCCTATTCTCTTGGAGCACTTCAGTTAAGTGCACAGATGTGGCACAGGAGCTGACAGAAGGAATTACGCTATTCCTAAGGGTTAAGTGGAGCTATTGCATGGATACTTCAGTTAGAACTCATGTGACAGAGTTTGGTGGAGTTGATTGGGGAAGTTAATGGAGTTGTGTTCAGTTTAACTAATCTAAACATAGTTGAGCTATTTGTATCTAGTTTAACTGATTGATACAATTAGTGAGAGCGGTTTGAATTAATTATTAATTAATTCAATAATTATAAACTCATAAATCAACTAAAGAATACATCAGTTAACTTCAGTGCATGGACAGTTTTAGTGGAGACCAGTGCAGAAATAGGTGAAAGAGCAGGTTAACTATCGGTTGTGACTATACTATTGCTATTTGCAACACAGAGATGGGTGGAGTAACCCATGAGGATTGCGCAGTTGGTGCTGGTGGGTGGTTTATCTATATCGAGGCCATCCCATGGCAATGCAATTTGAGGTTGGCCTCTCAAGTGGGCAAGATTGGAGCATAGGTTTTGCTAGATCTAGCTTGATAGTGTGTAGCATGGGAGGTAGTGCATGAGCTTGCAAAGGCTTTGTACTATGATTGCTATGATCTCCATGGCATGTATAATATCTGAGATAGTTGGGGTTTCGACTTCCAAGCTTTCCCATGAAATACGTAGATTTCTACCTTATGTAATTTTTATGGCTTTAATGTGTGCATGCAATTGATTTTATTTCCGCATGTGATGATCAATGGTAGAAGAGATTATGTATTGTGCATGAAGATAAAATAGTGTGTGATCAGGAGAATCTCGGTGAATAACACATATCAGTTATTCAAATTTTCTACAGCAAGAGATCTTGTTGTTGTGGCTTTTATTGGGGGACTTTGGTCCTACATACTCCCCTACTTTTCATAACAGTGTTGGAGGATGGCAGCAGGAGGCATTCCTCCAAGGGCTCTAACTTGGAGAGTATGGACACCATACTTGGTATCTTGATGGTGTGGTGTAGCAGCAGAGAGCATTGTTGCATTGGCTACTATTGGGAGAATATGGTTTGACATCCTTGTATACCCATATATCTCTACTTCTTCTTTTGTACAATGTTGGGATGATGCTTCGATCCAACAAGGCCAACAAGGCTAAGGATGACGGCATGAAAAGCCTCTCTTTACTTCATGTAGCATGGGATGAAGGTATACCTTATGATTTGGAGCTTTCCTCTTATCGAAAGAACCATCTATCTTTATGTATCTCATGTATTTTGGAGGATGTTGGACAACTTATGGTTGTCACTTGGAGCTTCATGATTGATGAGGGACATCTAGCTACACATTTAGAGATCACTCTAGACATTCTAGAGAGGAAAATTTGGTGTTGGGCATACATAAATCATTGCAGAAAATGGGGAGAACTTCCTTCTGTGGATGCCATTTGGATCTAACATCTACTTTTGCAGTTGCTTGGGGTCAATCAACATTTTTCCGAGGAGGACTGTAATATTCCTAAATTTTCACATGATATTTGGAATATTAGAGTTCTTAAAAAACTTAATTAATTAAGTAAATAAAAGGGTGGAGGGACCCATAATCCTTGAAGATGAATAAAATCCACTTTTGATGTCTGTATGTGGATATTCTAGATCTAGATCTAAATCATGGAGTAGTGGAGCAGCTCCATTAATGATAAAGTAGTGGAGATCATGTGTCATTTATGAGATATATCATGGAGGATGAAATATTCAAATAAGATCATGGATCTTAAATATAAAACCATGAGAATCTTTGAAGAGGTCAACTGAGATCATAGTGCATTCAAAATAAGATCATAAAGCACTTATGATAAGTTAGTGGAGGAAGTGATGCATTTAATGCACACATGATGGAGAGGGTGATCACCCCATGTGAACATGATGGAGGAAATGGAGAAACAAGGCAGTCAACCATGGAGACTTATTTCCACATGTACAGCACAGTTATGGAGTGGGCGTAGGCTATGGAAGGCTCATAATCTATATAATAAAGGTAAAGGAACAATAGAAGGTAGATTTCGATATTGGGATTATTCTTTGATCTGTTTAGATATGGATTTTTCAGGTGAAATATCCATGCACTCTTATGTTGTTTAGCTAAGTTTGCAGTGCTGTTTAGCAAAGGTTTTCCTGAGTAGGAATCCCACACTTACCCATAGAGGACTTGTGTGCCTACTCTGGGAAGGTTTACTATTGAGCTCTATTCCTTATCAGGCATTGGTTCCATTTTTCAGGAGGTTTTTTCTAGCATTTAGCTAGGAAACTAGTGGAGGATTCATCCTACCACTTTGTTCTTCACATTCAGTCTTCCCAGAGCAGCAGATCTATATCCAAAATTTAGGCCATTGGGTTTTTCCTCCATGCGATAGCTGTCCCTTCAAGGATTGCGCAGTCTAGTCCTGTATATCTATTGGAGGAAGGAAGTTTCCATTATTTCAGCTGGAAATCCTGTGAGGGATCATATCCTCACATTAGATCTATTGTTTCCATCATTACATATTTGTATTAACATATCTAGCGGTAGGCTATTAAGCCTCCCTCTCTTACAACACATTTTTTTGAAGCTGTTGTTCATCCAGCAACTATTTTTAGTGGAGGAGATTGGAGGAGCTAGATCTTGAGCAGTTAGCCCAAGGATATAGTGAAGAGATCATCCCTTCTTGCATAGATTTGATTGTGCATCATTGTAGCCATCATATCATCAGATTGCTCAGCATATCTACATACCTAATAGTATATATGTGAAGCCCTAAGAGGGTGGTTTTCTTAGATTGATAGATCTGAGAAATCCTTTCTAGGTTATCTTGGGTATCCATCATAGAGCCCGTATCTCTGTTTTTAGCATCATCAGAGCTCCCATACTGCCTAGGTCTGACTTTCTATCTTTCTGGCAGTTGCAGTCCCAATAGTTGTAGCAGGGACAACACAGTTTACCTTCCAACAGTTCAACAGTTACGCAGTTCCTAGTGTGGGATCTTTTCAAGGTCATTCTAGGCCATCTCTTGGCTTGAGTGTCTCATATTTTGAGCACTCTTGTACTCACTATTCACCTCCTTTATAATAAAATGGCTTAGCTTCTCTATATATTCTGATGTTGTCTCTATATTACTTGTTTACTTTGCTATAGTTCTTATATTGTGTTTTAGTATTACTGCATTCTCCCTTTGGGATATTACACTATATCTGTGGGATGATCACACTCAACTGTCGTTTGAAGCCCTGAAATGGGCACTCATTTTTGCCCCACTTCTTAGTGCCCCTAACTATCCACTCGACTTTATCCTCTACCTAACAGCCTCACCATCCTCACTGGGAATGGTTTTGGTTCAATTTCATGATGACGGTAGTGAGCATGTGATTTATTATTTGCTAAAATGTAATATCCCCTAAATGGACTAATGCATTGATACACAAACACAATATTTGTAACACAGAATATGTACATGTAAATATTCAACAATCATAGAATATACAAAATAGGTGAGCCTTTTATTATCATTAGAGATGGATAAACAATACAACAGTGCTCATATAGATGCACTGAACCCATATACATAGGCTATAATGACCCTAAAAATATGCCAAAGGAGGCACTGTGTAATTGGAGAGCTACTGGAAGCAATACTGTGATGTCCCTTCAGCTAATGATGTAAATATAGCTGCTGGCTGAAAAGGGAAATGTATATCTATGGAAATATAGAACTCTGATGATGCTAAGATTATAGATCTGGGCTCTATGATGGCAACCAATGATAACCCAGAAAGGATTTCTCAGATCTATCACAATGTTTCATTCATGTCCAGCTCCAAAGCTACCTCTCTAGAATGTCTAGAATGGCCTTCAACTCAAAATTTAGATACCCTTCCTCATCAATGAATCTCCAATTGGCAACCATATAATGACCAAATATCTCCTCTGCACATGATATACACAAAATGAAGTGGTTCATTCCCAAAGTGGAAAGTCCCAACTCATGGACTATCTCTCCAACCCATGATACATAGAGTAGGTTGCATCTATCAATTCTCACATCATTAGCCCTGTTGGCCATGTAGGATCCAAACATCACATCGACATAGTGAAAAATAAGAAGTAGAGAAATATGGATGAACATGAACAATGTCAAACCATATTCTCTTAATAACAGCCAACACAACGAAGCCTTCTGCTGCCATGCTAGATGTTCATAAAAAAAGAGAGAGAGAGCAATACTCTCTCAAAAGAAGCCACCGCAACAATGCTTCTTGTTTCCATGCCAAATCTGCATTAATATAGATATGAGGGCCATACTCTCTCAATAGAAGCCACAGGAGAAATGCCTCTTGCTGCCATACCATATCATCATTGTACCAAATGTAGTGGGCATATTCTCTCAAGAGAAGCCACCTTAACAAGGCATCTTGTTGCCCCATCACATCATCATCATACCATGTACAATGACCATAATCCCCCAAAAGAATACAACGTTGTAAGGCCTCTCATTGCCATCCTCCAACAATGTCATGCAATGTATGGGAAGAATTCAGTCCATACTCTCCCAATAGTAACCATAGCAACAAGGATTCTTGTTGCCTCATTACATCATCACAATGCAAGTCATGGAGCAACAATATATTAATGAGCATGTAAAATGTCTCATCAACATAATACAAACAAGCTCCCTTATGCCACATCATGTGAGAGTTATACTTTATCCCAAACCCAAGTACACATATGAACATGATATACATCCCAAACAAAAATAAATGTAAAGACATGAGTCATATCCCAAACAAGATTAAATACAAGGACATAAGATATATCATGTGATGTCCAAATTCTCTCATCAACAACCAAAGTAACCATGCCTTTTTCTTCTACATTATTCCAGCGATGTGTAACGCATGAATCAAAAAAATATGACGTATTGGGTGGTAACCATACTCACCCAAGAGCAACTAGCGTAGCCATGCTTCTTGCTACCCTGTATCATAGATTTGCAAGTGGTTTGGAAATCCCTTGCTCCACACTATCAACCATTCATCCCAATGAGGATGATGGATTTCATTCTGAAAAAACTTGGTATCCTCCCATTGTAGGACACCAACCTCCTCAAACTGTTGAATAACTTTTTACTCCATGATATGTTGAAGTGCCTTTCTGCTGTGAAGAGAATGCCCAAAAAGTCCTTTTCCCTCTCATTTCATTCTCACCTAACCTCTGTCTCCTCACCTTTTCCCTTCTCTTAATTCCCCTCTAAATCTTCTAAACCATCCCCATTCACCCTTAAACCTCACAAGCACCCTTTTTTTGGGCCAATTAACACCTTTTCCCCTCTACCGTTTCCCTCTTTGGGTCTCAAAATACATGAGAATTGGGCCAAAATCACCCCTTTGTCATATTCAGGCTTAGCCCCTTTCGGCCAGCCCTCACAAACCATTTCTCCACTTGACTCGAGCGCTGAAACCAAGCGCTGGCCCATGAAATGCTTATCATATCAATGGTCAGGTGCAATACCAGCCGTCGATCAACACCAATCCCACAGTCCGTGCTTTCCCTAAAATGCACACACGTTCCCCATTCATTCTCTGATCACATAACAGCCATCGATCTGATTCGCAGATCAATGGCCCGTAATCTAGCCATCCCGGTGGTCCCCGCGATCACACCCCGTACAAAACCGGTGGTATTTATCACCCCAATTTTGAAAGGAAGGTGGTATTTATCATTCTGCAGCGGTCATCGTTACCAGCTGACATGTGGCTACAGGCGGTTTTCAATACCATTTTCCCTGGGCATTAAAGGTCGACTACGGGCCCGACGCGATATGAGCGTACGTCGTCCGATCTGAGGCTGCCTCATCGGATGGTGATCGCGCCCCCAAGATGCTCGGGGGATAGTCCAAGGCGAACATGACCCCTGGCCCACCATCCATCGCCCTCCGATGTAATCATAGCCGTCAATCTCCTCCTGAGATCGAATGGTCCGGATTAGATCCTCGTCCCCGCCATTGACCAGGTCCCACTATCTAGGTTCCGCGTCACATGTTTCATCACATTTTTCCATTTTCTTGGTATTTCGCCCACTTTCAAAAGTTTTCCCACCGTTTAACCTCTGCCATTGATCATCGTCATCCTAGCCAATCGGATGGTCCATATTCATTCTTCCGCCGAGCCTCCATTCCCACTGTGCGCCACCTATCCTCCAGACCTTCACCACGTGTCTTCCACCACCCCTGATTTTGTAATTTGTTTATTTCATTGATTGCAGGTTTTGCAGAGTGGAAATTTTTGCTCTGCCTCCATAATCACAGCACACTGTGATTCCGAAACACAGCAAAGGAAGGATTACAGGGATTCTGGCCTATTAATTTCACATTCAGTGCTTGATCCCGCGTTCAAAGGAAGAAGATGTAGGTTGAAGACTAAGGGCTCAGAAAACGAGATACCAGCATCATCATTAGCAGAACGTTATTTCCCATGAAACAATGAAATTTCCATACCATTTTCATTCTATATACTATGTTCCAGATGAGATCTCTACCTTGACAACAATCCTAGTGCTACCAGAAGCATTGGTTACACAGTATGGCAGACCCCAGAATCATTGTTCTACCTTTGTTTAAGTCACCAGAGTACCACAAGTACTGCAACCGAGGATACATCAAAGAAATACCTCGAGTAAATTTCAGCCTATCAAAGACCACTCTTTCACCTAAAAGTATAGAAGTTCGATGCATAGACATTAAAACAGAATGGGTTTCGACCCACTGCTCCTACTCTATTTAATGTTTCATTTAGTGTTTCATCTACCTCCTTTGCCTCTCTTTCTGATCTAAAAACTCAGGAGAAACTCATTTTAAGGGTTTTTGATTGGATATCTGTGAGCTACAAGCTGTTTCTCTTGAGACATGTTCTCTGTGTAAAGTTGTAAGATAGGCTGAGGAAGATGTTTTCAGACTGAATATCAAGCCGATGGTGATTTTGTACATGACTGGTGTTTCTCTTTAATATGACAAGCACATTTCTTTGGATCCTGATTTAAAGCAGCAATGATGTTTTTCTTACTTTGTCTTGGTTTTCCTTTATAGTTCATCACATTTCAGTTCTTTTGGCATGCATCAGAAATCTGGCATAGGATTTACCCTTGTTTGGTACCTTATGTTTCTGCCCTCCCTACCTTCAATGTTTTCTACTCTATGTGTTATCTGAGGATGGATTCAAGTTAATTTAACCAGTGTAGTAGCTAAAATTTACTGCTAGCTGATGTATGAATTAATGAATCTGTTCTTAGATGTTCTTGTTAAGCTTTAATTGAATGAATTGGGAAACTGGGATATTAGAAATCTGTCTCTGTCTCACTAGGGTCCCTTTCAATCAATTGAACCTTTCTAAGTTCCCTTAAGCTGGATGCCAAAGCATTAAGAGTTCAAAGTCTCACTCTGATCTCAGGTTTCCACCTTTGTGCTCTAAACCTTTAATGTCTCCTTATCTGAAGAGTTTACCTTTTAGGTCTTGGATCACATGTTGTCCAATGGCACGTCCTGTCCCTGGGTCTGATCCTTGAAGGGTCACCTTAGAGGTTTCCTTTCTTTCACCTTCTCTCTTACCATTTCATGCCACACCATCATCTTTAAGTTCCAATGCTTTAGATGACTAGTCCAACTGAAAGCCTACATAATGAATAGCAAGTAAAACCCTTTCCTAACTTCATTGCCCAATGGTCTCAAGTGTTCTTTGAATTATCTCTCCTCTGTCTAAGCCCCCCTTTGCTCATCCTTGTCTTATATTGAACCCTTATTTCCTGATTCCCAACAACCAAACAAAATCAAACAAACAAAACCAAGCCTTATAACTAGCCTAAAACCTTAAAACAGAGCTTCAAAGACATAAAACCTTTTCCCATATAGAGAGATCCCTCTCTAGACCCAGGAGGGCTAGATCCTGAGGTCTAAAAGTGGTTTTGATGTTGTCTCATCTTTTGGTATTGCCAAAATTTCCAAAAACATGGGAACCCCAACATAATGGTGACTTCGCTGGGGAATTTATGAGTATTTTCCATCTGACTACATCACAAGAGCCTCAGAAAGCCCAGAATCTTTGGTTAGGTTGGCAGTGAAACACTTCCACTTGCAATTCACTTTCTGCACCACTTGTTGTGTTTCTACCCATAGTCTTAGATAGAGTCTATAAAGGGTCAAATAGCCTCTAGGTCTCACCCTCCTTCAGAGGTGAAATACCTGGTAAAAGCCCTCCTAGTCCATCTCTGGTTAGAGTTTGCTATGTTTTGAAGATATCCTTGGAAAGGGACAATACATAAGCACTGGGTGGATAGTGTACCTCCTAGAAATATCTTAAACCTTCCACCTGGCGACTCCATAGTTCCTTAAAGATCAAAGACTCCACTAGTGATCAGTAGGCCTACTGATTATATTGGTTCACATAAGACTCCACTGGGAGACCAGAGTCCACAACAACATCAGCCATAATAGAAGTAACAAGTAGGGTTAAGCTGCTTTGTTGGAAAATATCATTCTGGCTTCAAGAACCATTCACACAAGAGCTTACCTTGACCCAAAACCACATGAAATAGTTGACAACCCTGAGAGCATTCTCAGGAAATCCCCTACACTTAAAGGACCAACTATTTCCAAAAAAATCCATAGAGCTAACTCTGCACCAGAAGAATTTACAGCTCTATCAGACCTTCATCTTGACCTAGACCTACCAAGCAGATTGCCAAGAACTAGGTCATTCAGTGTTCCAAATCAGCTAAACCTTGAGTGTCCCGGTTCATCATATCATAGTGGTCAACACATTAGGGAGAGAGAGACCCCTCCATCTACCCCTCCTAATTTTCACTTCATTCAAAACTTGGGGCTCTCCCACCCTAAATCTACTCAACAGAATTTTGCTAGTCCGAGTATCCCTATCATCCATATACCAACTGCTCAAGCCAACCCTTTACCTCCTCCGAACATCACCATGGCAGCCTGGTATGCACCTCTGATGTTACCCCAGCCTCTAGTACCCTTACCCAACGATTATCAATCAAAGATCCCACACTTCAATGCAAAAGAGTCTACCACAGCTCAACATCATGTAGAAAGGATGGAAGATTATTTTGACTACATGGAGATAGATGATGATACAGTCAAAATGAGAATATTTGCCCATAGCTTAGGAGGTGATGTGAAGAAATGGTTTAAGGGCCTACCTCCTAACAACATCCAAGATCTACGCTCCTTATATCAGACCTTCATAAAAAAATGGGAAGTTAAGTCCAACCCTCTCCAAATCTTAGCAGAATACAAGAACCTTAAGAGAAACGTAGGAGAGAGTGTCCATGACTATTCTACCAGGTTTAACAGCGTTTATAACGCTCTTCCTCCACATATGAAACCTCCCCAAGGAATGGATTTAGTGAAATACCCTGAAGGCTTTGATGCTGACATGGCCTACCAGCTTAGGGAGAGAGATTACAACACATTAGAAGACATGCAAAAAGGAGCAGTGAGTGTTGAGGCTAACCTGATTGAAAAGAAAGCAAGGACGAGGGCTGAGAAAAGGGTGACATATAGAGATGATAATGTAGCTTCCACATTTGACCCCAATTATGACCGTCTATCGAAAAACATGGAAAAGCTACAAAAAATGATGGAAAAAATGGTTGTCACAGTTAGTAATCAGAACAGAAACCAAAACCATAACCAGAACCAGAACTTTAGAAGGAACAATACCACTCCCAACAGACAAATAGAACTAGATCAACAAGTTATACCCCCATTTTAATAGAACTTCCTTGATGAAGATGATGGGATAATAGAAGACTCTGAGGAGAACATAATAAATATGTTTGAAACAGATAACTTGATCCACAACTGTTTCACAGAAGAAGATCAACCCTCACCCTCATGTTGGGATGAGGAAATATTAGAATCTGAGGATTACAGACTTGGATTTGAAAATTCCATCATGCAGGTCAAAGAACAGTATGAACTGAGAAGCAAAAAGAGCCTAGACACTCCCAAACCAAAGGCTTCTGAGATTACCATCAAGAAAAGGCCTGAGAAAAATTCTAAAGTAACTGCTGAAAGTAACAAATCAGCATCTGAGAGTTCTGGGAAGAACAAAGAAAGAGACAACCAAAATACCGAAAAACAAAGTCAACCGACTAGCAGCATTAGCACTGCAGTTAGTGCTCCTGATAAAACATTCCCTAACACTGTACACAGTGAGAATCAGCCCACTAATTCAGCCACTAAGGTAGTGGCTAACAAAACAGAGTTGAGTATCACAAAGAGTCAGTCCATCTTCAATTTGGAGAATGAGATTGCTAAAATTAAAATATTTGTACCACTCTCTGAGTTGGACACTCAGGATGTATATAAAGGCCAAATTTTGAAAGCATTAAATCTAGGGGAAAAAGTGACACTATCAATCTGAGTGATGATCAACCAACCCTTCTGTTGGGTCCGAAGATAGAGGGGAAGTTTCAAGAAGGGGAGTACCTCCTTTTTATATCAGACTCAATATCCATGACAAGATCCTTCACAACGCAATGCATGACTCTAGGGCATCACACAACTTAATGCCTAAGGTAGCTATGGATAAGTTAGGCCTAGAGATAAATCGCCCTTATAAATATTTATATTCATTTGACTCTAGCAGGGTAAAGTGTCTTGGCCTGATCAAGGACCTATGTGTGAACTTAACCCAAATTCAAGCCAAATGTATGGTTATGGATGTGGTAGTGGCATATGTGCCATCTAAGTATTGCATGTTTCTATCAAGGTCATGGGGAGCCAAGCTGCAAGGTACAATGCAGATGGATGGGGCATATGCCATGATCCCTGTCTTTAGCTAGCTTAGGAGACTGTATAGAGAGACACAAATGAAATTCCTAGTCAGCAGCCCTGAAAAGCCTGAAAATTCTCCTTTGTACTCTGTACACATAAATATGGACTCCTTTATCCTTTGCAATGATGAATCCTTAGAAGAGCCAGAGCTAGAAAGCAGAGATACGAACAATAGGGAAGAGACCATAGTTTTCAACATAATGTCCGCCCTAGACTTAAAGGAAAACGAAGGTGAAACCTGTGTACACTGCACTGAATACGAAACTCCAAGGAAACAAGGAACACAATTCAAACAACTAACTATTCAGCTCTCTGAACTCCATTCGCATCAAGAAAGGAAAAACCCTCCACACCTCAAAACAGACCCTCCATTGCAGCATAACCATGAAAATAACGCTGGTAAAGAAATCAACGATAAACCCGAGCAAGAAACTTTGTGGGAAATGCATTTCGATGGGTCCTGTACTAAAAAAACTGTAGGAGTAGGAGTGTGGGTACATAAAACAGAGAGCGACTATGCAGACAGTCATGCCTTCAATCTGAACTTCAAATGTACAAACAACATCGTGGAGTATGAGGCTCTCATCCTAGGCTTGAATCTGTTGAAAAAGTTAGGAGCCTGTAGGATAATTGTTCAAGGAGACTTTGAATTAATCATCAAACAAGTGAATGGTGAATACACGGCAAAACACCCTAGGCTGAGAGCGTACAGGAATGACGCTATGGATTTATTGAAGACCTTTGTGGAATATGAACTAGTGTTTATTCCTAGGAGTTGGAATGTGATTGCAAATGGATTAGCTTGTATAGCTGGTTCATATCACAAGCCTCCCTGTGACCAAAAAATCATCATTCAGACGAAGTTCAAACCTAGAGTACTTGATAATGAGAAATATTGGCAGGTTTTTGAAGGAGATAAGCAGATTGAGGATTTCCTTATAGGAAGGAATGAGTTTGAATTTTTCGGATTTAGACTCTAAGTCCAATGATAGCTTCCTAAGTGAAGAGCCCTCAGACGAGGAAGAACCGCCCTATAACATAGAATTAAACACTTTAAATGAAAAAATTGGAAATCCAACCAAAGAATGTAAAAACGCAGATAATGAGGAAATAGAGGTACTACATGCAAAAGATAAGAACATACCCGAAGGTCTGGAACCTTTAGAATATCTTTTTGACTTTGATGATGTAGCGAAAAATCCCACAATAGAACATTCAGAATCTGACATCGAGGAATGCAACATAGGCACAGAAGATAACCCCAAGATGATTAAATTGGCTAAGTCCTTACCCGCAGACATGAAAAAGAAATATATTGACTTATTCAAGGAATTCATTGATGTGTTTGCCTGGAGCTACGAGGACTTGAAGGCCTATGTCACAAACATCATACAGCAAAAAATACCTTTGAAAGAAAATCAGAAACCCTTCAAACAGAAACTTCACAGGATAAACCCAAAAAAATTGCCTGTAGTAGAAGAGGAAATAAGAAGATGTATGAAGCAGGAATAATAGTTCCAGTGAGGTTCTCTGATTGGGTCTCAAAACCTATAGCTGTGAGAAAGAAAATAGGTGAGATCAGGCTGTGCATAGATTTCAGGAACCTTAAAAGAGCCTCACTTAAGGAAAATTACCCCTTACCAAAGATGGAACATATCCTGCAGAGGGTAGTTGGCTCAAGGAAGATCTCCCTGTTAGATGGTTTTTCAGGTTACAACCAAGTGTTAGTAATCCCAAAATACCAACTCAAGACAGCTTTCACCACTCCATGGGGCACTTTTATGTATGTAAAAATTCCCTTTGGACTGATGAACGCTGGTGCAAACTTCCAACGAGTGATGGACATAACTTTTTCAGATGAAATAGGGCACTTCATTTTCATCTATCTGGATGACATAACAGTCTATTCCAAGACTGATGAAGAACACCTAAAACATCTAAGAAGAGTGTTTGAAAGATGTAGAAGTTTCGGTCTGTCATTGAATCCTAAAAAGACTGTATTCGAGCTGCAAGAAGGTAAGCTTCTCGACCACATTATATCTGAAAAGGGAATCAGGATAGACCCACAAAGAGTTGAGGGAATACTACAAATCACACACCCGAGGAATATTAAAGAGTTACAGTCCTTCATTGGGAAAATTAACTTCCTAAGGAGGTTTATTCCCAACTTAGCTGAACACCTCAGGAATATGACTAATATGTTGAAAAAAGGTGTGGGGGTTAAGTGGACTCTTGAGGCTAAAAAATATTTTGAATTGGTTAAAATTGCACTCACTCGGGCTCCTGTCCTAATCAGCCCTGATTTCTCAAAATATTTCCTGATCTTTTCATTTGCCTCCGAGCATACAGTGGATGCAGTCCTGCTGCAAAAAAATCCAGAGGGAGTGGAACAGCCCATTGCTTTCTTTAGCAAAGCTCTGAGGGATGCACCCTTGAAATATAACATAATGTAAAAATAGGCCTATGCCCTGGTAAAGGCCTTGAAATACTTTAGGGTGTACATATTGCATTCCCACACCATAGCGTATGTGCTAAACCTAGTGGTGAAAGACATTCTGTCCCAAGACCCGGATGGGAAGAGGGGAAAATGGATTGTCGTGATTTTAGAATATGACCTGGAAATAAAACCCACAAAACTGATCAAAGGTCAAGGCTTAGCTCAACTAATGGCTGAATCAAATTTACAAGCCATTAACATAAACATGGTAGATGCCTTGGATGAGCAGGAAGGATTTCCTGACCCTACTGTTGAGGAGAAATTTCAAAACTCTCCTTGGTATTTTGACATCTTGTATGTGCTCACAAACCTCAATGCCCCTCCTGGACTATCAAAAACTAAGGCCATATTCCTAAAGCTAAAAGCCAGAAACTATTGCATACTGAATGAATGTTTATACTGGAAAAATGAAAATGGTCTATTGCTTAAATGCTTGCCTGAAACTGAAGCAGAGAGGATTAAACAGGAGTTCCATACAGGAGAGTGTGGAGGCCACCTGAACTGGAAAGACACTACTAACAAAATACTTAGAGCTGGCTATTATTGGCCTACACTTTTCAATGACATCCATAAGATGATAATTGCCTGCCATAAATGCCAGATTTTTGAAGGAAAAAGAAAGCTCCTCCCCAGGGAAAATTTTAAGGATGGAAAATTATTTTGAAGTTTAAAAAATTGGCGAATCTCACTAGTCCCTAACATGAAAAATTTAAAATGTTTATTGATGTAATTGTAAAATTCTTCAAATTTATAATGATATTATATATATTTTCTATATAATGTTGGCGATTTTTAAGGTAAAATAATTTTATATTGTAAAATTTGGGTGAATCACTTTTATAAAAAAATGGAAATTGGCGAATATTTTTTTTGGAAAAACCATAGAAAATTAGCCAACCTGCGAATATTAGCCCCTAAAATTTTCCATGCTCCTCCCTCTACCTTTACAATGCATCATTTTTGAAGGTCCCTTTATGCAATGGGGCCTATATTTCATAGGATAAATACACCCTGCTTCTTCTACACAACACAAGTGGATCCTGACAGCCACAGACTACTTCACAAAGTGGATAGAGGCCATACCTTCTAGGAATGCCACATATTCTGTTATCATTAAGTTCCTAGAATACCACATCCTCTCTCAGTTTGGCTACCCAAGAAAAATAATCATTCATAATGCTGCTACTTTTGGATCCAACAAAATGATTGATTTTTGTCATAGGTTTCAAATAGCACTCATTCATTTGACTTCTTATTACCCCAAGGTAATGGCTTAGCTGAATCATCAAACAAGAGCTTTGTGACCATTATCAAAAAACTGCTTGAAGAGAATAAGAAGTCCTAGCACAACAATTTAGTGCATTCTTTATGGGCTTACAGGCTTACAACAAATAAATCCATTGGCATGTCACCATATCAGCTTGTATATGGAATAGAGGCAGTGTTTCCTACTAGCCTTGGGGTACCAGTTATTAAACTTGTCCAAGAGATTCAGACAGAAGAAGAAAGTATGGTAAAAAGGATAAACTAAACAATTCATCTCCAACAAATAAGGGAAGAGGTCTATAATAGAGGCCTGAAGATCCAGGAAAATATAAAGAAGTTGTTTGATAATAAGACCAAGGCCTCAGATTTCAAAAAAGGAGACAAAGTTCTAAAGTGGGACTCCAGGAGAAAGATAAAGGAAAGCATGGCAAGTTTGAAAGTTTCTAGAAGGGTCCTTACATCATCCAGGCCACTGTTGGTCCAAATGCCTTTTTTCTGCAAGAACTAGATGGCACAGAGTTGTTTGGGGGTCCTGTCAATGGCAAGATGCTCAAGCACTACTACTGCTGATTTCCAATTTCTAGTTTTCATTCCCATTGTAAATACCACATCTGTGTTTTGTTTCCGAGAAAAGAGAAGATGTTTCATAAAATAGAGAAAGAGAGGTTCAAACATGCTCAAAGCATGAACCTATAAAGTGAAAATATTGGCTCTAACATGATTAAAACCTAAGCCAAAGGAAGTAAAGATAGTTGTTTCTAACATGCCCAAAATCTGAACCAACAAAGAAGAAAGTGACTCTAACAAGCTCAAAACTTGAGTCACAAAGAAAGGAAGGATGCTTCAAAGTTTCAGATTTCAAGCCTTCAAGATTTTGTTTTTAGTTTTCTACAATTTCAGTCCACGTGTAACTATCTTTATGCCTTGGAAGCACATCAGACTAGAATTTTTAATCCTAGTTTGACTGTTTTTAAATTTCTGTTGTAGAATGTAGAGAATAAATTTGGTGGACAGTTTAATCCCAGCAGATATTAGATCAGGTAGAGAAACATGTGAGGCCAACAATTAAATCTGGTCTCATGGAGTGATAAGGGTAGGAATAGAATAGGTTTATTTTCTTGATTGCAAAAAATTGATGATGTAAAGGGTCTGCTAGTCCAAATGCACCCTAAAGAAAAAATGATAGGACTATAGTCTGGGTAGGTAGTTGTTTGGGAGAATTTTAATGCTGATATGATGACTTCATGATTTGTAGCGGATGGTACAAGAAAGAAAATGGATGTGTCAAGCAGCAGGAATATGGCCTACACCAAAGATCATTCTCTACATTCTTGAATCCTTCAAGAAGAAGCCATCCTCATGTGGAGCCACTGTTAGCCCCTTATGAATTTTTTGATAAGCAAGCCAGGGGGCTAATTTTTTTTTGAGCCTTCAAGGAATGCATTTCCCCTGAAAACACATCACCCTTGAAAGCCTCCATGTGCCTTTGTCCTTTGATAAATCCCCACTTCTATTTACATGAGAAAGCCTTTCTATTGTGAAGATAATGCCCGAAAAGGCCTTTTCCCTCTCATTTCATTCTCACCTAACCTTTGTCTCCTCACCTTTTCCCTTCTCTTAATTCCCCTCTAAATCTTCTAAACCATCCCCATTCACCCTTAAACCTCACAAGCACCCTTTGTTTAGGCCAATTAACCCCTTTTCCTCTCTACTGTTGCCCTCTTTGGGTCTCAAAATACATGAGAATTGGGCCAAAATCACCCCTTTGTCATATGCAGGCTTAGCCCCTTTCGACGACGCGAGCCATTTCTCTCCCTTGACCGAGCCTTTGAAACCAAGCAGCCCCGCAATTACTTATCATATCAATGGTCGGGTGCAATACCAGTCGTCGATCAACACCAATCCGATAGTTCGCGTTTTCCCTACAATGCACACACGTTCCCCGTTCATTCCCCGATCGCATAACAGCCGTCGATTTGATCCGCAGATCAACGACCCGTAATCCAACCATCCCAGTGGTCCCAGCGATCACGCCCTGTACAAAACCGATGGTCTTTATCACACCACTTTTGAAAGGAAGGTGGTATTTCTCATTCGACAACAATAATTGTTATTGGCTGACACGTGGCTGCAGGCGGTTTTCAATACCATTTTCCCTGGGCGTTAAACATCGGCTGTGGGCTTGGCGCGATATGCGCGTACGTCGTCCGATCTGAGATTTCCTCATCAGACGGTGATCGCACCCCCAAGAGGCTCGAGGGATAGTCCAAGGTAAGCATGACCCCTAGCCCACCATTCATCGCCCTCTGATGCAATCACAGCCGTCAATCTCCTCTTGAGATCGGACGGTCCAAATTAGATCCTCATCCCCGCCATTGACCGGGTCCCACTGCCTAGGTTCCACGTCACATTTTTCATCGCATTTTTCCATTTTCTTGGTATTTCACCCTCTTCCAAAAGTTTTCCCACTGTTTAACCTCTGCCATCGATCATCACCATCCCAGCCGATCGAACGGTCCATATTCATTCTTTTTCCCAGCCTCCGTTCCCAGTGTGTGCCACCTATCCTCCAGACCTTCACCACATGTCTTCCGCCACCCCTGATTTTTTAATTGGTTTATTTCATTGATTGCAGGTTTTGGAGAGCGGAAATTTTTGCTCTGCCTCCATAATCACAGCACACTGTGATTCCAAAACATAGCAGAGGCAGGATTATAGGGATTTTGGCCTGTTAATTTCACATTCAATGCTTGATCCCGCGTTCAAAGGATGAAGACGCAGGTTGAAGACTAAGGGCTCAGAAAACGAGATACCAGCATCATCATCAGCAGAACGTTCTTTCCCATGAAAGGACGAAATGTCCATACTGTTTTCATTCTATATACTGTGTTCTAGAGGAGATCTCTGGCCTAACAATAGTCCTGGTGCTACCAGAAGCATTAGTTATACAATATGGCAGACCCCAGAAGCATTGCTCTACCTTTGTTTAAGTCACTAGAGTACCACAAGTACTGCAGCTGAGGATACATCAAAGACATACCTGGAGTAAATTTCAGCCTGTCGAAGACCACTCTTTCACCCAAAAGTAAAGAAGTTTGATGCATAGACATTAAAACAGAATGGGTTTCGACCCACTGCTCCTACTCTGTTCAATGTTTCATTTAGTGTTTCATCTACCTCCTCCGCCTCTCTTTCTGATATAAAAACTTAGGGGAAACTCATTGTAAGGGTTGTTGATTGGATATCTGTGAGCTACAAGTTGTTTCTCTTGAGACATGTTCTCTGCGTAAAATTGTAAGATAGGATGACGAGATGTTTTCAGACTGAATATCAAGCTGATGGAAATGTTGTACATGATTGGTGTTTCTCTTTAATATGACAAGCACATTCCTTTGGATCCTGATTTAAAGTAGCGGTGATGTTTTTCTTACTTTGTCTTGGTTTTCCTTTATAGTTCATCACATTTCAGTTCTTCTGGCATGCATCAGAAATCTGGCATAGGATTTACCCTTGTTTGGTACCCTATGTTTCTGCCCTCCCTGCCTTCAATGTTTTCTGTTGTGTGTGTTATCTGAGGATGGATTCAAGCTAATTTAACCAGTGTAGTAGCTAAAATTTATTGCTAGCTGATGTATGAATTAATGAATCTGTTCTTAGATGTTCTTGTTAGGCTTTAATTGAATGAATTGGGAAAATGGGAGTTTAGAACTCTGTCTCTGTCTCACTAGGGTCCCTTTCAATCAATTGAACCTTTCTAAGTTCCCTTAAGTTGGATGCCAAAGCATTGAGAGTTCAAAGTCTCTCTCTCTGATCTTAGGTTTTCACCTTTGTGTTCTAAACCTTTAATGTCTCCTTGTCTAAAGAGTTTACCTTTTAGGTCTCGGATCATAGATTGTCCAATGGCACATCCTGTCCCTGGGTCTGATCCTTGAAGGGTCACCTTGGAGGTTTTCTTTCTTTCACCTTCTCTCTTACAATTTCATGCCACACCATCATCTTTAAGATCCAATGCTTTAGATGACTAGCCCAACTGAAAGCCTACATAATGAATAGCAAGTAAACGCTTTCCTGGCTCCATTTCCCAATGGTCTCGAGTGTTCTCTGAATTATCTCTCCTCTGCCTAAGCCCCCCTTTTCTCATCCTTGTCTTATATTGAACCCTTCTTTCCTGATTCCCAAAAACCAAACAAAATCAAACAAAAAAAACCAAGCCTTATAACTAGCCTAAAACCTTAAAACAGAGCTTCAAAGACATAAAACCTTTTCCCATATAGAGAGATCCGTCTCTAGACCCAGGAGGGTTAGATCCTAAGGTATGAAAGTGGTTTTGATGTTATCTCATCTTTTGGTATTGCCAAACTTTCCAAAACATGGGAACCCCAACACATACCTTGGATCAAATAATACTCAGAAACATCTTGCAAGATCACAATAGTTTCCTCTCCTGGTGCAATGATCTCTCCAACTGTTGGTAAGGGTGATGGTTGCACTTATACAAGTGTACTATCACTGGTATATATCTCCTCCTCATCATGCATCTCATGAGTAATGCAAGGGGCTCAAAATGTTAAGAACTCAAGACCATTTTGCAAAGATGCAAGTGATCCTCCTCTTGATGTAAGCACATCTGTAGCTAGTGGTGGTAGAGGCTCCTTATCTTGAGTGATGATGCGAACATATTCTCTTAAATATTCATGCACTATCTCCTTAATGATGGGATATGTCTCTGGTTTATTTCTACCATATCTCTTCTTCAATATTTGAATAAATTATTCATAAGAAGACACTTCCATGTGTGATACATGACTGAACCACCAATTTCTTTCTTCACCTTCTAGGTGCAACGTTACAAAATCTACAGCCTCTCTTTCTGACATAGGATATTTTAGAAATAATTTAAATAATTCTTCCCTCCAAGCCCTCAATGTGCTTGTGGAAGATCCATAAAATGTAGGCAAGAAGAATCTATGCCTCTTTCTTCTATTGTTACTTCTGGACCTCCTCTCTTCTTTGAGTTGCAGAAAATGTTGGAGAGAAAGATTCTCCTTCAATGCTCTAGGATGTGACTTGTATTCGGAAAAATATTCACTTAGGGTCTCATGCCCCCAGCCCTCATCATATTCATGCCAATCCTCTTTCTCAAATAAATTGGATCTAGTAGAATAATGTGAAGTTGCTTGCTCCTCTAGTCTTCTTTGCTATTGAAAAGAAGTGTTGGGACCTTCTTCATCTTGAAACCTTCTTGAGGTTTCTCTTTGCCTTTCTCTTCATGTTTCATTGATCCACAAGGATAGATCCTTCATAGATATAAAGGAATATGAGGAAAAACATAATCCCCCCATTATAGTATATATCTACTATCTTCTTTTCATATGTTATTAATAATGTCCACAAGCTGAGCCAAAGATCATGCTCCGATACCACTGTAATATCACCAAAATAGAATAATGCATTGATACACAAACAAAATATTTGTAACACATAATATGTACATGTAAAGATTCAATAATCATATAATATGAGATGTAGAACTCAGAATATCCACAGTCTTCAATTTTAGTCTACGTTTCGAGTCTAAATCAAGACTCATCTTCAGGACAAACCTACTAAGAAGAGAAGCAATTAAGGTAAATAAATTCTGCTTCTCTTATTTGAATTTGTATCCTTTTTTTCTCAAGATTACGAATGTCAATCCATGTATCCCTTCCGTATAGGGTAACAATGATAGATTGGAGGTTTCTGTAGTGTAAATTTTGAGAGGTTGTCCACAGTATTCATTTTTAGTCTACGTTTCGAGTCTAAATCAAGACTCATCTTCAGGAAAAACTTGCTAAGAAGAGAAGATATGAGGGTAAACAATTTCTGCTTCTCTTCTTTGAATTTTTATACCTATTTTCTTGAGATTACAAATCTCAATCCATGTATCCCTTCTCTACAGGGTAACAATGATAGATTAAAGGTTTATGTGGTGTAGATTTTTAGATGTTATCCACAGTCTTCATTTTTAGTCTACATTTCGAGTCTAAATCAAGACTCATCTTCAGGAAAAACTTGCTAAGAAGAGAAGAGAATAGGGTAAATAAAATTTTCTTCTCTTCTTTGAATTTTTATCCTTGTTTTCTTGATATTATGAATCTCAATCCATCTATCCCTTCCATACATAATAAAAATGATAGATTGGAGGTTTGGATCTCAAAATCTACACCACAGAAACCTCTAATCTATCATTGTTACCCTGTACGAAAGAGATAAATGGATTGAGTTTCGTAATCTCAAGAAAATAAGGATAAAAATTCAAATAAGAGAAGCATAATTTATTTACCCTAATCTCTTCTATTCTTATCAGGTTTGTCCTAAAGATGAGTCTTGATTTAGACTCGAAACATAGAATAAAAATGAAGACAATGGATAACATATCAAAATATACACCACAAAAACCTCTAATCTATAATAGTTACCTTATACGGAAGGGATACATGGATTGAGATTCGTAATATTTAGAAAAAAAGGATAAAATTTAGAGAAGAGAAGCATAATTTATTTACCTAATCTCTTCTCTTCTTAGCAGGTTTTTCCTGAAGATGAGTCTTGATTTAGACTCGAAAGATAGACTAAAAATTAAGACTATGGAAAACATCTCAAAATATACACCAAAAAAACCTCCAATCTATCATTTCTACATTGATTGAGATTCGTAATCTCAAGAAAAAAAGGATAAAAATTCAAAGAAGAGAAGAAAAATTTATTTACCCTAATCTCTTCTCTTCTTAGCAGGTTTGTCCTAAAAGTGAGTCTTGATTTAGACTCGAAACGTAGACTAAAAATGAAGACTGTAGATATTATGAGTTCTACATCTCAAAATATACACCACAAAAACCTCCAATCAATCATAGAATATACAGAATAGGTGAGCCTTTTATTATCATTGGAGATGGATAAACAATACAACAGTGCTCATATAGATGCACTCAAGCCAAATACATAGGCTATAATGACCCTGAAAACATGCCAAAGCAGGCACTATGTAACTGGAGAGATGCTCAAAGAAATAATGCATTATAATATTCCCAATTAGTCCTAAACTAATGGGAATATTCATTTTTGTTTTATTTTCCTGTTTCATGAATAAATTGTAGAGGAGGATCATAAAACTCCTAAAAAACAAAATAAATCAATGCCAAATGTGAAAAAGGCTATATCTTGGCTGAATAAGAAGGCACCCTTAGGTGTGAAAGGGGTAAACGTTTTGACTCGGTCAACCTTGACCAAATATACAATGCTGTCTTGGAGGAGTGGCCATCAATGAGGGACAACACAGTTTTAGATGGAGGTGGCTCATGGGAAAGGAGCTATTTCACTCAAGGTGGTTTAGGGTTTTGCAAGCTCTCATATTATAAAAGGAAGAGGAAGGAAACATGAGGTTGTTGTTGATGTGATTAAATTTTTCAGAGTATATTGTTTGTTTCAAAATATCTCATTCTCCTTGCTGTTTAGCAGAGAATAATGATGTTTAGCACAAGGTCTTCCTGTTTAGGAATTCCATCTCTTTCGTTGAGAAGCCACTTAGAAGAGCATTGCATTTCTTGTCCACTATCAGGCTGAAGGCCAAGCTTGTTCTTCCAACTACAATGCAAATCTTGTTGAGGGTTTGGTTGTCTTTGTAAGCTACATCAAGTGGAGGCTAGATCTACTCAGATCTAGACCATTCTAGTTCTTCTTTTCAATGGGGAAGGCTTCTATCCCATTGGCAAGAGATTATTGGACCAGTGGAGCATTAGATTCAGATCTTGGCATGTGGCCAAACATATCTTAAACCCTACAGTGTAGTTTTCCTTCTAGAGCTATGTTTTTATGTAGGTGTTGTTGTAGGGAATTTTGGCATAACTTTCTAGAAGAGTGATTTTCATGTGTTGGGGATCTGCCCTTCACCTTTGAGATCCATTGGAGATGATAAACATGTTGTACATTTCATATCTGATCTGCATATATCTAAATATTCCTGAATATTCAAAGATTTTTGCAGATCTGCAGCTTTTACATCTCAGATCTACTCCAAGTGCTTCATGTATTGCTGAAAACCCCAAGGGGATTTTGAAGAAGAGTCTTTATAGTGTATGGATCTTTCATAGATCTGACTTTTCATGCATTATTTTTCTCTAGATCTAATTTTTAATTAACAACTATTACAACCTAATAAAAATAACGTTGTCAAGGCAGTTTCTGCTCATATGTATGGTTGCAATACCTCTTTTTGAGGATTTTTCGTCATTGGAGACTTCTATTTCCTCTTGTACATCTTATGGGCTTCATGATACATCTAATTTTCTATTATAAATGTTAAATAATGGTCTCCATATTGGCCTCCTGGTATAATCTTGATGATCTGTGTTATTTAAAATGCATAATTGTTCTATGTTGTTGCATTTCCCAATTGGGAATATTACAGTGGTATCAGAGCATCATCTTGGCATAGCTTGTGCTTATTGAGAAGCCAATATGTATTTTCAAGAAAAGAAAGACATAAGAAGAAGTTTGATTACATAGAAGACAAATAAGGAAAGGGTAAAACCCCTTTATCTAGAAGAATGAAAGGGAAAGAGTTCTCAAGAACTTTGTTCCAAACTATGCATGAGTTGAAAAGTGAAATCAGGGGAATGAGGAGGGAAAGTCATGAAGATCTGTCAAGAAGAATTGCACATGAAGAAAGCTCCAGTTCTTCATATTATGTGTGTGAGCATTCAACCACACAATCAAATCTACAACATTGTAGCATGCCTACATTCCTAGCAAGAGAAGAAGTAGAAGGAGAAACACCAAAGGAGGAGACTCTTGGTAACTATCTCCAAGAATATAAATCTCAGTTTAAAATATTAAAAGAGTATCTAAGCTTCCCAAATTTTTGTCAACGTAAATAAGAAATAATATCCAGCATATACAAGAGAAGAAGAGGGTGCATGCTGCACACTTTGGGTAGGATCTTTCTACCTACTTTTGATGGATCACCCGAGATCTCAGCCAAGTCTTGGGTAAAGAAGCTAGACACATATTTCAAGCTGCATCAAATTTAAGAAGAAGAAGACATTAGAGTAGCAGTGCTGCATATCCAAGGTAAGGCTTATGCCTGGTGGTTATTTGAATATTATTCATTGAAAAATGTAAATATCTCTACTTATGCAATGCTTACTAGGAGGTTAGTGAAAATATTTGATGTTAAGCCATACGAAAATTATTTGTGGGAGCTAGCCAAGCCCAAGAAATCAGAACCTTTGCATGAGATGGGAGGATCCATGAAGACAACTCCATTTCAGAATATTGTTGAGGGGGTTAAATATCTACTTCATGATTTTCTAAGGGCAAAGGGGCCACTTCAGCAAGAGCATTCTTCTCAAAAAGAAGACATAAGGGTTCCTTTTTCAATACGAGATCAAGAGAAATGATCTCTTAATGATGAGGCATTCTCTATTGATGAGGAGAAGTAAGAAGTAGAGCTGGAAAGATCCTACAACATTGTGATAGTAGGAGGAGATCTACTTTTATTGGGAGATGGAGGTGAAGAACTTGCTTCCACTAGGAGAGCCCTTGTTTCTTTGCAAGAAGCTCCCAAGGATCTTACACATGAAGAGAATGAGAAACATGTGTCTATGATAATAGAAAATGAGAAAAAACAATGGAGGGAATGTGTTCCAACATTGCATACATTTTTGGGAACACACACTATGACAGATCAGTCCTTTGTGATCAAGACTCTTGACACCAAGGAGATGTTGGGTGTTCATGAGTTAACTAAATCTAAAGGAAGCACCTTAGACTGTGAAATATTGTAGAAGGTAGGAGAAGAAGAATAGAGGAATGATCATAGTGTTGACATGATAGGAGGTGATCCACTATTACATGGAGGAAAATATGGGGAAATTTCTCCAACTAAAAGCACTCTTGCATCCTTAAGAGTGATACCCCATTATCATGAGACTTCCACACAAAAAAAAGAGATGGATTTATGCAGTGGAAGAAATTATATGATGGCCACATATATTATTCACATGGGAATGAGCCACGAGACATCATTATCTTGTGGTAAACCACATGGGAGACCACTTGATTCAAATTTGGTAAAAGATGTTTCATGCAATGATGCTCTATTCATAGATCCACGAAGGAAGGGAGCATTAGAAGACCATACTACAGCGTTAAGAGTATTGGGAAATCTCAAGGAAAGGGGAAATATTTTTCCCTTATCACCATTTTCCATTGTCCCATATCATACTGCGCTGAGAAAAGATGTTGCAAGGAAGAAGAATGACACCATCATGGAGCAAGGAAGGAAATCCTTGGCTGTGAAGAATCAGAAGATAATATCATTTGGAGAGCAAGCTTCCATACATGACAGGAGATGGTGGTCACACATGCATACTTTGGCAAGGCCAAGGAGGTTTTGGATAGATGATAGCCTTCCATGGGAGACTAAATCCCAAGAACTTACATTTTCTCTTGAGCATGTGCATATGCAAGAAGGGAAGCAAGGAAGGAATAGCAACCTTCCATCTTACACCTTTGGCATGGGAGATGTCAAGGAGGAGAGAAATGGGAGGCATGGCCTTCCAACATACACCTTTGGCATGGGAGATGTCAAGGAGAAGGGAAGCAACATGTCAGACATTTTAGTTGACACATTATCAGTGCTGTCATTGTTGGGAAGATTAGTGTTCCCTTTGAGTTCCATTTTTGTTTGGGTTTTCTACACCATCAAGAGAGAGGAATTTTAGATCTAAAGTGTTGAGGATTTACAAGAACCCATCCCATTGACGAGAATTGGTAACATCCATCTATGTTTTCCTTCCAGGTGCCATTAATACAGAATTCATTCAACATATTCATGTCTTGTCTATTGGATGCATGGACCAACTCTTGTTTTTATTTACTGCTTAATTTATTTTAATGCATAGATCTATATTTTTGCAGCATTTATCTTGGTCACCTAATTGCAGATCTAAAGATATTGGCATCCATATTTGTTGTTAGGGTTTTTTTTATGCATGGCTAAAGTGAGCCTTTTTCATACGCTTGCGATTAAGATTCATACTAACAATTGGCGACTCCACACGGGTTTACGATTACGACCTCTATCATTTTTCAGATCCCTGCATATCCAGCTGCTTAAAACCATAGGATTTCTCTTTAGCTTCTTTTTTTTCTTTTCTTGATGTTTTTTTTTAACATATAAAACCCTAAAACATTGAAAATTCTAACTTTCGTTTGTTTTCATACCTATTGTGCAGGTGACAGACATCAGCCGCAGCTGAGACGACACATTCTGCTGAAACCTGCTCCCGAGAGTGCCGAAAGTGCAGGTCACACTTTTTGGGCCAAAACCTACAACTTGAACCTCCAGGACACAGAAAATAGCCTAAACCTGCGACCTCTACAGAAATCATGTTAGAAACTGCGACCTGGACGTTTTGCGGGAGTTTTTCTGAAATTTTTCTGTGTTTGTCTGGGCCTCTCTTCATGGTTGTCTGACCTCCATCTCCGCCCGTTTTGGACCTATAATTTTTATGTTTTACTCATCTAAGTGGGAACCTAGCCCTCTAAGGCTTCAGTACCCTCCACCTTTTGTGGAAGAGTTTTAGATGTTGCAGGTTGTCTGAAATTTTAGTGTGTTCAGCCACTTTTCAGATCTGATATCTTACCTTCAAATCCACTTCAGATTGGCTATTTATCCATCCAAAACACCTATTTTCAGCTTTGTTTGGGTCTTCCTATAGGGTCCCCTCCACTTCCCTCCAGGATATAGCCTTTCACCACCTCATTTAAATTTTTTTTTCCTCTGATTGTTTGCTTTTTTTCTGCACCTATTTCTAGCAGATCTGACCTTTAGATCCTTCTCCCTCCCAACCTTAGATCTATTGGCTATTTTGGTGTGTTTTGACTAGGTTTTTTCCCACCTACAGACTAGTTGTTGAGAGGCCCAACTCCTTGGGTTTATATTAATGCATAATTAGCTGTTTATTTTCTGTTATTTCAGTTTCATATACTATTATCTGTAGGTTTATTTACAGTTATACATCACACTTTTTATTTTTCTCTACAAAAATCTCGGTTTAAAAATTAAAATTTACACACTTTAGACACACACCCTAAGTGAAGAATATCTCGGTTAACACCACCAAGAAAATAATTTAACATTGAAATCAATTGATCCTGCACCTCTCTGCCCTTGTTTCGATATTGTAATCGGTTGATCCTACACCTCTCTGCCCTTGTTGGTCTCTCTTCCCTTTGTGTTGTGTTTGTACCGTCATCATTGTGCCACGAAGGCATTTATCCCAAGACTTCTTGGCCTTCATCCTTAGTTTCCGGTTGGAAGACTTACTCCTCCACATATGATTTGAGTTACTCCTCCACCAAGTCCACACTCCGAATCCTCTTCTAGTTCATTGGGTTCCCCTTCTGGTTTCACCCCCGATTCTCCCCTTGTCACCTTCACCATGTCTGTTTCAGGACCTAACGCTGGTGGTATCCTCGGCCCTAATGATGGGAATACTATTACTGGGCCCACAATAGGAACTACCCCGGTTGCTCCCTTGCTCCCCTATATGGAAGGCCTCAGGCTTCTCGATTTTAACCAGTTGATAAATTACTCTATACACCATGACACTAGTTGGCTTGCTATGCCGACCAAGCTCCCTTATGACCTTCCAAAGTTGGAAGGTCTTGCTGTAGAATATCCTACCAATCACGTTCGATATTTCCACATGTGGTGTTCGTCTAACTCCATTACCGATGACTCTGTCCTTATTCGGTTGTTCCAAAGTACGCTTACTAGTGAAGATTCTAAGTGGTATGTTGATCAGGCCTCATCCTCTCATACCACCTTTACGACTCTTGCCTGGGATTTTCTATCTTATTTCCAGCTTCCCCTTTGTTATGACACTGGTACCGAACTTTTGACTTCTTTCTGTCAATCGTCTACGACCCACTTATCCGATCATGTCCAAGAATGGTGGAGAAGAAAGAGCCTATGTCAAGCCCCTACCTTCAAATACCGTGTATACATGGACAGGTTCCTTAGATCTCTCTTGCCTGCTATCGGTAAGGATGTCACATCACATTTCCCTCAAACCGAATGTAATGTTCCAAAATTTGCACATATCAATTTGGAACATTAGATTTTGCTACTTTCACCTAGGAGAGGAATAAATGGGTAAGGAGGCCCATGAACAATGAAATTATGAATAAATTCCACCTTAGTAAGGAAGGAGATCACCTCAGGAGCTGGTTTTAAACTTCCAAGTGTGAACAAGGACAAATTACATGGGGACATAGTCAAGCTTGACTAAGTTAACATGCATTCTTGAGGAGGAAGGAAACACTCAAGTAAACTAGCTCAATGTGAACAAGGAGAAGCCTAGGCACACATATGAGAACTTGATTGAAGATGCCTTATTGTGAATGGATGCATTGCAGGTGGATTGGTTCCAGTTGACCAAGTCAACAACACTATCACAAAGAGGAGGGAAGCTAGCTAGGGCAACACAATTTTGAAGGAGGAAGCTTCATGAAGAAGTCACCTCAACATTGTGTGCGGCCTAGGGTGAGGAGGCTCACCAAAGATAAAATGAAGGCATAGCATCAAAGGATATTCATTCATGTATTCATCTATTTTGGTCTTGAGACCACTTGCATGCTTTAGTTGTTTAGCCGGAGTTGCTGCACTGCTTAGTGCAAGGAATTCCTGTGTGGGAATTCCATCCTCTCTTCGGATCAGCTTGCTTAAGGGATCAAAGGAGAGTGATTTAAGCTTAATTTCAGCATTTGGATTGGGGCCATTCATCTACAATCAACCACAATGCATTCTCCTTCAGTAAACTGCGTCTTCTATGTAGGGACAGCAGCAGTAGAGTTGCACCCTTTGATTGTATGCTAATCTTTGAGGAGGAGGTGCTAATTTCCCTCTGGGAGCTCCAATAAGAAGGCCTAGGGCCATTTTCTGTATTATTCAGCATTAATATGTCATATTTAGTCATTTTTAATCCATTTTTGTATTAAAATGCATTATTTTCTGCAGTGCTGCTTTGTACATGCTTTTTGTCGGAAAGCTTTGCCGGGTATCTTGTTTTTGTTGTATAAGAGGTTAAACCTCCATTTATCTAGTGTTTGATTAATACATGTATCATATCAGACTTCTTTCTTCATTTTATATATAAACCCTCATTATAATAACGCATTCCTTGCTTCAGTAGTTACTGTATGTGCTAGGCTATGGGGTTTTGGCTTATTTTAGTTGCATAGTCTTGGGAGATCTGTTTATATGAGCTAGAGTGATTTTTTTCACCTAAAATTATGCATGAGAGTTTTAAATCATGTCTACTAAGGTATACAAGTCCCATTTCTCACTTTTATAATGTTATTTTCTGAAGACAACGGTTTTATGCTCTATATGGCTGCATTTCCCTACCCGGGAAGGAGAATATAGATCATATTGTTGCTGAGGTTATTTCATCTGCTAGTGTGTTGTTATTTTACATCTATTGGGATACTCTAAATTTCCAGGATCATGATTTTCTAAAGCTCCACATTGGTAATAAATTGAGTTATTCTGAATAGTGTAGTTGTTCCAAATTTGGAACATTACAGTGGTATTAGAGTTACCATCTTGGCTCAGCCTATGGATTTCAGATCCAATCAGAAGATAAGAAGAAGAGGAGAACAAAATTATGGAGAGGATGAACTTACTCTCATCCATTTTCAGATTCAAGAAGAAAGAAGAGGAGAAATGCATTGAAACTCCAAGAGAGTTTCAAGGAGGAGAGAGTTGCAGTGAGATCTCTAGAAGGTTTCAAGAAGCAGAAGAAGATGCATGAAATTCTTGTTCTTGTAGAGGAAGTGAAAGGAAAGGAGACCACTTAGAGCATGAAATTCTGAGTGGGTATTTGGTAGAATACAAGTGCCAACCTAGGGCTTTCAAAGAGACGCTATATTTTCCTCAATTTATTCAATTGAGAGAAGAAAGAAGACCTTGCAGCAAAGAAGAAATCAAAGGAAATAGATTCCTATTGTCTACATTTTATGGGTCAAATACAGCAATAGCTTGGGCCAGGAAGCTTGAGGCATTCTTCCTACTTCATCTAGTGGAAGAGAGGGAGGCAGCAGAAGTTGCAACGTTGCACCTAGAGGGTGAAGCCAATGCTTGGTGGTGCAGTCACTTATGCCACACAAGGATGAATTATTTTTCTGAGTTCACTCAAGAGCTGATCAGAACCTTTGATGGAGAAATATCATAGGAAAGAAGGCCCACACCACCATGGGAGGAGTCATGTTCCAGCGCTGCCACAACCTTGGGAAAGCAGCCTTCTACATCAGCAGTTGGGTCAGCCAAGACATTAAAGAAAGGGAGTCTTGCAGCCATACAAGATGCTCCAAAGGCTCACAAAGGTATGCATAAATTACCATGTCCTAACATTTCAGAAAATTTTATGGAAGGCTTTGTAGATTTCTTTTCATATGGCCCAGGATCAAACATTGTTGCTGATGTAGAGCAACAATCTTGCACTATGCTGTGCAAACTTGAATGGTTCAAGGAACAGATGAACCATCATTCCTTTGGATCATTGTTTAGTTTCACTCAATCCTTGGAGGATGGAGTGAAATTTGTTCCAAACAAGTTCATGCAGAATCAAATTTTCATTCCGAACTTGAGACATGGGATAGCCAAAACACCCTGGAGGAGGGTTACAATGTTGTCAAGAAGTAGCAGTAAGGGGGCTTTGCCTTTAGCCCACTTGGATCATTATGGGTTCAAGATTATCATTGGTGAGATATATTTTCTAGGATATCTCCAAGGAGTTGCATTTGAGCATCCCATGAAGTTCAAGGAGAAAAATTTGACATGGGAGGATGGTAGCCTCTTTTGGAGGAGTTCCAAGATGGAGAATGCTCGAAGGAATTCATCTATGGATAGGTGGATGTGGATAGAGAGAAAGAAGCTGGAATGTTACTTGCAACTCTATGATACCGGGCAGCAAGAGGAAAGACTTTGTTGGCTACTCTTGAGAGAGTTTGGCCATCATGAGACATATCCTTTTTCCAAGGGTATGAGGGAGGATGATACTTGGCAGAGTACTTGCATCATGGGGCAGCAAGGAGTGTGGATGCATTATGATGATATGGTCATTTTTTTTTCACTGCATCAGTTGTATGATGGAGGTATTATGAGGCAGCAAAGAAATTTGTTGCTTTGGAGGATTGAGAGAGAGCAAGAGAAGAGTTGCTCTCACATTTTGCATGATGTTGCAATAGGAGGAGATGGCAACATTATAGGAGGAGTATTTGACATAGAACATGTCAAAGAATGTATTTATGAGCTGGAAAGGGCTTATTTTCATAGGCCAACAGCGCTGTCACTTTGGGGCATGAGCTTGTTGATGGAGTGTTCCCAGGATCACTTCATATTTGAGGCACTTGGTGGGAATAAAGGAGGTGAGATTGATAGAGTGGTGGATGGACTCATTCGTTGCTGTGGTATGTTCTCCTTGAATTGGATGTCCAAGCATACGAAGGAGGATTTTCATGGAGCATGTGATTCACTCCTCTTTAGATTGATATGCCATACCACTATGGAGGATTCATCTATGGATATTGTCACCATATTGCTTCCATCACATGGTAAGAATTCTATTTTTGCACTTACTGATTGTTCAACACAATATTTGTATACTCTTACCATTTCCTTGCAACACATTGCTCTCCAAAGGGGAAAATTTCTCTTTAGGCTCCATGGTCTATTTTTAGCCAACTATTATGATGGAGACAACCATCTAATATATGATCTAGGGAAAGTATATGGTTGCTTCTTGTGTGCTCAATTGACATATCTAGCCATATATTGTTTACTAGTGGGTGTGATGACTTATACAACAAGCCATTTGTCAAGAGACAACTTTCCATACCATTTTATGAAGTTGCAGTGGGGAAGACTGCACTGTGACCACTTGGGAGACTGTTGGTACACTCCAACACTACATAAAACCTTCAGTATTTCTCTCATTATGTTGTTGATCATGATCCTACTTGTTGATATTATTCCTACCTATATGAGGAGCATGATTAGAGGAGGAACACATAGAGTGGATGTGTTCTTGGGGGAGGAGAATCCCCATAATTTCTGCATTACATGCTCTAAGGAGAGCATGGGAAGATACATGGCCTCCACAGAAAAATATTTGTCTCTTTATGAGGAGGACCATAAGATGGAGGGAGTGCCATATGATGATGGTTTGGGCCAGCCTGATGCATAGCGCTGGGAGAGGGACCTTTGGAGGTCTAGCTTCCTTCTTGCCATTTGAGGGCAACATGATGGCAGCCCAAGATCAGAAAATCCTTTACACTTATCTTAAGTGGAGAGGAAATTAGCATGGGGTAGAATACTATGTCTACCATGACTAGAATTTTAGCCCACCTACTTTGTCAGAGCTTCAAGTGGAGGATGATTTGCATGAGTTGCCAATTTGGGAGGGGACTCATTTTGCTTGGTTGATAGCTTGGGGAGAAGAGATTCAAATGGGGATGATAAATCCAAATCTATATCAGCCTTCATGCCCCAAGGGGACCTTCAAAAATACCATTGTTGCCTCCATGGATGATCCACTGTCACATAATGTCAACTATTTAGGTAGCTTACACACTAGGGAGGAGAAACTTGGAGATACATTGATGATGCAACACCTTGATCCTTGGGAGACTTCATCTTATGAGGGTGCTACAGGGGAGAAGAGGATTCTCTTTAGTCCTATCCTTGCAATTTCTTGGGGACAAGAAACACTTGGGAGGGGAGGACTGTAATGTTCCAAAATTTACACATAGCAATTTGGAACATAGATTTTTCTACTTTCACCTAGGAGAGGAATAAATGGGTAAGGAAGCCCATGAAAAATGAAATTATGAATAAATTCCACCTTAGTAAGGAAGGAGATCACCTCAATATTTGGTTTTACACTTCCAAGTGTGAACAAGGACAAATTAGATGGGGACATAGTCAAGTTTGACTAAGTCAACATGCATTCTTGAGGAGGAAGGAAACACTCAAGTAAACTAGCTCAATGTGAACAAGGAGCAGCCTAGGCACACATATGAGAACCAGATTGAAGATCCCTTAGTGTGAATAGAGGAATTGCAGGTGGATTGGTTCTAGTTGACCAAGTCAACAGTGCAATCACAAAGAGGAGGGAAGCTAGCTAGGGCAACACAGTTTTGAAGGAGGAAGCTTCATGAAGAAGTCACCTCAACATTGTGTGGGGTCCAGGGCAAGGAGGCTCACAAAAGATAAAAGGAAGGCATAGAATCAAAGGATATTCATTCATGTATTCAGCTATTTTTCTCTTGAGACCACTTGCATGCTTCCGCTGTTTAGCCAGAGTTGTTGCACTGCTTAGTGCAAGGAATTGCTGTGCAGGAATTCTATCCTCTCCTTGGATTAGCTTGCTCAAGGGATCAAAGGAGAGCGATTTGAGCTTCATTTCTGCATTTTGATTGGGTTCATTCATCTACACTCAGCCGCAGCGCATTATCCTTCATTAAACTGCATCTTCTATGCAGGGGCAGCAGCAGTAGAGTTGCACCCTTCGATTATATGCTAATCTTTGAGGAGAAGGTGCTTATTTCCCTCCTGGAGCTCCAATAAGAAGGCCTAGGGCCATTTTCTATATTATTCAGCATTAATATGTCATATTCAGTCATTTTTAATATAGTGTTGCAGTAAACTACGTTATTTTCTACAGTGCTGCCTTGTACATGCTTTTTTCCGGAAACCTTTGCTGGGTATATTGTTTTTGTTGTATAAGAGGTTAAACCTCCATTTATCTAGTGTTTTATTAATAAAAGTATCATATCAAAATTCATTCTTCATTTTATAAAGAAATTCTCATTAGAATAACGCAATCCTTTCTTTAGTAGTTGTTGTATGTGCTAGGCTGTGGGGTTTTGGATTATTTTAGCTGCATAGTCTTGAGAGATCTGTTTATATGAGCTAGAGTGATTTTTTTCACCTCAAATTCTGCATGAGAGTTTTAAATCATGTCTAATAAGGGATCCAAGTCCCATCTCTCACTTTTATAGTGTTATTTTCCGAAGACAGTTGTTTTATGCTCTATATGGTTTCATTTCCCTACCCGGGAAGGAGAATATAGATCATATTGTTGTTGAGGTTCTTTCATCTGTTGGTGTGATGTTATTTTACATCTATTTAGCTGATCTAAATTTCCAAGCTCATGATTTTTTGAAGCTCCACATTGGTAATAACGCAGGTTATTCCCAATAATGTAGTTGTTCCAAATTTGGAACATTACACCGAAGATTCCGCTCTCCAAATTGCATTAAAATATGACCTGATCTATGCTCAGTCATGTTATGTTTATACTGTTCTACCTAATCTTCCTATACCCAGTGGTGCCAACACACCGGGGGCATCTCATGCCGCCGAAGGTATCATTGGAGCTCTCGCTCATCCATACGCTGAGCCTCCCTTGGGCTATGGTTTTCCTCACGTGGGGGCCAACACCTTTTGCACTTTTCCCCCTCCCAGTAGCATGTATCTAGGATATGGCATGCCTCCTCCTTTTTCCCAGCCTCTTGTTTACCACAATGTTATCCAAGCTCCTTATTATCCGTATCCGTAGCCTGGTGCTCTAGCTCCTCCAGCATTAGCACCTCCACCTCCCTTGCCTTCTCAACCCCCACAACAGTAGCCCCCACCCCCTTAGGGGTAGGTGTATGCACATCAGGGCACGAATAATCCTCCTCCCTCCAAAAATAAGAGGAAATGCACTTAAAATCAATCTTCTCCTGTTAATCCTGGACCTAATCCTTAAAATAATGCACCTAACACTGCTAACCAGCAACAGGGCACTCAGCCCAAGAAAGACAGGATAGTTCACACAAACAAGCCTTGTTCTTGTTGTGGTGTTTATGGTCATTACACGCACGATTGTCCTCTTTTACCACAAATGAAGCAGATGTGGGAGTCTCAAGAAACATTGCGAGGACAAAAAGCCTCCCATTCTGTCCCTCCTAGTGCTATGCCTAGTCAGCCAACTGTGTTTACTAATCCTTTCCCTCAGCAAGGATTTGTGGCTACCAAACCACCTGAAGGTCGGGTGGCCACTCAACCTCCTCCATCTGGTACCTTTGATTACTAGATTCTCATGATGAATTTTGACCAAGTTATAACCATAAACCTCAAACTTCAGACTCGGTCTCGTCAGTACAAGCCTCCGGCTACATCTGTCCCCGAGCCCCCTTATTCAAGTTCTACAGAGCCTCTTTCGACACCTAGTGGTCCTTTTCAGATCCCTCAACCTAAGGCAGAGGCTCATACCAAGATCCCTAAGGGACCACTATGCCAAAATGATGCTTCTGGAAAAGCTTCCCATTCGTATATTATAGTAGATGATTCGGTGCAATCTCCACCTGCCATCTCAACGCTGGAACTCCTCCAGTCTTGCCCTTCACAATGAAAAGCTATACTATCTGCCATGGGCACTGTAGATCCTTCAGATGATTGCTTGATCATCTTTGATGTTGACTGGTCAGAACATCCTCCTCTTCCTACTTCTGTCACCTTCCAAATCCCAGTCAAGTTCTGGAACGCCAAAGTTTCTCAGTACATCATTGATGAGGGGGCATCCACCTATGTGATGTCCACTTTTGTTTGGAAGCAACTCGGATCACCTGAGTTGGATCTTTCCATGATCACTCTTTGAGTGTGGGATGACGACGCCTCCCATCCCATTGGCCTATTTCACAATTGTCCTATTACTCTTGCGGGCAAGACTATTTGCATGTGACATAGAAGTCATTGATGCCCCCTTAGATTACAACATTCTATTGGGTAGTAGCTACACCTATGTGATGTCTGCTGTCCCATCTGTGGTTGATGTCCTTTCCTCATAATGGAAAGATAGTCACCATTGACCAGTTGACATATTATGAACCAAAGTCTCATACCTCCCCTAATTCCATCATCTCTTCGGTGGCTACTAAGAAAACCATCGATCCATTGACCAGTGTCTCACCTAGAGTCTACAAAGACTCCTCTTTGCTTGGTACATTCCCTGTCCCTCCTCCTCCTATCTCTGATCCTAGCTCATCGAATGTTTCCATGATGCAATCGTCTCGGGCTTCCCTCAAGTTGGCCACTTCGTCTATTAAACAACCTCGCCCTCCACAGCCTATTCCTAGCCCTTCGATTCAGACTTTTGGACCCCCTCCTCTTGGCCCTTCACCTACATCTGGTATCCATGAGCCTCTCTACCCTCTTGGAATGGTTCCTCCAGGCCTTAACCATCTGGGAGTGATCCTGCTTGGCCATTAACCCTCCGGTCAAATACCGTTCCTAGCTCCCCCTCCTGGAGTGTACTTGGTACCAGTAATGGCCACCCTATCTCTTCCTAACCTGACCTTGGGGATTCCTGTCTGGTACCTTGATCCCCGAGCCGCTACCCCGCCTGTTCAACCCAAACCTTATCTTTCTTTGACCCCGGTTCAACCAGTCCCTATGAATTATCTCGCTACTACACTGCCTTAGCCACCTCAACAGGAACCTCCTACTATTGCGAAAACTTTGGGTAATGGGGGCAAAGCCAGTAAGAAGGCAACCAAAGACAAAGCCACCCCGAAAAACCTTTCCCCTCCTCGGCCACCAAAGCATACTATCCAGTATGCTTTGTGTGATGTTTTTAGTCATGCCACCCATACTTGTCCAGAGTTGCCTCACCTTAAGCCCATGGTTAATGTCACATTCCCTGATTCGACTGTCCTGGAAACCTATGTTCCTTCCTCGATAGAGAATCTAGGTTCGAGCCCCAATGGAGTCGTCAGTTGTTAGTATGAATCTTAATCGCAAGTGTACGAAAAAGGCTCACTTTAGCCGCACATAACAAACAACCCTAACAGCAAATATGGCTGCCAATATCTTTAGATCTGCAATTAGGTGACCAAGATAAATGCTGCAAAAATTTAGATCTATGCATTAAAATACATTAAGCTGTAAATAAAAACAAGAGTTGCTCCACGCATCCAATAGACAAGACAAGAATATGTTGAATGAATTTTGTATTAATGGCACCTGGGAGGAAAACATAGAAGTATGTTACTATTTCTCCTCAATGGGATGGGTTCTTGTAAGTCCTCAATAGTTTAGATCTAAAATTCCTCTCTCTTGATGGTGTTGAAAACCCAGAAAAAAATGGAACTCAAAGGGAGCTCACAAGCAAAAAGATAGAAAAATATGACAATGATGGTGGAATATCAAAGTCAGATCAAAAGTATAGATCCAGAGTGATCTTTAAGCAACAAAAGGTAGTGAACAAATGGAAAAACCCTTCTATTTATAAAAAAATATTGAGTTAGTCTAGATATTGGTGCATAATTAAAATATTATTAACCAATTCTAGTTCGAACTTTTATGGAATATTTTATTATATTTGTTGGAGGGAAAAATAATTTGACTTGGGTCAAATCCCTTTATTTGTAAATAATAGATAAATAAATGATTTTTTTATCATTTTAAGGATGTGGTTGAGTAATAATCAAATAAATTATGATTTATTTAATTATTAATGAATGATTTAGTCAAATTTAACAAGGAATATTATTTAAATAAGGTTTAAATAATTATTCCTAGAAAATAATAAGATAAATAATAATTTATCTAATTAATTTTCCTGCTTTGGGTTAAATATGACCAGGAATATTAATTAAACTGTTGTTTAACTAATTATTTCTTGAGGAAAATCAAACAAATGAGGATTTATTTAATATTTCCTAATGGGGTTTCCTGTTTAGACCATAAACAACTTAATAAAGGTGGTTTACTAAGTTATTTTTCATAGTGAAAGAAATTTTATTTAGGGTAAAATTGGTCTTACATTGTGTACCTAGGTCCATCTAATAGTAACAGGTTAGATGACCAAAAAATGGTGTAACAATTAGACCCATATTGGAAATCCCAACTGTTGGTGGAATATTCCAAGGATCTTCACACATGCATGATTCTTAATGAATTGCTACATGATGGAGGATATTCAATCCAAGATGTAGTCATCTATGATCATGGTAGGATCTTCTTATCTAGAGCCTCCAATCTCAAGGAGAAGTTGCTACAAGGAGACTATGAAGAGTTTGTTTCAGCCAAACCTATTCCATGAAACTCGACAACATCATCTTGAGGAGATAATATTGGGAGGGATTTGAAGAAGAAATATATCAACATTGTCAAATATGCATGTACCATTTGGAGATGGAGCAGAAACATAACTCTATTAGAGAGTTAAATCAACCCTCTCTTTCTCTTTTTGAGGAAAAGGATATATCTATCCACCACTCCATTTATATGAGGAGAATTGTTGGTGAAGAACATGCTCTTGTAAAACATGTTTTATATTCTGATTGTATGCATTATTTCACCATGTTTATGAAATCCATGGCTCCAAGAAGGAGTATTATATCTTGTAAAATTCATGGCCAATATTGGCCCACATAAATTTCTTAATTTGGCCATTCCCTTGATGAGCAAAGGGAGATTTTGCAACATGATGGGTGCTTCCCTAAGGCACAAAATATATCTCACACTTCTAGCTACGGTGAGATGGTATGGGAAGCAAGTAAGTGGTGGGAAAACCACTTACCACATCTAGATCTAATGCAGGTAGGAGATGCACTGTGCTGGTTCCACATGTGGGACTATGACCCACCTCCATATGCACACATTTATGTTTGCATATTCATTGTTTTGATCCCCTACATTGATGAAGTACTTGTACTTTTATGGGGATGTATGGAGGAAGGAGGGAAGGTATGTATGTGCCCTATGGTATGGATATTCTCCATGTACCTTATGTTACATATTTTAGGGAGAACATTGGGCAAACCATGTTTGTTTCATGTGATTTATTGTCACCTTATGAGATGAGCTATTTGCATCTCATGAAAACGTTGGAGGAGAAATTCATGGAGGGATGGATTGGTGAACACTTAGCTTATGGAGGAAGCTTATCATATGTTTGCGTCACCAATGGAGAAGGAGAAGAGTTGTAGCACTCACCTTATCATTTTCTTGAGGACAAGAAAAATTATGGAGGGGAGGACTATAATATTCCCAATTAGTCCTAAACTAATCGGAATATTCATTTTGTTTTTTTTTTATTGTTTCATGAATAAATTGTAAAGGAGGATCATAAAACTCATAAACAATAAAATAAATCAATTCCAAATGTGAAAAAGGATATATCTTGGCTGAATAAGAAGGCACCGTTAGGTGTGAAATGGGCTAAACATTTTGACTGGGTCAACCTTGACCAAATCTACAACGTTGTCTTGGAGGAGTGGCCATCAATGAGGCACAACACAGTTTTAGATCGAGGTGGCTCATGGGAAAGGAGCTATTTCATTCAAGGTGGTTTATGGTTTTGCAAGCTCTCATATTATAAAAGGAAGAGGAAGGAAGCATGAGGTTGTTGTTGATGTGATTAAATTTTTCAGAGTATATTGTATGTTTAAACATATCTCATTCTCCTTGTTGTTTAGCAGAGAATAATGTTTTTTAGCACAAGGTATTCCTGTTTAGGAATTCCATATATTTCCTTGAGAGGCCTCTTGGAAGAGCATTTCATTTCTTGTCTACTATCAGGCTAAAGGCCAAGCTTCTTCTTCCAACTACAACGCAAATCTTGTTGAGGGTTTGGTTGTGTTTGTAAGCTGGAACAAGTGGAGGCTAGATATACTCAGATCTAGACCATTCTAGTGCTCCTTTTAAGTGGGGAAGGCTTCTATCCGATTGGAAAAATATTATTGGATCATTGGAGCATTAGATTCAGATCTTGGCATGTGGCCAAACATATCTTAAACCCTACAATGTAGTGTTCCTTCTAGATCTGCGTTTTTCTGTAGGTGCTGTTGTAGGGAATTTTGGCATAAATTTCTGGAGGAGTAATTTTCATGTGTTAGGGATCTTCCCTTCACCTTTTATATCCATTGGAGAGGATCAACATATTGTAAATTTTAGATCTGATCTGCATATATCTGAATATTCCTGAATATCTGAAGATTTCTGTAGATTTTCAGCTTTTAGATCTCAGATCTACTCCAAGTGCTTCATGTACTGCTGAAAATGCCAAGGGGATTTCGAAGAATAGTATTTATAGTGTATGAATCTGTCATAGATCTGAATTTTCATGCATTATTTTTCTCTATATATAAGTTGTAATCAACAGTTGTTGCAGCCTAATAAAAATAACGTTGTCAAGGCAGTTTATGTTCATATGTATGGCTGCAGTACCTCTTTTTGAGGATTTTTCTTCATTGGAGACTTCTATTTACTCTTGTACATCTTATGGGCTTCATGATACATCTTATTTTATGTTATAAATGTTAAATAAGGGTCTCCATATTGGCCTCCTACTATAATCCTGATGATCTACATTATTTCAAATGCATAACTATTCTATGTTGCTGCATTTCCCAATTGGGAATAGTACATGCGGTGTCCCTTCAGTTGATGATGTAAATATCACTACTGGCTGAAAAAGGAAATGTAGATCTATGGAAATATGGAGCTATGATGATGCCAAGATTATAGATCTGGGCTCTATGATGGCAACCCAAGATAACCCAGAAAGGATTTCTCAGATCTGTCAATCTAAGAAAATCAGCCTCTTGGGGTTTCACTATACAACTACTGGGTATGCAGATCTGAAGCTAGATCTAATAAATATATGGCTGAAATATGTCACAATATCATACCTCAGCTTGATGGGCTGATCCCTTCACTATATCCTCAAGCTAGAAGCTCAAGATCTAGCTCCTCAATCCTCCTCTAAAGATTGCAGTTGTTGCTACACAATTGCTCACAAAAAGTGCACTGTAAAGGAAGGAGTCTCTCTAGCCTACTCCTAAGATATGAAATGTAGCATAGAAATGATGGAAATAATTAATACAATGTGAATGGTTGGTCATCCACTGGATTACTAGCTGAAATGCTAGCAACTTCCCTTCTCCCTTGGATCTACAATACTGAATTTCACAATTCTTGATGGAAATGCTATTGGTGGGAGATGAATGATGAATGGCCAAATGCTTGATATAGAATTGAAGCACTGGAAGGCTAATCTTGAAGCTCAAGGTGATAGGATGAATCCTTCACCGGTTCCTCAACTAAAATATTGAAGGACAACCTCCTCCTCTCAAACTGATCTTTAGAAATGTGCAATTTTTGAATATGGATGTTCTGTAGAAAGTAGGAACAATATGGAACCAATGCTTGATGATGAATGTAGTGAAAACACTCTTTCTTAGAGTTCACTCAAGGAAAGAGGTGGGATTCCCACTCGGGAACACCCTATTCTAAACAACACTGTAGCCTTCGCTAAATAGAATAATAGTGCATGGAATGTCAAATGACAAATCCGGATCTAAACAGATCACAAATCAGTAATGAAAAAGCCTCCCTTCTATGTTGCCTTCATCTTCATTATATATTTTTTGAACCTTCTCATGCCTTGGCCCACCTCATAACTACGTTGTACATGTGGACATAGGTCTCCATGTTGACTGCTTTGTCTCTCCATGATCTCCATCATGTGTGAATGTAATGATCACCCTCTCCATCATGTCTGCATTAAATGCACTACTCCTCCATCATCTCATCATGAATTCTCTATGATCTTACATTTGATTCCTTCCATGATATTATTTGACTTCTTCAACCTCCATGATATATCTCATTAATGAGACATGTTCTCCACTCCTTTCACATTAAGTAGCTTCCCCACTACTCCATTATGTAGATCTAGATCTGAAATATCCACATACACACATAAAAAGTGGATTTTATTTATCTTTGGGGTTTGTGGGTCCCTCCACCCTCTTATTTACTTAATTAAGTATGAAAATTAAGAACTCTAATATTCCAATTATCTTGTGGACAAATTGGGAATATTAGAGAAAAGGTCTCATTGGACCTGAATTACGATATTCGCATGTGATGAATCTATCTCTCGTAGTGATATTTGTTGTCACTCGCCTCTGAAACTATATATTGTTGCGGCAGACTACCATAATTTCTTTGGAGAATCCCATGCGAGACATCTTGTCTTGATAGATCATTAGAGGAAAATATTCCAAATGGATTGTAATCCTCCAAAATTTTGATTTGGTTTTCACTACTACCAAAGCTAAGAAATCTATAGTCTTCGCCGAATTACTGTTGGATCTTCCCAGAATTGACCTAGAGGAAGTAGCTCATGATCCATTTCCTGATGAATCCATCTATATGGTCGATTCTACTGACCCTTGGTAAGGATACATTCTTGTATACCTCCAAAATTAACGGTTCCGCCCAACTCTCACGTCAGACGATTGTTGTCGGATTCGTCACCAAGCGAAACACCATCTCGTGTTGAATGATACTCTATATTTTCATGGTGTCGATACAATTATTCGACGTTGTCTCACTCTTAATGAGGTAGAGTATGTTTTAAATGACTACCACACTAGGGCATGTAGTGCTATCTTTCTAGCATAGCTACTGCCAAAATTTTTTTTGCGTGCAGGATACTACTAGCCCACTTTGTTTAAATACTATGTCACAGTGGTCCACAAGTGCCATCCGTGTCAATTGTTTATGAAGAAAATGTTTTCCCATCCTGCCCCTCTGAATTCCGTTATCTCCTTTGGTCCTTTCTTTAAATGGGGAATATATTTCATCACATGAAATCCCACTTCTGTTGATGGACACAACTACATCATACTTGCAGTCAACTACTTCAAGAAATGGGCTGAAACCATTCCCACTTTTGAGATGATGGAGAAACCTTTTCTCTTTTCCTATTAAATCAGGTCATCTATTGTTTCAGTGTACCCCAATCGATTTTCATAGATCATGTTTCACACTTTCAGAACCAAATGATGACAGAGTTAACTTCCATGCTAGGTTTTCAACAAGATCAGTCTTCGTCCTAATATCTTCAAGATAATGGTCAAGTAGAAGCCATAAATGGTGTCCTCAAGGCCATGATTCTTCAGTTAGTCAGCAATCATAAAACCACATGGCATCATAAGCTATAATATATGTTATGGGCATACCAAACATTAGTGAATACTACTAGAGGCTTCATACCATTCCAATTAGCATACGAACTGTAATCAATTCTTCCAATATTTTGGCTCCCTGTGATTTGCAAGATTAGCAAGAACAAGTTTATAGGAAACCACATCAAACCGCTTTGGATTCCAAGGACCTAGCCTTCTTGGATTCAGAGAGGTATCTCACTATGTTTATGATCAATTAATTTATCTTTATGCCTATGTTTTCTGATTTTAGGCTATTTATGAAGTTCTATGATTTTTTTTTTTCGATTGATTGATTGGTTGAATGATTAACTGATTGATTGTTTTAATTGAATAGATAGAATGTGGGAAGTATTAATCCATTGGGCTATGGATTCATAAAAGGATTTAATTGTACACCAAATCTTCAAGGGTTTTCATAGGGCAAGCTAACTATATCAAGTAGATGTTTTATATTAGATGAAATATGAAATGACAGCAAGTTGTGATTTCAGTAAAACTAAAGGGAAATTAAGAATCCTTTAATCATACTTCAACAAGGAAATCCTTTTAGGTAATTTTTTAAGAGGAAATAAAGAGCAGGGAAAACCATAAATTACTTTAGCTAAACTCTACTAAGTAAACATTAAGACAACAATCCACCAATCCTAGAGAGTAAGACACCCCTGAATTCTCTAGCTATTACATTCAGACAAAGAAAACATTCAAGATAACAGTTAGTGAAACTAAAGAGCAGGACACCCCTGAATTCTTTAATCAAACTTCAATGAAGGCCTTTAAAATAACATTTCAAGAAAAACCAAAGAGCAGGGAAAACCATAAATTCCTTTGGCTAGAATCTACTCAGTAAAATTCAAGGAAAAAGTCTAGGTGGAATAGGAGAGCATGAAACCCCTGAATTCTCTAATTAGAATTTGCAAAAAAAAACATTAAGCTAAAAGAAGAAGACACAATTCAGGTGCCAAAACAACATATCTCAACCTAAAATTTATTTTCTTTTATTAGATAAATTTATGGAAAATATGGAAAAATATAAGAGAAACATTGACAAAGAAGGATAACATCACCGTTAACATAACTCAAGAATCCTGTGAATGTGCTTGTATTACTGATGTCCAAAATAGTTACAATACTCCAGTACAATAATATTTGCAGCTGAAAGTCTGATCAAAATTCAACCTAGCAGCTCCAATCAACCAACCAACCAACAAGAATAATGAACAATACATGCAGTATTTATCTGCAAATGAGGTGATCCTAATCTAGGGTTTCAGGCTATATTATTTACAGAGTAAATGTAATGTTGACCTTCGAGACCATGCAAGGCCCAAGGCAAAATATCTGTGACTGAATCACTGTAATAATAACTTCCTAATTTATTATTGAGCTAGCTTTAGGATATTTTTGACTTTTATGGCTTTTCATTAACTTTTACAATAATTGTTGAGCTGCTTAAAAATATCTCTGACTTCTTTATTAACTGTGGTAGTTGATTAAACAAAAATGGAGCTATAGGTGGACAATCTGATTGTGAAGAAGTAAATGATGATTTTCTTTGTTATTCAGATCTGTATTCCTTTGTTAATTTATTCCTGATTTGTCCTATCTTTAAACTTAGATTTTCCTTTTCCTTAATTCTAATTTGTCTTCATCTACATCCTTTATCCTTTAACTCTTTACTGGTATTTTTTTGTTATTGTCATCTCTTTATTTATCTCATTGTTTGATTTTCTTCCTTTGTCTTAACTCTTCTCTTTAATCTGATCTTTCTCTTTAATATTTGATTAAACCTTTAATCTCTTTTATCTTTGACTTCCACGGTGAATCTCTTGACTGTTACTGTCCCTTGACTGTTTCTTTCGTTTTTTTTTTATCTTTGCGCAACCACTGTATGATTCTCTTATTTCTTTACCCTGTGCTATGGAGAACTCTTATTTCTCTTGTAATGTTCGAATGATCATCAATGGTCATGATTCATTGATGTTTCAAATTTATCTTGCACTCCTGGTCCCTTAGATGAAACAAGTCATTCTGGATCGTCACTCGGAGGACCTGTTTAAAACAATTCTTGAACCTTAGAGATGTGATTTATGAATTTCCACCATGTATAATCACCTGCACATTAAAAAAAATTGTTAATTAAAACCTGTGTCTTTGGACAGAGTCCAGGAAATGGGGGCTTGTTGGTATCTGCATTTGTTTGGCTTATCAGGTCTTTGGGAGAGCTACAGGAGTCAATTCAAAGGACTGGGGCTTATTGCAAAGGAACATGGTTGAATTTTTTTTGAAAGGGGTCAATGGTTTTTCCGTGGGCGAGAAGGTGGTTTCGGGGTTTATCACATGGTGCATGGGTGGTAAATGGTATTGGGCGGAGGGATGCAATACCATAGAGGGAGTTTCACGTGGTAGGAGGGACGGTGGCACATACTTCCCATTTCGCAAGGTGCAGGGTGTTGTAAATGGTGGGTGGTTTGGAGTGCTATATGGGCTCATAACTGTCGGCTTAGGGAGGTGGAGATCCAATGGTGGTCAGGATTAGATGGAGCAACCGGTAGGTTTAGACAGTGGTGCCCGGGGGTATACGTGGCGGGGGCGCTTAATGAATATCGGTGGGCCATGGTTATATGGCCGTGGGAAGGGAAAAAGCTTTAGAGCGGGGGATTAAAGCATATAAGGGGTGTTGAGGGGTTTATATAATGGGTTCGAGTATTTTTGTTGTGTAACCAGCTCCAAAAAGAGAATAAAAGAGATATCAACGCCTTATAAATGAGCCACTTCGAGGGGGAAACCTCCAATACATTACATAAATGAACAATTCTTGGATGATACAAATTACAAAACCTCCTTTCTATATATAGAAGTCCATGGGGCCACAATGTAATCCTAGCCGACCTAACAATAATAATGTAAGGGCACAATAATAACAATATGGGGGTTAGACTAACATAATAAGGGACTACACTATTAATATAGGGGCTTAACATGCCCCTCTCCTTCAAACAAGTGTTGTCCTCAACACTTGATTCTTTCTTGATGCTTTTGTATAAAATTCTTATTGTCCCATGTGGAATCTTCTACAGGAAAGTTCTTCCACTTGCTGAGATAATTTGAAATTGATTTTACTTGTCGAGTTCTTGTTTCTGTGACTGCTTCAAAACTTCTTTCGATGTGATATTGATCTTCTGGTTGTTTCATTTGATTCTGCACCAAAGTTGGGTTATCCTTTGAGAGTTGGAGAACTTGTTGTTGATGCTCGATGTGATCTTCCATTAATTTATCATCCATATTTGTTATTATTTGATCCTTCAAACCATCCAACTTAGCCTACATTTCTGCTTTTAAACCATCTATTTCATCTCCAATTGCTCTTCGTAATATTGAAACTTGTTGCACTTGGTACCGTAATTTTGATATCTCATACTGCAACTCTTCCTCTTGATGCGTCATAGTATAGATTTTTGAGGGATCAATGGGTATGGAATTATTTTTTGGAGGCATTATAGAACCAAATACTGATAAAAATTCTAAAATATGCCCTTGGAATCAATTCAAATTTATTCTTCAAACAAAACTTATGCAATTCGGAAAAATACACACCTTTTTCTTGCTTTTGAGGAGCTCGATATTGAAATTGGATTATCTCTGTGATTGCAGCCCTTAAATATTTGAAATTCAGCACTGACGTAGCCCTATTAATTATCTTTTGAATTCCACAGGTCTGACCTGATTTGGATTCTCCAAGGCAAATTTGTGTCCAATCTCCCACAATGACCTAATTATGGACTAGTTCAGTAGAGCGAACTTGTACGACTTGCCACATGTCACTGTTTCCTCCTTTGTCTCTGAAATTGATAGCAAAGAAACTAAAGTCTGTGTACTTGCTGCCAATTTTTACGGCACTCCAATCCGATGCCCAGAGAGAGTTATTGAACTTTTCCCATGATCACCTCTTTGAGATAAAATTCAGGAGCCTGAAAAAGCACTTCCTTTCACAGATCATATCTCCAAAAATATTGCGAACCAAGATCTGAAATTTTTTGAAGAATTTCCTCAGGATTTCAGCTTCACACCATACGAATTTCAGACTTTGAAACTTCGTAAAGCAAAAGTTAGAGCGAAAATTCCACGATGACCTTTTTAGGAGCCTGAAACAAAACCTAACTTCCACAGATGATATCTCCGCAAATATTGCGAACCAAGATCTGAAATTTTTAGAAAAGCTTCCTCAGGATTTCGGCTTCGCACCCTAAATATTTCAGCTTCTTAAACTTCGTAGAAAATGTTTTATAGAGGAAATGCCACGATGACCTGTTTGGAGCAGCAAAACCCTAGAATCCAAAGCTCTGATACCAAATGTTGTGTAACCAGCTCCAAAAAAAGAAGAAAAGAGATATCAACGCCTTAGAAATGAGCCACTTCGAGGGGGAAACCTCAAATACATTACATAAATGAAAAAGTCTTGGATTATACAAATTACAAAACCTCCTTTCTATATATAGGAGTCCATGGGGCCACAATGTAATCCTAGTGGGCCACACTGTAATCCTAGCCGACCTAACAATAATAATGTAAGGGCACAATAATAACAATATGGGGGTTAGAATAACATAATAAGGGACTACAATATTAATATAGGGCTTAAAACTTTTTAAATATAAACAACTTTTAATTAAAAAGAGTGGGCCCCGAATGATAAACATTTAGTCCTAAAACAATGTAAAAAAGGGAATTTTACATTGTTTTGAGGGAAGTAGGGAAATGGATGAAGGAGAGAGTTTTTTTTAGCAAATGGGGTGGGGTTTTGGGTAGGGGAAAAGTTAAAAATGAGGGATCCAGGTCAAACATGGGTTTTCAGAGCATAAGGGTATTGGAAGAGGAAAAATGAGAGATAGTGGATAGGTAAAATAAAAATAATGAAGGTAGTGAGATTTCTGAAATTAAAATGATATTCAGAGAATGTTATTTTCAACAGATTATAGAAAATCCATAGTCATCTAGTGATACTATAGAATATAGGAGGATAACATAATTGAGTGTGAGATTCCATCACTTAAACTGGTCATTGAACTCCTGTTACACCATTTTTTTGGTCATCTAACCCATTATCATTAGATGAACCCAAGTACACCATGTAAGACCAATTTTACCCCAAGTAAAATTGCTTTCACCATGTAAAATAAAAATTTTCTATATTTCTTGGTCATATTTAACCCAAAACAAGGAAATTAATTAAATAAATCATTATTTATTTAATTATTTCCTAGGAATAAGTTATTTAAATCATTATTTAATAATATTCCTAGTTAAATTTGACTAACTCATTTTTAAATAATGAAATAAATCATTATTTATTTAATTATATTCCCACCATCTCCCTAAAATAATAAATAAATCATTTATTTATTTATTGTTTATAAATAAAGGAATTTACCCAAGTCAAAAGACCTTTTCCCTCCAACAAATATAATAAAATATTCCTAAATGGTGGTTCTAGAATTTGATTAATAATATTTTATTCATGCAACAAGTTCTAGATAACCCTAATATTTTGTTATAAATAAGAGGGTTTTCCCCATTCATTAGTCACCTCCATTGCATTAGATCACTCTGGATTTACTCTTGGTCACCATTTTCCATTTTTTCCTTCTGAGTTCCCATTGAGTTCTATGTTTGTCTGGGTTTTCTACACCAATAAAAGAGAGGAATTTTTGATCTGAAATGCTGAGGACTTCCAAGAACCCATCCCATTGAGGAGAACTGGAAAACACCTTTCTTGTTTTTCTCTGAGGTGCCCCATTTTTTAATATAATATAAAAAAATATTTTAAATACATTGTTCTTGCCTTGTCTGTTGGATGCATGGAGCCATATTGTATTTCATCTACTTAATGTCTTTTGTGCTTAGATCTGGATTTGTGCAGCTCACTTCATTACAGACTTAAATATATTTTATAGCCATAATCGATGTTAGGGATATTTTTTATGTGTAGCTAAAGTGATCTTTTACGATGAAAGATTCATACTAACAATTGGCGACTCCACATGGGTTTTCTTTTGCGACCGCTGTCGTTTCATATATTCCTTCATATCTAGTTGTTTCATACCCGAGGGTTTCTCTTAAATCTTCTATTTTTCCTATTTTTATAGTGCTTTCCACCTCTAAAACCCTCAAACAATCAAATTTTTAACTTTCGTGTGTTTCTGGCCTTATTGCACAGGTGACATACATCAACCGCAGCTGAGACGACAACTTTTTCTGAAATCTGCCGTTGAGAGAGCCAGATCTGCAAGTCGCACTTATTGGCCCAAAAAGTGCGACCTGGCCTTGAGGTCACACTTTTCTGCCCCAAATCTGCGACCTAGATTGCAAATAGGTCAGAACCTGCGACCTGCACTTTTTTCTGCAATTTTCCAGCACTTTTTCTGGGTTTGTCTGAAGCTTCTGTCAGGGTTTTCCAGTCTCTGTCTCCGCCCGTTTAGACATATTTCTGATCTTTTTCACTCAACTAAGTGAGAATCTTGCCCCTTAGGGCTCTAGTACCCTCCACTTTTTGTGGGAGAGTTTTGCTATTTCAGAAGTCTGCATTTCCAGGGTTTCAGCCTCTTTGCTTCCAGATCTGATACCTCATTTTCAGATCCCTTTATATCAGCTCTTCTCCCTTTCAAATCACCTCATATAGTTTTGTTTGGGTTCATTTCTAGGGCTGCCTTCTTGTCCCTTCTATTTTTAGCTGATCTCCTCCTTTTTAACAGCCACCTTGCCTCTGCCTCTTTGTTGTTCTCTACACCTCTTTTCAGCAGATTTCTCCTTTAGATCCCCGTCCCTCCCGACCTTAGATCTATTGGCCTCTTTTCAACATGCTTTGCTTAGTTTTTTCCCTCTTATAGACTAGTTTTGAGAGACCCGCCTTATTGTGTTAGATTGATGCATTAGTAGCTGTTAATTTTCTGTTCTTTTAGTTTTATTTACTGCAGATTTATTTTCAGTTACACAACACACTTTTTCTTTTACTCTGAAAACGTTTGGGTTTAAACAATTAAAATTAATGCATGCCACACACTGACCCTAAGTGAATAAGAGTCTGGTTAACACCGCCTGGAAAAGACTTTAAAATCAATTTTCACTGCACCTCTCCGCCCTTGACCTCACTTGATTTTGTCCCTCCCTACCCTTGTCAGTTTTTCTTATTCCCGTCATCATTGCGCCCCCAAGGTGCTTCTCCCGGAGACTTCTTGGCCTTCACCCTTAGTTTCCGGTCTGTTGACTTCCTCCTTCCCATCGTCATCGAGTAAGTCCTCCCCTGAGTCCGCACTTCGAATCTTCCTCTGATTGTTCGAGTTCTCCCCCTATTTCTAGTTCTCCCTCTCTTACCTTCACCATGTCTAGTTCAGGACCTAGCCCTAACCCCAGTTCTACCCCTGGGTCCGTTTCTAGTGGAACCACTCTGGGACCTACCTCGACTGCCCCGTTGCTCCCTTATATGGCCGGTCTTAGTCTCCCCAACTTCAATCAGCTGATTAATGATCCTATTCGCCACGATGTCAATTGGACTGCTATGCCAGCCAAGCTCCCCTCCAACATTCCCAAGTTCGAAGGCCTTGCTAGTGAAGATCCCTCCAACCATATCCGATCTTTCCACATGTGGTGTTCCTCCAATTCCATCATCGATGACTCCATCCTTCTTCATTTTTTCCAATGCACGCTTACTAGCGAAGCTTCTAAATGATATGTTGATCAAGCCACCTCTTCCCATACCACCTTTGAGACCATTTCCCAAGCCTTCTTATCTTATTTCCAGATCCCTCTCCGATATGACACTGGTACTGAACTCTTGAATTCTTTTCATCAATCCTCTTCGACTTGCCTTTCTGCTCATGTCCAGGAATGGCGACGAAGATAGTGCTTGTGTCGCGCTCCCCCCCTTTAAGATTGAGTTTAAATGGACTTGTTTCTCTTACCCCCCATTAGCAAAGATGTCGCATCCCATTTTCCCCAAACCGAAGAAGCCACCCTCCAAATAGCCTTGAAATATGACCTTATCTATGCCCAATCTGGTTATGTTTATACCGTCCTTCCTGACCTCCCCAAGCCCGGTGGCCCTAATGCCTCGGGGGCATCTCACTCTACCGATGGTATCGTTGGAGCCCTGTCACATACCTATGCTCAACCTCTTCTGGGCTATGGTTTCCCTCCAAGAGGGCCCAACCCCTCCGACACTTTCCCCCCTCCAGGTAGCATGTATCTAGGATACGACATGCCTCCTTCTTTTTCCCACACTCTTGTTTACCTCAATGTTGCCCATCCTACCCCTTATCTGTACCCACAACCTAGTGCCCCAGCTCCTCCAGCATTTGGACCTCCCACTCCCTTGCCTTCTCCACCCCCGCAACCGCACTTACTACCCCCTCTAGGGAAATTATGTGTGCAGTAGGGGGCAACTAATATTCTTCCTTCTCAAAGAAAGAGGAAAGGTAATCAATCCACTCCTGGTAATCGTGGATCCAATCCTTCCAGTATTGACTCTACCACTGCCAACCAGCCCTAGGGCTCTTAGCCTAAGCCGGATAGGCCTCTTCGCACCAATAAGCCCTGTTCGTGTTACGGTGTTTATGGCCATTACACTCACGATTTTCCCTTATTACCACAGATGCGGCAGATGTGGGAGTCTCAGGCCACCATGCTGGGACAACACTCCTCCCATACTATCCCTCCCAATCCACCTACTCCTCAGCCCGCTGTGTTTACTAATCCTTTCCCTAAACAAGGATTCGTGGCCACTCAACCACCTCTTGCCCCGGTAACCACTCAACCTTCCCCTTCTGGTTCCTCCGATTACCAAATTCTCATGATGGCTTATGACCAACCACTCATCGTCGACCTCAACCTTCAAACTCGGTCCCATCAGTATTCCATGCCAATCGAGTCCTCATCTTCAGGTCCTACAGAGCCTCTGTCGACACCCAATGGTCCCTTGCAAATCCCTCTGCCCAAAGCTGAGGTTCATACCAAGACACCTACGGGTCCATTACGCCGAAATGCTACCTTTGGTCAGGCTACCCATTCGTACAGTATAGTAGATGATCTGGCACAATCTCCTGCTGCCATTTCAACATTGGAACTCCTCTAGTCATGTCCTTCTCAAAACAAGGCTGTACTCACTATCATGGGTCATGTAGATCCTGTTGATGACCAATTGATTGTTTTTGACGCCTGTCAGTTGGACCATCCCCCTCTTCCTCCTTCTGTTTCTTTCCAAATCCCAGTCAAAATCTGAAATGCCAATGTCGGTCGGTGTATTATTGATGAGGGGGAATCTACCTATGTGATGTTTGATTTGGTTTGGAAACAACTTGGATCTCCTAAGATGGCCCCTTCCACAATCACCCTTCGTGCGTGGTATGGCTATGCCTCCCAGCCCATCAGCCTCTTTCGTAACTGTACTATCACCCTTGCAGGTAAGACCGTTTGTGTCGACGTGGAATTTATCGATGCCCCTCTTGAATACAACATTATTTTGGGGCATAGTTACACCTATGCCATGTATGCCACCCCATCCGCAGTCCACCGCAAGATGTTTTTCTCTCATAATGGAAATATTGTCACGCTTGACCAGTTGACTTACCATGAACCAAAATCTCAGACCTCCCCTGAGTCCACCATCTCTACTGTTACCAATAAGCCAACTATTGACTCTTTGACCAGTGTTTCCCTTGGCATCTACAAATACTCCTCCTTTCTTGGAACTTTTCCTAGTCCTCCTCCTCCTCCTGTCTCTGACCCCAGCTTAGCGAATGTTTGCATGATGCAATCATCTCAGGCTGGCCTTTCATAGCCTGCTTTAGCTAGTCAGTAACCTCAATCTTGCCCACTGCAACATGCTCCTAGTCCTTCGATTTAGTCGACCAAACCTTTTTCACTTGGACCTTCCCATCCACCTCACACTTAGGAATCTCCCTACCCTCCTGAGTCGGTTCCCTCAGGTCTCCACCATGGAGCCATCCCTCCTAGTCATTACCCCGCTGGTCAGATACCTTTCCTTCATCCCCCCCTTTGCGTCTATTCAGTTCCTGTCATGGCCATCCTTTCCCTCCCTAATTTAACCTTGGGAATACTAGTATGGTATCTTACCCCTCCAGCTGAGACCCCACCAGGCCACCCCAAACCATACATTGTTGTGACACCCATGTAACCGATTCCCTTCGCTCCTCCACCGCTACAGTGCCCCTAACCCCTTCGCAGGACCCTCCTCATGCTGTGACACCTACATGCAAGAAAAGAAAAATTCGAAAGGGGGCATCTAAAGACAAGGCCACCGCACCCAACCCTACCCCTCCCCCACCTGCCAAACCTTGCACCTTGTGTGATGGTATCGGTCATCCCACCCATACTTGTCCTGAGTTACCCCATATCCAACCAATGGTTAAAGTCGCATTCCCTGAAACTACGGTCCCTGAAACCCCTGTTTCTTCCTCCTCCGCAGCCAAGAACCCCAAGACTCTTCGCACCAACAAACCTTGTGCTCTGTGTGGTGTCCATGGTCATTATTCTCACCATTGTCCTCACGTCATGCATTACCGAGCCTCTTTAGAGGTGATTCGCGAGTACGAAGTTGAATAAAATCAATCTACCTCTCCCATCCTTGCTCAATATGCGTCAGGTCTCCTCGAGGATCCCCCTATTACCATCAACATTCCTCCCCCTGATGTTGAGATGTCAGAATCTGCTACTCCCCTCCTATACCTATCATCATTCGCACGACCCTCGGAGTACATTCCCTCTAAATCCACTCCATCTGTTCTTCTTGATCCTCCTTCAGACACATTCTCGGACTCTTCATGTTTTGACCATCTTTTTACCAGTTCTTCTGTCCTTCCCCTTGATGACCTGTATCTACGCCTCTCTTCCCATACTGATGATTTAGGTAGCTTTGCAGCATCCTTGGCCCTTCCATTTCCTCCCATAATCATGATCATACCATCTGTATCTTCGATGTTCTTCGCAACTTGAGTTACCACCCTTCATCCCATAGTTCTCATTCATCTCCCTCTCATCGATTTATGAGTCCTAGACTTCCTACCCAGATTGCTCCCTCCCATAGCCATCAGTGGATGTATATCCTCTACTCACGCTACCCTCCTTTTTCTCAGCCCTCCCATTTCTTGTCTTGTGACACTATTACATCGGCCCTCTCATCCACACATTATCTTGGCTATGCCGATGGGGCAAGTCGCTATTCCCGGAATCTTGCTTCAGCAGCATGGGCCATATTTACCCCCTTGCATACCCTAGTTCTTGCAAATGGGGCCTGCATTGGTAATGCCCCCAATAATCAGGCCGAATATGATGCAGTACGTGGTCTCTTAGCCAATGCCCTCTTTCATCACATCCTCCATTTGCATGTTCATTTAGATTCTCTTCTTCTTGTCTTACAACTTAATGGTGTTTATCATGTGCATAACCCTATCCTGTTAAGACAATATTTATGAGTGAAACTTTTGATACATGAATTTAGATTCATTACTTTCAACCATATCCCTTGACGTCAAAATCACTACGTAGATCAAATCACAAATCTTGTTCTAGACTGGCATTTATCACACACAAGACAATAACATTTCACATCATCAAAAAAATTCACATAAATCATATATATCATATACCATGTGTTTTTAGAGTCCATCCGCTCTGAAACATATGACATGCCCATCACATGGTACAAAAAACAAAACTACAAAAATGGGGGGCACCACTTGCCCCTACATAAAATGTTGGGGGGCACCACCTACCCTACATCTAATCACTCTCTGGACGATCCCGAGCCAACAGCTCTACTCCCGCAGCTCGTAGATCACGCACAGTCTGACCGGACATCGCCATGCATCGCATGATACCTCGCCATTCTGAGGGTAGCCCAATACATAACTCTATGTACTGGTCTTCTAGATCCCGCCAACCACGCTCTGAAACATCGGTCAACAGCCCCTCACATCTATGACGGATGTCCTCCAACAGAGCGGTCATATCCTCATTCTGTGTTGTCCTTGATCCACTTGCACCTGTAGCTCATACCACTGCTGGTCGTCCCATATATCCGGCTGGTTTTACCAGAGCTATATCTACATTCCAAAAAATATAAAGCTTAGTACCATGAATACTAGTCACAAACTCTAAAATCCACATAATAGATTCGTTTCTTGTCACTTACCATCGGCCCCCCACACTTGACCAGGTGGAAGCGGCAAGTCCGGATCTCCCCAATAACTCATCCCACTATATGGATAGTCTTCTATGTATAATGGCATCTGATCACAATGGGCAAAGAACTCTGGTCGAAACGCCCGTCCGACCACCCCTCCTCCTCCTCTATACAGTAATCGTCCCCACCGATGCATTCAGGGCTCTCTCGGACCTCCATCAGGTAATTGTATATGAGGTCACAAGGTCGGAATCTTCTCAAAGAAGAAAGAGCACAAAACCGTCCCATAGGCACAATCATGATTCACTTGCCGCTTGCATAGCGACAGCTGTCGTTTCACCGACACCAACATCATCTGGGCCCACCCATAGTAGGTCCCCCCCAACACACTCTCTACAATCATCATCTGCCCTCCAGTGATGTGATGGAACACTTGGCTACCCAAGATCTGCAACATTGCTACGACCACTGCCCAGGTCTCCAACCTCTCTAGATCCCCAATGGATATCCGAGTCCCTTTGACTCGGACACCTAGTCAACAATTCCGCTCAACAAAATCCATAATGTTATGCCCCTATGGTAACACTGGATGTGTATTTCCCAGCATCCCTAATGGTGGGAGACCAGTCAAGAAATATAGATCCTAGACCGTCAGCTCGATCCTGTGCCCCTGCACTATAAACTCCTCATGATCTGGATCCCAATAACTGATAATCCGGGCCAACAAGGGCTCTCCAACCCTCATCAAAGGGTTCTCCAAAAATTTCAGAACCCCATACCTAGCCAATGCACGTCAGACACCCTGATCTACTTGGATTTCCATCTGTAATGCACCTAAGTCTCTCTCTCTCCATTTGATCCGTACATTTGCCATATCTGCACAAAGCCATCATTTTTTTCAGTCTACAGATCAGCAAAACTGCATTAACTTACACCAAAACTAAATCTAAGCCCATAACAGCACTGAAACCTCCCACATCTAATAGGTCACACTTTTTAGGCCAAAACCTGCGTCCTAGGTCGTAGCTTTTTCCCCAAAAAGTGCGACCCAACCATAATGATGAAATAGGGGTAGTTTCTGAGATTTGAAACCCTAATCTGAAATTTGAATCCATCAAAAACAAAGAGTAGGATTAGGCCTCTTACTTGCAACTGACGGATCACGATTCCAATGGTCGGTTTGTCCACTGCGATCGCCACAAGATTTAGGCCCTTCTCTCCTCTCCACATTCACCACAGCTACATAAGAAAATGACTGATTTTGGAGGGAAAACACCTTATTAGAAGAAAACCCCCGTTTTTTCTTTCACCCGCGGCGACCAAACCATAGCCCCGTTTGGCACACTGTCTGCACCGTTGGAAAGCTCTCACCGAGCACTCAAATGGGTCTCTGTCAGTTTTTCATGTTTTGATACTTCACCAGGACACATTTTGTCCATGAAGGGTCTATTCACCTCTTCCCAAAATTGAATTTCTTCACTTAAAACACTTGTACATGGGGCACCACTTTGCCTCCTTACTCGTCTTCGTTTGTGTTGATTTTCGTCATGAGCTACCCTATTGTACTCATGATTTTATGGTCCCCCATTGGACCCTTACTGTGAGGTAGCACCATCGAGTCACCCTTGTTTAGAGGATCCGAGTCAAGTCATCACTGCATTCATGGAGTCTATCCCGAGTCCCTTTGTACCCCGCTATAGTCCTCCATCCTTTCTTTCTTGGTCCCTTTCTCATGTCGCACATTATGGCCTTCAGTACCCTTGTCCCCTATCCCTCATGATTTTTTTTCAGTTGATTCCAAGTCATTCATGCCCTTTATGCTCTAACAAGGGAAGTCGTCCAACCGCTCCTCCATATCCCTCCTTCCATCATCATCATTAGTGTCTCTCTGTTCGTCGCTCTACTATTTTCCCTCGTGCCTTAGTTGGGGTTCCCTTATCGCCTCACTTATGGCAAACCTACTTCTATCGACATCAGCCCATTTACTCCAGAAGTCAGGTTTAGGGGGCAGTGTATCTTGTTTCGAGCTCTTCCTAGCATGATCGTGATATATACACTTGATGGTCCAGTGATGCAGCAACAACTATTGGTGATTCCCGGGCGTGTGGGAGATGTCTCAACCCTCATGAGGGGGTGGCCCTGTAGGTAGCCCCCCACATGCCCGGATGACTTCTTCATTTCCACCCTTGATGCAGCTCCTCTCATTTGATGATATCAGCCTCAACCGCTTGCAGCGCCTCTTCGATTTGCATGTATCAGTCAGATCTTACGAGCCCTTCCCCGTGTGTAAGGGGCATTTGGGTGTATTTGTATCTCATGTACTGAAATATTCTTGTATAAGTCCTGACAGTTATTCCAGGCATCACATGTATGTGGGATTCATCATTTTATTTATCTGGCTCATATTTAGGCCAGCACATGCTTCCTTATTGCGTTTCGTGGTTTTCCGGGTGCCTTATTCTTTGTACTCTTGTCTCGGCGGGCATAGGTATGCCTCCCCCGCCGCCTTTAACACTAGTACCACTTCATCAACTAGAGACTTGTTGCACCTGTAAGTCTTGTCTCCTATGGGTTTAGTCCTTTAGCACATTAGAATACCTTACATTTCTCTCTCTCACTCCCCTCTTGATGCCTAATGATTGAGTTCTTACAACGTACTTCGGTCATACGATTTTCTCCTAACACTCGTACGTTGGGGGGCAATCTGTTACACCATTTTTTTGGTCATCTAACCCATTATCATTAGATGAACCCAAGTACACCATGTAAGACCAATTTTACCCTAAGTAAAATTGATTTCACCATGTAAAATAACATTTTTCTATATTTCCTGGTCATATTTAACCCAAAACAAGGAAATTAATTAAATAAATCATTATTTATTTAATTATTTCCTAGGAATAAGTTATTTAAATCATTATTTAATAATATTCCTAGTTAAATTTGACTAAATCATTTTTAAATAATTAAATAAATCATTATCTTTTTAATTATATTCCCACCATCTCCCTAAAATAATAAATAAATAATTTATTTATTTATTGTTTATAAATAAACGAATTGACCCAAGTCAAAAGACCTTTTCCCTCCAACAAATATAATAAAATATTCCTAAAGGGTGGTTCTAGAATTTGATTCATAATATTTTATTCATGCAACAAGTTCTAGATAACCCTAATATTTCGTTATAAATAGGAGGGTTTCCCCATTCATTAGTCACCTCCATTGCATTAGATCACTCCAGATCTACTCTCGGACACCATTTTCCATTTTTGCCTTGTGAGCTCCCATTGAGTTCTATGTTTGTCTGGGTTTTATACACCAATAAGAGAGAGGAATTTTTTATTTGAAATGCTGAGGAATTCCAAGAACCCATCCCATTGAGGAGAACCGGAAAACTGTTGGCAATATGATGCAGAGTGTTGTCCTTGATGGAAACCCACTGAATAAAGATGAAGACATGAGAGTGTTGGCATGAGTTTTCCTTGATGGAAATCCACCTGATGAAGTTATTCTTGACCTGATGGACTTGGTAAATGATGTAAATCTAATATGAAATGATGTTTTTTAGTAATATGATGCTGAGTATTGTCCTCGAATGGCAACCCACTTGATGAAGATGATGGCAACTTACTTGATGAAGTTGTGCTTGATAGAATATGTCTTGATGAACTAAATCTAATGTATCTACAGTGAGTACAGAAGGCAATGAAGAAAGGAATTCAGCATGTGCTAAATCTATGGTGAAAAGAGTATGTCTCAAGGCATACGCGGATATGTCTAGGAGAGGTCGCGCATGCACGCGGGAATCAACGTGCCAAGTCGCGTATGGGAAAAAGCGCTCTTAAAGTGCAAAACCAGGGGTAACCACCATGGTATTGACCCATTGTATTGCGTAATGATTCGTCTAAATGACCCCGTCCAGGAATACCATCGGAGGTAATGTGGTTTTGGCTCATGGTATTGAAAAAGGGTAAACCTATATAAGGAGAAGAGATTCATTGTGCAAATGATGAGTGTGGGTGAAAGATGTCTGAGCTTGAATGAATACTTCTCTATGAAGTATATCTGAATGGAAAGGGTTACAGTTGAATGAAAGATCTGAATGTATGATGCACCGATGAAGGAGTGATGAAGAAGGGTATCTAGATATGAAATGCACTTGTATTTGCTAGATCTGTTTATGGAATGATTAGATCTGATATGAGGCGAACATCTGTCTGAAGTAAAGGGTAAAATCTGAAGTGATGTATCTGTTGTGAAGAATTGCAATGACATAAAAGTCTGAAGAACCATACGCTAGTTCGCCGAAGAGGAAGCGTGTATATACGCGGCTTCGCTGAAGAGAAAGCGCGAATGCGCAATGAAATTGGATCTGTAATATGTACAGAAGTATACGCTGGTTTATGTGAACGGAAGCGCGTATATACGCGACATCAGTGAAAGGAAAGCGCGTATGCAAACTAGGGTTTGCTGAAATCATGGTAAGAAATGTCTGATCTGTTCTGCTGGTTTACTGATATCTGTCAGTAAGTTATATGTATCTATTTCATGGTTGAATGTGCTTAAAAGTATGGAAAGGGTCCAGTCTGAAAATAAGATGAAATGTGGCCTGCAAGTGGTGTCCTAAAGGAAGCTTTGGATCCAGTGTGAAAATTGATGAAACGTGGTCCATAGAGGTGCTGAGGGTTGTAGCCTTCAGTCAGGGGGTCGTAGCTCCCTTCCAGGAGAGGCTGGTAAATGAGTCAGGGGGTTGGAGCTCCCTTCCAGGAGAGGCTGGTAAACGAGCGCAGGTGGGTGCCTGCGTGCTGGTAGGAGTCTGCACCAGCACATATGTTGTAAGATTTTTTCTTTATAATAAAATATTGAAGGCTGAGCAACGGAAGCGGTGGTTTTCTCCCAACTTGGGTTTCCACCTAAAGTCCTGGTGTTCATGTGTGATGCTTTGTGTGATGGTTTACTCTATTCTTATTGCATATGTTTAATGTTTATTAAACATCTGATGAATGAATGATGGAATGATTTAAGTGAAGAACTAATGACATAATTAGATATCTGTGTATACGCGAGTTTCATAAAGGGTATCCGCGTATATACGCGAGTCTGTTTCAGGGAAGTAGCGTATGGGTTTTAGAAGAAAGAAAAAGTAAAATTTTTGAATATGCAGTAAATACTGATTCACCCCCCCCCTCTCAGTATTTTTCCCAACAATTGGTATTAGAGGAGGTCCTTCTGCAGAAGCTTGATCGCTTGAAGGTGATCCGTCGCAATGGGAAGTCAAGAAGGAGTACTGTCTATAAAACCACCTCTATTCAATGGAAGCAATCTGATATTCTGGAAGGTACGAACAAAAGCTTATCTACAAAGTCTTGGTGCAGATGTATGGGCAATCGTGGAAGAAGTTTATCAATACCCAGCAAGTATTCCTACTGATGCAGCAGAAAGGAAGAAGTATGAAATCAATGCCAAAGCAGTAAATGTCTTGTTAGGAAGCATGTCTGAATCAGAATTTGCTAAAGTGATGCAACTACATTCAACAAAGAAATATGGGACAAAATCATTCTGAGCTATGAAGGAGATACAAAGGTAAAAAGTGCAAAACTCCAAACTCTTAGAATTGAATATGAAAATTTGAAGATGCATAGTGATGAAAATGTTGCCAGTTTCTTTCTTCGTCTGGATGATATTGTAAATCGAATGAGAAATTTGGGTGAAACCATAACTGATACTACTCTAGTGGAAAAGGTCTTAAGATCCTTGACTTCAAAATTTGATTCTAAAGTTTCAGCTATTGAAGAAAGGCAAGATCTGCAAACTCTTACTATTGTTCAATTACATGGTATTCTGACTGCTTTTGAAATGAGACAAGGAGGCCCGTCTCAAGTCAAAGAAGTTGCTTTTAAGGTATCTTCAAAAGGAAAAGAAAAGGAATTTGTCAAAGAATCCAGCTATATATCTGAAGAAGAAGAAGCGAATTTTGTGAGAAAGCTCCAACTAGGTACTAGAATATTCAAAGGTAAGCTTCCTTTCAAATGTTTTGAGTGTGGAAAAGTTGGTCACTATGCTGCTAAATGTCCTTATAGAGAAAAACGTGGTAAAGGGAAACAATTTGAAAAGAGGAAGAGTTATTATGCAAATGAAGATGATGATGAAGTGTCTAGTGAAGATGAAGAAGATTCTGATCATGATATTAAAATGCTCATGGCAAAATAATCTAGAGAAGAAAAGGATATTTTTGTGGATGCTCTGGAAGACAATGATATTTTTGAAGAAAACAATCAACTCAAAGTAAGCCTAGAAGAAAAGAACATAATCATAGAGACTCTTGAAAATCAGCTTGAAGCAAAGAAAAAACGCATTGAGGAATTAGAGTGTGAAGTAGTAAGTCTAAGGAAAGATAATGAGAAAGGAAAAACTCTCAATCTTAGATTTGCTAAAAGTTCAGAAACCTTAGATGGAATTATCAATGCTCAACGTTCTCCTCTCATAAAAACAGGTCTTGGATTTATTGGAGAATCCTCTCAGGTTTCAGCACCAAACTATCTAAAGGCAACAACTACTGGTTTACAATATTCCTCCTCTCAACAAGGAAGCAAGGATTCTTTACAGGTAAAGCAGGATCATCGCACTTCAAGGAACACTGACAGGAATAACTTTCAAAGGAGCTCCAACCAGCAGGTAAATTCAAATAGAATATTTCGTAATTACAAAAATGGCTATTTCAATGGAAAATGTTTTACATGTCACAATTTTGGTCATAAAGCTGCTCAATGTGTTGCTTACAAAACTATCATGACAAGAGAAGCAAGAAAGAAAAAGTTGGATACTGAACCAAAGAAGAATACCTATAACAACTTTTCTCCTCTTCAAAATGAAGTTGAATGTGCTTATTGCAACAACTTTGGTCATGAAGAATCTGAATGCAGGAGCAAAGTCCAGCCAAAACAACACTTTCCCTCAAGTTCCAAAGTATGGAAAAAGAAGAAATTACAGGTTGAAAACTGTGGGATAGCATTATTTGCAGAAGGTGAAGAAAATCAATGGTACATTGATAGTGGATGCTCAAGACACATGACAGGTGACAAAAGCAAACTCCTTACATATAATGCTCTAGAAAAGGAAAAGAAAGTAACTTTTGGAAATGATTCTCCTGCTGTAATTAAAGGAAAAGGGTCCATGTTTCTAAAAGAAAAGGTGAAGGCTAAGGATGTCATGTATGTGGATGGATTAAGGAATAACCTGTTAAGTGTAAGTCAAATGTGTGATCAAGGAACAGAAGTGGTCTTTAGTTCAAAAGAATGTGTGGTTCGTGATCTTGATACAGGTAAAATCATTATAAAAGGAAAAAGAAATCCAAGCAACCTGTATGTACTGAACGGCATAGATCAATGCTACTTGAGCAAGTCTTCAGAAAATTGGCTATGGCATAGAAGGCTGGGGCATCTGAGCTTCTCTCAAATCAACAAAGCAAGCAGACTTCAAGCGGTTCGTGATCTTCCCAATGTTAATCTTCCAGAAAGTATCATATGCAAATCTTGTCAATTTGGTAAGCAGACCAGAGTACGATTTAATGCCAAAGAAGGATCATCAAGTAAGCCTCTTGAACTCATTCATACTGACATCTATGGACCTATGAGGAAAAAGTCATTACGTGGGGAAGAATAATATATCTTATTTATTGATGACTACTCTAGAATGTGTTGGATCAGGTTCATTAAACACAAAGATCAAGCATTTGAAAAATTTCAGAGCTTCACAACATTGGTAGAAAATGAATTAGATCTAAAAATCAAGTGTCTTAGATCTAATCAAGGAGGAGAATATACATCAAATGAATTCTTTGAATTTTGTGAACAACATGGCATAAAAAGACAGTTCTTTGTAGCAGGTACTCCACAACAAAATGGCGTAGCAGAAAGAATGAATAGAACAATTGTTCAAATGGCTAGAGTTATGCTTGCTAATTCTGGAACTCCTGACATGTTCTGGAGTGAAGTAGCACATACAGCAGCTAACATTCTCAACAAGGCTCATATTCAGGTAAATAGTGACAAAACTCCATATGAACTCTGGTATGGTAATTCTCCCACTGTGAAGCATTTTAGAGTTTTTTGAAGTAAATGCTTTATCAAAAATAATGATGAAAAGCTTGGCAATTTTGAATCTAGATCAGATGAAGGGATATTTCTTGGTTACTCATCTTCAAGCAAAGCATACACATGTTACAATAAAAGGCTTCGAAAGAATGTTGAATGTATTGATGTTGTTATTGATGAGTCTCCTACAGCTCCTAAAGAAGAAAAACAAACAACAAAAGAAGATGATAGTGACATATGGCCGTCTACATCAAATGGAAATGATATAGACAGTGGATCCAATGAAGAACCTGAAAATGATCTATCTGAAAAAGCTCCATCCAGATATGTTCAAAATAATCATCCTGAATCTCAAATTTTGGGAGACAGGGAATCAGGTGTACGAACAAGGAGAACTCTTGTGGGATCTTCTAGTCATCTGGCACTTCTATCCACAATTGAACCACACAATGTCAATCAAGCTAGCAAAGATGAATGTTGGAAGCAAGCCATGGATGAAGAGCTTGATCAAATCGAAAATAATGACACTTGGGAATTGGTACCAAGACCACATGATAAAAATGTCATTAGAACTAAATGGATTTTCAAGAACAAGTTAAATGAGAATGGGGATGTTGTAAGAAACAAAGCTAGACTGGTTTGCAAAGGTTATGCTCAACAAGAAGGTATAGACTTTGAAGAAACATTCGCTCCTGTAGCTAGACTTGAAGCCATAAGAATGTTTCTTGCTTTTTCAAGTTATCAACAAATCAAAGTTTATCAAATGGATGTTAAATCTACTTTTCTTAATGGAGATATAGAAGAAGAAGTATATATAGAACAACCGGAAGGATTCATTTTGGGAAATGATGAACATCTTGTTTGTAGACTTAAAAAGGCTCTATATGGTCTCAAACAAGCTCCAAGGACATGGTATTATCGTCTTGACAAATATCTTCATCAACAAGGATTTTCAAAGGGGTCTGCTGATAGCAACTTGTACACAAAAATTGAAAATGATAAACTATTGATTGTGGTTGTATATGTTGATGATATCATTTTTGGGAGTAACAAAGAATCTATGAGTCAAAAATTTTCTTCTGTCATGCAGCAAGAATTTGAAATGTCCTTACTTGGGGAACTAACATTCTTTCTTGGCTTACAAGTGCATCAAACTGTAGATGGTATATTCCTATCTCAAACAAAATATCTTAAGCAAATTCTGAAGAAGTATGGCATGGAAGAATGCAAACCTGTAAGCACACCAATGATAACCGGATGCAATCTCAGTTCTCATGATGATTCTCCCACGGTGAATCAACCGGAATACAGATTAATGATAAGGAGTCTACTTTATCTCACTGGGACTAGACCAGACATTATGCATGCAGTTGGGATTGTTGGACGATTCCAAGCTAATCCAAAAGAGTCTCACCTTCAGGCTGTTAAAATAATTTTCAAATACCTACAAGGAACTCAAGACCTTGGTCTATGGTATCCAAAGAATGCTGATCTTACTCTTCATGCTTACACTGATGCAGATTGGGCTGGAAGTGTTGATGATCGGAAAAGCACTAGTGGTGGTGCATTCTATATGGGACCCCGGTTAGTATCTTGGTTCAGCAAGAAGCAAAATTCTATTGCCCTATCTACAGTAGAAGCAGAATATGTGGCTACCGCATCTTGTTGCACTCAACTCCTTTGGATGATGCAAAAATTACAAGATTTTCAAATCAAATGTACACCTCCTATCCCCATTAAGTGTGACAATACAAGTGCCATCAATATTTCAAAGAATCCTGTTATGCATTCGAAGACCAAGCACATTCCCATCAAGTATCACTTCTTACGTGAACAAGTGCTTGAGCAAAAGGTGAAGTTGGAGTATGTTCCCTCCAAAGAACAAGTTGCCGATATCTTTACCAAACCTCTGCCCAGGGAAGCGTTCGAGTATCTAAGACAGAAGCTGGGAGTGTTCTCTGCCAGTCAAAAGAACAAATCTGCATAATTTTTTGAAAAATAGCATTGGATACACGGGTTTCCTGAAACACAGTCGCGTATATACGCGAGTTCATGCACAAAAAACCGCGTATGTCTGATTGCTGACATTTTTCTGTTTGGAGTCAGCTCTCTTCAACACAGCTGTAGTGTTGTTTGGTATCTCTGATACTGTTTGGTATCTCTGGTGGTGTTCCAGTTCTCATAATTCTATTTCTAAATGTTTTGATAAAGATTCCTTGATGATTTGTTGGTGAAAGTGTTCAGGATGCACAAACTAAGGGGGGGCCTTAGTCATATGGAAAGGATGTTTGGATGCACAGATTCAGGGGGAGCATTAGCGTTGCTGAGTATAATGCATTATTGGCATTATGATGGTTCTGATACATGTTCTCTTTCTTGAGGACTTTCTGGTGTTGGTCATAAATGGTCATATTTGTAATTTGAATAAAAGGTCTTGTTGAGACCCATGATGTAAAATTGTAATATTCAGTCATGTAAGGACTAGTCAATTTTGTAAACCCACTTGGTTGGGTAGCTGAGTCAAATTTATAAACCCACTTGATTGGGTAGTTGAGTCTCATATGTAAATCCACTTGGTTGGATATTTGATGTAAGTATGAGTCTTTGGTGATAGGAAGGTCATAGAGTCCTGTACTTCATTGAAACATATGGATGAACTTTCAGCATGAACTCAGGAGGAGCCTGGTCACTTCAGTATACGTCAGATCTGCAGAACGTTTTCTTCTACATGAGGAGAAAAGGGGGAGAGTGTGTTGGTTTTGATCAGCCCTTTGCCCTTGATGTCAAAGGGGGAGAGTGATATGGTGTTTGCATGAAGAAAAAGAATGGTGTCAAAAATGGGGAATGTGACATGGTGTCATTGTATTCTTAATGTACCTATCTGTTGTGGTAACCAAACATCATCGTGGTTGCCATCAAGTCCAAAGGGGGAGATTGTTGGCAATATGATGCAGAGTGTTGTCCTTGATGGCAACCCACTGAATGAAGATGAAGACATGAGAGTGTTGGCATGAGTTGTCCTTGATGGCAATCCACCTGATGAAGTTATTCTTGACCTGATGGACTTGGTAAATGATGTAAATCTAATATGAAATGATGTTTATTAGCAATATGATGTTGAGTATTGTCCTCGAATGGCAACCCACTTGATGAAGATGATGGCAACTTACTTGATGAAGTTGTGCTTGATAGAATATGTCTTGATGAACTAAATCTGATGTATCTATAGTGAGTACAGAAGGCAATGAAGAAAGGAATTCAGCATGTGCTAAATCTATGGTGAAAAGAGTATGTCTCAAGGCATACGCGAATATGTCTAGGAGAGGTTGCGTATGCACACGGGAATCAACGTGCCAAGTCGCGTATGGGCAAAAGCGCTCTTAAAGTGAAAAACCAGGGGTAACCACCATGGTATTGACCCATTGTATTGCATAATGATTCGTCTAAATGACCCCGTCCAGGAATACCATCGGAAGTAATGTGGTTTTGGCTCATGGTATTGAAAAAGGGTAAACCTATATAAGGAGAAGAAATTCATTGTGCAAATGATGAGTGTGGGTGCAAGATGTTTGAGCTTGAATGAATACTTCTCTCTGAAGTATATCTAAATGGAAAGGGTTACAGTTGAATGAAAGATCTGAATGTATGATGCACCGATGAAGGAGTGATGAAGAAGGGGATATAGATATGAAATGCACTTGTATTTGCTAGATCTGTTTATGGAATGATTAGATCTGATATGAGGCGAACATCTGTCTGAAGTAAAGGGTAAAATCTGAAGTGATGTATCTGTTGTGAAGAATTGCAATGACATAAAAGTCTGAAGAACCATACGCTAGTTCGCCGAAGAGGAAGCGCGTATATACGTGGCTTCGCTGAAGAGAAAGCGCGTATGCGCAATAAAATTGGATCTGTAATATGTACAGAAGTATACGCCGGTTTATGTGAACGGAAGCGCGTATATACGCGACATCAGTGAAAGGAAAGCGTGTATGCAAACTAGGGTTTGCTAAAATCATGGTAAGAAATGTCTGATCTGTTCTGCTAGTTTACTGATATCTGTCAATAAGTTATATGTATCTGTTTCATGGTTGACTGTGCTTAAAAGTATGGAAAGGGTCCAGTCTGAAAATAAGATGAAATGTGGCCTGCAAGTGGTGTCCTAAAGGAAGCTTTGGATCCAGTGTGAAAATTGATGAAACGTGGTCCATAGAGGTGCTGAGGGTTGTAGCCTTCAGTCGGGGGAGTCGTAGCTCCCTTCCGGAGAGAGTGAGTAAGCAGAGTCGGGGGTTGGAGCACCCTTCCGGAGAGAGGCTGATGGCGAGCGCGAGGTGGGTACTCTAGCGTCTTTAGTGAATGCTGCACCGGCACACATATGTTGTAAAGATGTTTTCTCTATATTAAAATATTGAAGGTAGAACACGGCAATGGGGGTTTCTCTAGACTTGGGTTTCCCCTAAAGTGATGGTGTTCATGTGTGATGCTTGTGTGATAGTTTTAATCATTTCTTACTACATATGTTTACTATTTACTGTTTATTAAACATACGATGAATGAATGATGGAATGATTTAAGTGAAGAACTAATGACATAATTAGATATACGTATTATCATGAGTTTCATAAAGAGGTAACAGCTATGTGCACGGAGTCTGTTTCGGGAAAGTAGCGTATGGGTTTTAGAAGCAAGAAAAAGTAAAAGTTTTGAATATGCGATAAATGTTTGATTCACCCCCCTCTCAGTATTTTTCCCAACAAAAACACCTTTCTTGTTTTCCTCTCAGGTGCCCCATTTTTTAATATAATATAAAAAATTCTTTTAAATACATTGTTCTTGCCTTGTCTATTGGATGCATGGAGCCATATTGTATTTCATCTGCTTAATGTATTTTGTGCTTAGATCTGGATTTGTGCAGCTCAATTAATTGTAGAATTAAAGATATTTTGTAGCCATAATCAATGTTAGGGCTATTTTTTATGCGTACCTAAAGTGATCTTTTACGACGAAAGATTCATACTAACAACTCCTACCCGACACCACTACCAAACAAGAGCACTTGCTCTTGCTCGATCAATTGGACGAAAATCATTGAGATGCCACGCGAACACTCGAAGCCCACAAGGGTTGAGTAAAATCCCAATATGACAAATTTGTCAAGCCTAGTTCTTTCCAAGAAGGTAATCTTGTTCTACTCTATGATCAGAGACGTGACCTCTTGGGGGCAGGAACACTTCAGCCATTATGGCTTGGTCCATACGTCGTCACAAAATTCCTTTCTAATTGGGATTAATAACTTTAGGAATGTAATGGGAATCCACTCACCAAGACCTACAATAGGTTCTATCTGAATAAGTATTTCACCTAGTGGCCCACTAGGCATCTACTTTGTAATTTTATGTATACAAGTTTTGTATTTTTTTGGTGTCTCTGGAATATTTTGGGTTTTTGAGTGTTTTTTCTCATATAGGCTCTCTTATTTTACACAGATGTCTTCATCATCCTTTCCATACGTTCGATATGCGGATGGTGCAAGTCATCACACACGACCCGTTGCTTCAGCTGCTTCGGTCCTCTATACACCCGAGTCAGAACTACTTGGTTCCAGGGGAATATTTCTTGGCAATTCCACCAACAATATTGCTGAGTACATGTCAGTGATACAACTCCTCACCGAAGCTGCATCTTGTGACATCTCCAATCTAGTGGTCAGGTTAGATTCCCAGCTAGTCATTATGCATTTGAATAAATTTTATCGTGTCTAACATCCTGCCTCGTTACGTTATTACTTGAGGGTACAAATTTTGGAATGTCAATTTCAATTCATTACTTATGAGAAAATTCCTAGAGAATATAATGCATGAGTTGATTCTTTAGCAAATTATGTGTTTGATTGGAATTTTTCGCATTTATTATAGAAAGAGTCATGCATGAGTGTATATTTTTTCATCATAAAAAACACATATAAAAAAAAAAAACAAGATCAAAATCTCCAAAATATGTATATGTATATATATATATGTCGTTTCTAGTCAAGTTACATCAAAAAAATCTTCAAACTTAGGTGTTTTACAAAAATTGGCTCTGTTAAGCCTCACTCGGGTATCTATACATCTATCGTCTAATCCTACTGAGCCTGATTCTCATGGTAGCAGATAAATCCTCTAGCTAACCTCCTCAAAGGCACCAAGAATCTCTCTGGCACACCCATTATGTGTCGTTGTAGATGAATAGGGATCTCCCTCATGGGAAGAGGTAGCATGCCCATGCTCAATCCTTTGAGGTTCCTGGAAACCTTGTGCAAATTGCGTGTATCATCGCCCTCTTCGGTGACCAATGAAGCCCCTCCTGCTGCTCCAGTCCTAGGGATATGCATTCCTAGCCATGCATAGTGAGGGGCTCCAGCTAGAAGGATGGGCGCCACATTTTTTTCAAGCAATAAGCTTCAATTAAAAATATTTTTCACCCATTAAACAAAAAATTCCATAAACATTCAGAAGACAAAAATACTTAAGCAATTGATTTTTTAATTCTTACCTATTGGACCCCACTGAGTGCCTGGCGGAAATCTCATCTCAGGATCTCCTATGAAGTTCATCCCTGCATAGGGATAATCTTCGATCATCATGATCTCATCATTCAACCACTCAAAGAATGCATCATTAAAGAAATGGCAGAATGGACCCTCTCTAGTCCCCGGCATCAAGGCGGACCTATTATCGTTATATAATTTTAAGATTGGCATGAATAATTATATAGGACAACATCAAAACCACTTTGGAGCCTAGGATCTAGCCATCCTAGACTCATAGAGGGGTCTCTCTATTAGATTTAGCTTTGTTTTATAAATCTGATATTAGGCTAGTTATAATGATTGTAGAGATTTATTTTTGATTGATTGTTTGGTTGGATTAGTAGAACAATTTAAACTAATTACATTGTTCTATGGAGTTATAAAAGGTTGGGTTGTTGCTGTTGGGCTGGAAACAAGGTACATTTTCACCCTGCATTTACTTTGAATTATCATACACTTTTAGGAATTTTTCCTCATCTTAATAGTAAAGGAAAGGAGGATTAATGCAAAATCAGGACAAATGGACTAATGGTAAAAAGGATGTTTAAAAAAAAAGGAATTTGACTTATTTCATATTTATTCATAGGAAAACAATGCAGCTGAATAGATGATGACCAGAAGACAGCTGACAGACAGAGAGCAAGAAATCACAATGAGCCCCTAGGGACCGACAAAAGGCAGAAAGACAGATCCATGTCCAAAGAGCTCAAATGACAGCCACGAGTAGTGGGTTGTCGTTTGGAAAAGAAAATTCCACTGAGTGAAATCGCCATTAAAAAGGCCGAAGATGAATGAGAAAGGGGGAGCTGAATAGGAATTTTCTTCTGTAATAAACGTATCAGTACAGAACTGCCCAGTTGTATTCAGGTCTTAACCTTCGATTTAATAAATAATTTTGGTGTTTTGAATAGTCATTTCCTGAGTTTTCCGTCACATTAGACTTCTGGTGGTTTGGGCCTAGCCCTGGGAGTTTCTGCACTAATCTCTGTGCTATGCATTAATTACAGAATTTATGTTCAGTTATCTTATACATTCTGTGAGATATCTTCCCACTTGTTAAATTATAAGTCTATGATTCTGTAGTTTCCTATTCCGTTAAAATAGTTCATTATTTATGCCTTCTGGCTTACAGTAATTGTTTTCATAGCTATTAGATGCTTCCATCATTTCTCAACACGTTTATATTTGTTTTATGAGCTTTAGAATGACTATTGTTCAATGCTATACATCGCTAAGAATTAGATCTTTCCATCAGTACTGTAGGACTTCTATTTTTTGCTTGATGCAAAGGAATGTTAGTTAGTTAGTTTGCGAAGAGAATTCCATTGAAAAATTAGATAAGCAATTATTTTTCAATTCATTGAAGTTTCTGTTCAATTCAATAGTACTGTTGTTCAATTCATTAGTGTGTTGTTCAATCATAGGTTGCACTCACTGAGCTTATTTAGACAGAATAGTTAGCAACATTTTATAATTCCATTTCTCTTTAAGTTGATTGAACTTTGAGAATTAGATAATATTCTTCATGATAATATAGAGTATTTGTTCTTGATATCGCTTGCATATACTGTGCTTACACTCTTAAAATAAGAAGACTTACCCTGGGTTGACAATTGAATGAGAAGCATAGAGGTTGCCTATAACAGTCACCTTTGTGAACCAACATTTTTAGCACCGTTGCTAGGGAGAGTGTTTAAGGGTGATTTCCTTCACTTCTTTTTCTCTGTTGTTGTGAAGAATTGGGCATTAAAAATGAGAGGTAAGAACCCGTGTACTGACAAGAAAAACGCTTTCTTTCTAACCCACTTCTCAGCAATTTTTCAAAGGCTAGTAGAATAGGTGCTCTTGTTTTATGACTAGAAAGAAAAGGATAGAAACAAATTGAAATCATCGCAAAAGTCTACGAAACCCAAAGGACCGGTGATCCTTGGTAGAACAACATATATGGATGAAATCATTAATAAAGCTAAATCCAAGGCATCCATAGGACCCAGAACCATTCCTACTCAAATTCCTATTGTACTCCCTCAGGCAGCAGCCTCACCATCTGCAACCCATTCTGAGATTCACAGTGAAACAAAAGGGTCTGATCAAAGCCTTCAGACTGATTTTCACATAAGTATTGACCCTTCGAGAGAGGGAGGTTCTTTCAATTTACAAGAAGGGGAAGGAGAAATTAGTGGTGCAATACAAGTAAAAGCTCCAAAGCCTAAATCCCCTGAGAGAGTGGTCGAGACAGAGACACTCGGTATCCTAGATCAAGGAAGTGATGTAAATATTCCTTTGGATTCACCACCCAATATCGCTAAGATTACTCCTCCGGAACAAGAGATCCTCAAATATTATTGGCATATCTTTGATCAAATGGAAAATAATAAAAACTAGAATCATAGGTAGACATCAACTTTGGAGTATCCCATTGTTTACCATGCTGCTAATTTAATATCCCAGAACAAAGATTTTCTACAACAATAAGAATACCTTAAGCTATTCCAAAGTTGTAGATGCACCAATGTGAGAACACATGTGGAGTAGAAGCATTATATGAATGCATAAAATGTCAGAAGATCTCAATAGACATCATATTAGATCATAGCAGAAAAAATGTATACAAGATCTTGAGGAAATCGTCACTCAAGATAGGCAATAAAAACCTCAATGGATCATGTACATGAAATGTGAAATACACTGCTCCACTGAGAATGCCCTAGGCTATGAAAACACAGTTTATAGGAGACATTTCAATATGTTGAATGATAATAGAAATATATAACAATATATAGCTCAATAAATGTGGGGGAGCAAGCTATCAACCCTTGGAAACAATAATACAACAATCCTTAGAAGGATTGGCTGAAATATATACAAAATGGAAAAACTACAGAAATGCTGGAGTTGCACGGTAGCAGCTGCAAATTAGAAAATGGATGGAGATGGATGAAGATGATGCACAATATAAAATATACCTCCTCCAATAGATCTCTCAAGTGATAGGCCGATCCTAACACTGAATATCTCACCCTCCAAAATAGTGGTGCAAATCCCCACTGTAGATACACACTGAAATAACATAGTCAAGGACAGGGACTGCACTGTAGTAGATGGGAGATGCTTGGCCTGATGCTAATATATGAAAATCAGCTCTAAGACCTTCCTCACTAACCTCCCATAGGAATATAAGCTCCCTCCTCTGAAATATGAGCCAAGTAAATGGTGTTGTGGAACCCTCCAATGCAACAACTTGCAACACAATGTTATACTTCAGCAGAAATAACGTTGTAGCTGAAGGAGGTGGCTCGGCCTTGAGCCTAGATGTGGAGAAATGAAGTGAAATCCTTCAAGAGGCCTCTCAATAAGGGGAAGGAATCTTAATGTAATATTCCTAATTAGCCCAACCTAATAGGAATATTTCATTTTTCTTTGATTTTCTTAATTGGCGAATAAAATGTAAAAGAGGACATATCAACTCCTAAAAAAATCAAAATAAATCAATGCCCAATGCGAACAGAGGAAAATCAGGGTTGTCTCAATAAAAATAACTTGTATGTGAACAAGGATTGAGGAAATTGACTGGGTCAACAGGACCAAATCACATCACTGTCCAGATGCATTGAACCTCCTTGTTGATCAACGTGGTTCTAGATGGAGGATCTTCATGTGAAATGAGTTAGGGTTTTGAAAGTGGTTTAGGGTTTCTCAAGCTGTCATCTTATAAAAGGAAGGGGAAGTCTCAAGAGAAGTTTTTTCATTATATTATATTTTCAGAGTATATTTTCTGTTTAGACATATCTCATTCTCTTGGCTGTTTAGTAGAGAGTTGTGAGGATTTCCTGTTTAGGGATTCTCTCTCCTTCCATTGAGTAGATCTTGGAGGGCATTGTGCTTATTTTCCACTATCAGGCATATGGCCAAGCTCCATCCCCCTTATACAGTGTAAATCCTGTTGTGATTTACTTGTTTCAGTGAGCTGCAACAAGTGGAGACTAGATCTACTCAGATCTAGATTATACTAGTGCCTCTTCTCAATGAGTGAGTCTTTTATCCTCCTGGAAGAGTGTATTAGCAGTGTGGGATTCAGATTATGATCTTGGAATCAATCCAATCTATGCTTCAATCTTACAGCGCAGTTTACCCTCTTGGATTGTGTTATTTCCATCTGCAAAGTTTCAGGGCATTTTGGTATTCATTTGGAGAAGAGATCTATGGTTGATGGATCCTTCCTTCACCATGGTGATCCATGGATTAGCTATATAATCCATGTATACTTCAGATATGATTTATTTATTTTTGTTCTTACTTCATATTTTCTGAATCATTCTGCAGATCTGTTGCAGTAAAACTCAGATCTACTCCTGTTCTTTCATGTATTGCTGAAATCCCCAAGGGGAATGTAAAGTAAAGACAATCTAGTGTACCAATTTGTTATAGATCTAATATTTTGTGCACAGATCTATATTATATCTGATATATAATGTAGAGCTTCTACAGCCCCTGAAAATTATGCTGTACATTCTTGTTGCAGAGAAATAAAGTGTTACAGTACCTCTTCCTGAGGGTTTCCTTCATTCAAGTCTTCATACTTTTGTTATGCACTGTATAGAGCCATCTATAGATTTATTTTTCTGATATACATTTATTTATTCAGCCTTCTACATATTTTCATACTACTACTACCCATAACAACGTAACTTTCTGAAGCAGTCTTACGTGTTTGCAACAAGTCTCTTATTTGAGTGATTTCTAGCTGCACTAGGAGTGGGGAGATTTGTATAAATTGGTTAGAGGAATTTTTTTTTGCTCTAATTCTGTATGTGAGGTAAATATTTTATATTCTAAGGGATCCAAGTCCCATTTTCCATAGATATAGCGTTATTTTCTGAAGACAGTTGTTTTATGCCTTATATTGCTGCATTTCCCCACTTGGGAAGGAGGATATAGGCCATATTCTTGTTGTTGTGCTCTCATTTGCTGGTGAGATGTTATTTTACATCTAGTGAGATTTTTTACATTGCCAAGATCCTGATTTTCTGAAGCTCCAACTTTATAATATCTTTATCTATTCTATTTTTTGTAGAAAATCCCTCTTTTGGGATATTACACCTAAACAGGAATCCCACTGAAACTTTGCTAAAAAACCCGAGAATGTAAAGAGTCTACATAGACTGAAATAAAATACTCAAAAAATATCCTCTATGGATGCCTCTTCCTCCTTTTATGCAAATGAAAGCCTTCTTGCCTTAGAACCCACACATTAGGGTTTCCTTCACCAAGTGATCTTCCTCCCATTCAAACCACGTTGTCTTTCCAAGCAATCCACACCTTCTCTGGTATTTTTTTTGACTTGGTCAAACTTGACCTTGTCCTCATGCATTTGCCCCTTTTCACACTGGAAGGTGCAAAATAAAGCTACTCTATTGATTCCCTTCACACTATGAGGGATTTTATTCCTACTCATGGGTCTCCTCACCCATTTTATTCACCTCCTAGCTGACATAAGAAAAATCAATGTTCCAATTAGCTTCATGCTAATTATGGGAACATTATAGTCCTACCCTCTCAAATATTTCTTGTCCTCAAGCAAATGCAAGGATAGAACTGAGTTATTTCTCCTCCTCTCCCTGTATCATCCATATATGATGAACTCCTCCAAGTAAACATATGTTATCTCATCAATCAAATCTCCACATTTCTCCTCCTCAGCATTAAAATCAACTATCAAGCTATCATAATGTAAAGGTAAAATAATCAAGAGGATAAAATAGTGATGTCTATAGGTCCCTTTGAGGAATTGGATCTAAAATCTAATGGGAACTATCTCCCCCATATGGATCCTCCATCTCAAAGCTATTAGCCATGCAAAATGAGTCACCTGCCAACTAGGCAACTCCTGAAAACTTTCCTCCACCTTTGGCTCATGAGGTGGGATGAAAATATGCATATGGTAGACAAGGCAGCCTACCCCATGCTATCCATCTATCCACTTATGATAAGTGTAGAGTGTTGGCTGATGTTGGGCTGCAATAATGTTTTCCTCTAGTGGCAAGATGAGGACTAGATCTCCAAAGATCTCTCCTCCAACGCTGCAAATCAGGCTGGCCCAAACCATTCCATATATGATGAGTTGGAAGTCACCATCATATGGAGTCCATTAAATCCTATGCCTCCCCTCATAAAGAGAAAAATGTGTTGTTAGGTTGTAATATTCCCAATTAACCCTAGCTAATGGGAATATTCAATTTTTCTTTGTCTTACCTTGATTTTCATGTTGATGAATAAAATGTGAAGGAGGACATGTAAAATCCTAAAAAAATTAAAATAAATCAATGCCTTTGTAAACAGAGACATATCTGAGCCATGTAAATAAATTCTTTCATGTGTGAATGGGTTTGAATCATGAGACTGGGTCAACCTTGACCAAATCAATAGCGCAGACTAGGTGCAATGAACCTCATGGATACACAACGCAGTTTTAGATGGAGGCTCCACATGTTAAAGGGGCTAACTAATTGAGGTGGTTTAGGGTTTGACAAGGCTTTCATCTTATAAAATAAGGAGGAGGAAAATAGGAAAAGGGTTGTTGAGGATATTATTTTCTGAAGGTATTGTCTGTTTAGACACTCCTCTTTGGGTTTTCCTGTTTAGGATTCCCACCTCTGTCCTTGAGCAGCTCTTGGAGGAGTCTTGTTTGTCTAGTCCACTATCCAGCATTTGGCCAAGCCACATATTGCATCTACAACATAGTCCTACTTAGGATTGGGTTGTCCATGTGTGCTGCAACAAGTGGAACACTGGATCTATTCAGATCTAGCTTGTACTGGTGCCTCTTCTCAGTGAGTGTGTCTTTTAACCTCCTGGAAGAGTGCATTAGTGGGTTGAGCTTTAGATCCACACATTGGCAGTAGGCCAAAGCATTCTCAGAGCCTACATCATAGTACCTCTTCCATGACTGCGTTATTTGCAATAGCAGAGTTGCAGGGTGTCTTGGCATCATTCTAGAGGAGAGATCTCTAGTGATTGGATTCTTCCTTTCACTCTGGTGATCCGTGGATTGGCCGACCAATCCATGTTGTTTTAGATCTGATCTTCTACATATGTTATGATTCAGAATTTTCTGAATACTTCTACAGATCTGTGACTTAGATCTCAGATCTACTCACCGTTGTTCATGTTCTACTGAAATCCCCAAGGGGAGTGTATAAAGGAGCTTATCTTGTATACAGATCTGGAATAGATCTATCATTTTGTGTATAGATCTAATATAGATCTGAGTTTTAATATACTGCATTCTTCTACAATGAAAATCATGCTTTCAAGCTTATTCTTCCATTTCATGTTGTCGTAGCAGCTCATTTTGAGGCTTTTGTCTTGTATAGTCATTCTATTTTTGTTATACACTGTATAAGCTGCATTGTAGATATATTTTTCTATTGTATAGCTCAAATATGGAGCTCTATATTGGTCTCATGCTTATAAACTGGTAAACCATGTTATTTCTAAAGAATTCCTTTGCATGTAGCTGCAACTCCTCTCTTTGGGTGTTTTCCACCTAGACTAGGTTGTGGGAGATCTGTTTAACCCACCTAGTTTGATTTTTTTTTCTCTCATTTTGGATTTAGATCTTAGAAAATATGATATAATGGATCCTGGAGCTGCAAACTCATTTCATTACACTGAATTGTCATAAGTGTGTTATTTTAGCAGGCTTGCTATGTGATTCCCATTTTGGGATATTACAGTGGTATTAGAGCATGTTTCTTGGCACAGCCTGTGCATTCTTGGAGCCAATATGCCTTTAGAAGAAGGAGAGCCTCTCATTGAAAGAGAGCAGAGGTATCATAGAAGAAGAAAAAATAAAAATGATTAGACCAAAGACAAAGAAAGCAAGGATGAAACCCCTTTGTATGGAAGAATAAAAGAAGTAGAGTTCTCTAACATTCTTTCTCAAGCTTTGCATGAGCTGGAAGGAGAAATCAGGGGAGTAAGGAATGAAAGAAAAGAATACCTTCTGAAAGGTCTTGCACATGAAGAAATCCCCACAACTTCATATGATGTGTGTGAGCATTCAGCCACACAATCTGTTCCACAACATGGTAGCATGCCTACTTTCTTGTCAAAGGAAAGAGGAAGAGGAGAAACACCAAAGGAGGGATCTCTTGGTGAATATCTCCAAGAATATGAATCTCAATCAAAGAGATTCAAAGAGCATATCAGTTTCCCATAGTTCTATCAACTCAAAGAAGAAATATTCTGCAGCTACAGTAGGAGGAAAGGGTTCATGCAGCACACTTTGGATAGATTCTCTCTACCTACATTTTATGGATCACCTAAAGACCCATCCAAGTCTTGGGTAAAGAAGCTTGACACATAATTTCAGCTGCATCAAGTATCAGAAGAAGAATCCTTGCGAGTAGCAGCGCTACATCTTCAATGGAAGGCTTATGCTTGTTGACTGTGTGAGTCTTCTTCCTTGAAAGGGAGGAACATCTCTTCTTACGCAAGATTCACTAGGAGACTAGTGGCAAGATTTGATGAGAGACATTTTGATACTTATTGGGGGGAGTAGATCAAGCCCAAGAAATTTGAATCTCTACATAAGTTGGAAGATTCCATGGAGCCAACTCCGGTCCTAAACTTTGTTGAAGGGGTTGAAGATTTGCTGCACTTTTTACCAAAGGCAAAGGCCCCAATTCAGAAAGATATCTTTTCTCAAAGAGAATATTTGAGGGTTCCTTCCTCACTAAGAGATCAAGAAAAATGATCTCTTAATGATGAAGCATTCTCCACTGATGAGGAGAAGGGAGGGAGAGAGAAATGAATATCCTCCAGCACTGTGCAAGTAGGAGGAGATATATTTTAATTTGGAGATGGAGATGAAGCAATGGCTTCCATGAGAGGGATTCTTGCACCTTTGCAAGGAATTCTAGAGATTCTTCCATATGGAGGACATGAGCAGCATGTGTCTTTGCTAAAATACAATGAGACAGAACAAAGGAGGGGTCACACAGTTGATCCACTATCTAAAGATGGGGCAAGGGCTCCAATCAGAGGCACTCTTACACCATTAAGCGGGGTCTCCAAGTTTCATGGTACTTCCACACAGCAATCAGAGATGGATTTGCATAGTGGAAGTAGTCATGATATGTTCCCATCTATTTTTCACATGGGAATGAGCCATAAGACATCATTATCCTATGGTATACCATTTGGAAGACCACCTGAGTCATATTTGATGAAATATGTTTCATACATTTATGCTCCTTTCATAGATCCAAGGGAAGAAGGAGACCATGCTACAATGTTGAGAGTGTGGGGGAGGTATAGAGAAAGGGAAAGAATTTTTTCTTTGACATCATTATCCATTCTCACCTCTCAAAATGCATTGAGAAGATATGTTGCAAGGAGAAAGAATGACACCATCATGAAGCATGGGAGGCAAGACTTGGATCAGAAGACAGACTTGCTTGAAGGACACTCTTCCATGCATGCACTGGAAAAATACATAGAGGAATTGGACAAATGATAGCCTCCCATGGGAGACTAACTTCCAAGAGCTTCCCTCTTCTCTTGAGCATGTGCATCGGCAAGGAAGGGCTCGCAACCTTCCACCTTGTACCTTTGGCATGGGAAATGTCAAGGAGGAGAACATAAACCTGACGGATACTTCAGATGACACACTATCAGCACTGTCATTTTTGGGCACATTAGATCCCTATTGGAAATACCAACTATTGTTGGAATATTCCAAGGATCTTCATACTCGCATGATTCTTGATGATTAGTTGCATGGAGGGAGCTATTCAATCTTTGATGGAGTCATCTATAATCATGGTAGAATATTTTTGTCTAGATCCTCCAAGATCAAGGGGAAGCTTCTACAGAGGGCTTATGAAGAGTTCCATCTTAGCCACACTTATTCTATGAAGCTCAACAATATTATATTGAGGAGATATTACTGGGAGGACTTCGAAATGGAACTATATCAGCATTTTCAGAGATGCATGGATTCTGTGGAGTTGCAACAGCAATATGGCTCTAAGGGAGAATTAAATCATCCCTCTCTTCCTTCCCTTGAAGGAGAGAGTAGATCTATGCACCACTCCATTGATAGGAGGAGAATTGTTGGTGAAGAGCATGCTCTTAATACATTTATTTTATATTCTGACTTCATGCATTCTTACAACATGTTTTTGCAGGCCATGAATCCAATAAGGGGTGTTATATCTTGTCAATCTCATGGAAAATATGGGGCTAGAACAATTTTTGTACTTGGCCACTCCCTTGGTGGAAAAAGGGAGATCTTGTTTCATGATGGGTGCTTTCCTAAGGCACCAAACATGTCTCACACATTCATCTACAGTGAGATGACATGGGCTGCAAGTAAGTGGTGGAAAAACCACTTACCATATCTTGATCTGATGCAGGCAGGAGATGCCCTGCACTGGTACCATATATGGGATTATGACCCAACTCCTCATGTTCCAATTTCTGTTTATGTATTTGTAGTTTTGCTTCCATACATGGATGATGTGCTTGTCCTATTTTTGGAATTGTATGGAGAAAGGATAGGAGACATGTGTGTACCACATGGGATGGAGACTCTCTTTGTATGCTTTTCTACATATTTCAAGCAGAGTAGGGTTCAGCCATGTTTGTTTCAGTGGCATTCTTGACACTTTGTGGGATGGATTATGTACATATCATAATGATTTTGGAGAGACAACTCATAGGAGGATGGATTGGTGAACACTCAGCTTATGCAGAGAGCTGGATCCTTGATGGTGTCATCAATGGGGAAGGAGAAGTGTTGCAGCACTCACCCTATCAGTTGATTGAGGACAAGAAACATTTTGGACGGGAGGACTGTAATATTCCCAATTAGCCTATGCTAATGGGAATATTCAATTTTGCTTTGTCTTACCTTGATTTTCATGTTGATGAATAAAATGTGAAGGAGGACATGTAAAAATCCTAAAAACATCAAAATAAATCAATGCCTATGTAAACAGAGACATATCTGGGCCATGTAAATAAATTCTTGCAAGTGTGAATGGGTTTGAATCATGAGACTGAGTCAACCTTGACCAAATCAACAGTGCAGTCTAGGTGCAATGAACCTCATGGATACACAGCGCAGTACTAGATGGAGGCTCCACATGTGAAATGGGTTAACTCATTGAGGTGGCTTAGGGTTTGACAAGGCTTTCATATTTTAAAATAAGGATGAGGAAAATAGGAAAAGGGTTGTTGAGGATATTATTTTCTGAAGGTATTGTCTATTTAGACACTCCTCTTTGGGTTTTCCTGTTCAAGATTCCCACCTCCTTCTTTGAGCAACTCTTGGAGGAGTCTTGTTTGTCAAGTCCACTATTCAACATTTGGCGAAGACACATCTTGCATATACAACACAGTCCTACTTAGGATTGGGTTGTCCATGTGAGCTACAGTAAGTGGAACACTAGATCTATTCAAATCTAGCTTGTACTGGTGCCCCTTCTCAGTGAGTGTGTATTTTAACCTCCTGGAAGAGCGCATTAGTGGTTTGAGCTTCAGATCCACACATTGGTAGCAGGAAAAAGCATTCTCAGAGCCTATAGCGCAATCCCTCTTCCATGACTGCATTATTTGCAAGGGTATATTGTAGGGTGTCTTGGCATAATTCTAGAGGAGATATCTCTAGTGATTGGATTCTTCCTTTTACTATGGTGATCTGTGGATTATGTTATCACCATAAAAAAAAAAAAATTGAACTTGGACATTTTACATTGTTCTTAGTCATGGTCTTAGATAGGTGTTGGGTCATTTCATGCTTTAAAGGGTAGGTGATAGGGTAAGAGTCTCAAAAGTCTCATTTTCATATCTAAATAAAGTTTGACAACCTTATTCCAGAGTTTAAAAGTCCCATATCATGTTTAGAAGTCATATCTTAAACCATTTTGAATTTTTTTTTGAATTAGGCACAAAACTACAGTTTTGTAGCACAGACAGTGTAAAAAACTTGTTTTGCGCTACAAAAGCGCTTCTACTTTCGTAGCACTTTTCCCTGAAAATACATTAAGCACGCTATGAAAGTGCAGATTCGTAGCGGATCATGTCAAATCAACAAAAAATTCAAATTCCGTTAATTTTAAATCATTAGGTGTCAGCTAGGGGTCATTTCTAAAGCATGCAACCATTAAAATCCATCATTTCAAATGTAGAGGTCATCATGATAGGTGAGTTCAAATTCGAAAGGGCTAGTCTTTTGTTTCATTTCTCATGAAAAAACACTACTGCATGCCTTTTTCAAATACTAATTTGGTGGTAATATCATACCAAAGCTTCCTTCATATATTTTCAAGCCAGGCTGAATACCATTAACAATTGAGGCTGACTACCATAAGCAAGTGAGGCTGACTGTTTTGCAATCAAGCAAGTCTGATAAACAAAAATTCAAGTGAGGCGGATTTGTTACAAAAATTCAAAGGCAAAGATGACAGAAGAAAAGAAAAACCACAGGTCTGGACATTGTTTAAGAACAGAGCCTGAAAGCACAGAGGCCTTAGTCAAAGATAAATAAGTATTGGAGGCTTTCAAGAAAACAAGATGTTGGAAATTTTGTGAAAAATTGCAGGGAGGACACAGTCATGTGGCAAAGGAGTTTTCCCTACATTTCACTGGCTCAAACACAAAAATTGGAATCCTAAACTTGTCAATTACTCCTGAAATCATAGCTTTGGTGACAAATATTCCTAGGGGGCAAGAGAGATGGTTCAAAGGCTTCAGATTTGACATGCAGGAATGTAAAGTATTTCTAAAGCTCGAATTTACAGAAACAGACTTAACCAAGGAAATTCCAAGGAGCTACATCAAAGACACCTATGAAATTTTTTTCTTCAATATATAGAGGTATTTTACCTATGAGGAAAGGTATCATAAAGTATATTCATATCATTTTAAACTTCTATTGCACTTTACTAGCATGATTTCTTTAGATTTTCCATTCTTTCTGTATAGAATTATAGCTAAGATGGCAGAGAAGGTGAAAATGAAACCACAATGATGTGAAACTTCCATTTTTCATCATGGTATAATTAACTGATAGTTTTACATGAACTCCAAAGGATAAAAAGGGAATGGTCATCATTTTTGTTTTTATGTGGTTTTGGAGTGGAAACACAAGCTATAGGCATTAACCCTAAGGCTAAAGAAATCCCACTAGCAAAAACTATTAAGCTTGTAATGACAAGGTAAAAAAGTTTTGTTAAGCTAAAACCTAGAAAGCAGGTGAAAGAGCAAGTGAGTAAAGCATCAGTGGTTATTCTCGAGACTCCTCAACCTACAAAATAAAAGATAGTTGAAGTTAAAGAAATTACACAAGAATAGTCAGCTAATAAACCAGTTCAAAGGAGATTGACTGGAATTCAAATTGCAAAGGAAAAGGGTAAAGCAGTGATTTTAGGAGAGAGTCCAAGCTTAAAAGGTAACTTAAATGATATTTTACAAGCCATTGATATTGAATAATCCCCTTTGGTACAGGAAGATTTCATAAAATTTGATGAAGGAAAACCGAAGAAGATGAAATCTTCTAAGAAACTGGAGTTCGAGGATGAGGTTGCAGCATTTGTATTCAAGCCCAAAAATCCTTTAACTAGACAATCCAAAAAGATTCAAGAGCTTAATATTGAGTTAGAGAAAACAGAGGAAGCCTCCACTTTTCATGAAGATTTTATAGACCTTTCATCACCAGTACTTGAAGGTGACAAAAACAGGGTATTTTCCACTCAAACGGAAAAAACCAGTTATGAAGAAATGGAAGAAAGGTTGAAATTAGATAATTATGAAATTTCTAGACTAAGGAAGAGAGCAAGAAGGTATTCTACTGAAAAGAAAAATTTCAAGAGGATAAAGGCTCTCTGGGAAGTTGAAAGGGTTTCCAAACCAGAAACAATCAGTAGTGAAGCTCAATATTTTACTTGGACTATACCTACAATTAAAAAAGCCATATTTATAAGAATGATGAACGTTCAGTTGAGGGTTACCAATAGGAAATTGAGGAGACAGATTGAATACCTAGAAATATAGCTGACAAAATCTAAAGAGAAGCTACAACAACAATGAAACAGGGAAGTAAGTGATAAATCCTTAAAACAATTTTGTCATAAAGAAGAAGATCATTTTTGAGGAAGAACATCTTTTAAAGTCAATTTTTTTTCTTTTTGATGTGGATATCAATATTTGGAGAGTTTTAAATATCCTCAAACTGTAAATTTTTGAAAACTGTGTTAAAGGGAGCATACACAGCAGTTTCGTAGCGCACTATGAAACTGCTGAAGATGAGTTTTTGACATTTTACATATGTATTTTGGAGGTAAGGATTGTTGGGTTTCAAGTTTTGATGCTGCTAGTGGAAATATGAGGATCACAGATGAAGAATCATATTGCAAATCATAAGAAGGAAAGGTTAAAATATGTGTTTTACAGTGATATAAAAACTGCGCTACGAAAACAGGCTATTTTCGTAGTGCAGTTATATCTAATCTCATTTTCCATTTTTTTCAAGGATCTCTTTTTGCACAAGTGGAAGATTGAAGTTTTAATGGAATATTATCGCATGTGACCTATATGAAACAGTCATCAATGCCATCAAAGCTGCTCGAAGATAGGCATGGAGGTTAAGGGCTAAAAAGCAAGAACTCTGTCTCCTGGTTTTTAGGACAATTAGGTCATGAATAAACATGGTTTACAACAAGGCTGGAGGCATCATAAAGGTCGAAGACATGGATTAGCAGCTATCAAAGAAATTATTTAAGTTTTATATAAGTTTTTTTGAAACATGTTTAGGAGTTTCACTCCTATTTGAATTAGGACTCATAAAAGACAGTTAGCTGTCAGTATGTAATTAATAGTTTGTTTCATGAATAGAATAGGTGTGAAGCATAGGATTAGAATTATCCTAATGATGGATCATGGAATCCAATATTGTAAAGGCTCTATATGAAGCATTAGGTCAAATTCATCAAGGTTGGAAATTTTATTAGCAAAGGACTGTGTTTTGCAGGTCACTTTTTTTATAGCTTAATACAGAGTTTCACTTAGATAACTCAAGATTCATGAAGAGTTGCTATGTGTTATTATTTTGATGGAAATCCTTTCATTATTCCTTTGTAGTGGAATTTATTTATGATACTCATAATTCGTTGATAGTGCTATGACTTCCTTCATAAGATAGATTGACTGTGTGTTTCACTATGTTACATGTTTTAATCCATTCACATGAGCTCTGAATGCCTTGAATTCCATGCTAGGTAGAATATGTTGATTTTGTTGAAGATTACCATGACTCCATAATGCCCAATGTATACATGCTAATGTTAGTTTCAACCTACAGGTTGGAAAATGTGATATGAAAGGACTACTTTTGTAAATTCTTTGAAGGGACTAATATATACAGAAGCAATTGAACTTTTCTGGACCTGAGATTCTTAGTAGACTTCAATGAGTTTTATCTCTTTACTTTAATATGTTTTACTTGCATAGTCTTAAATTCTTATTACTCAGAATTCATGGAGGAACATGCTCTGACTTCCTTTAAGTATTGAACTATGGTGAATTGAGTATTTGAGTCCTATCTTTGAAAGTTTTTCTTCAATGTTTAAACGCTTATTACTCAGAATTCATGGTTATTCATGCTCTAACTTCCTTTAAGTGTTAAGATTTGATTAATCCCTTTTAATACTTTCCTTTTCAATACCTTGATGTATCATTACTCAGAATTCATATATCATATGCTTTGAATTCCTTTGAACCTCAAGTTATTGCGATTTTCCTAAATGTGTCATTCTTTCATTGAAGTATATACAAGCCTCAGTTTCTATAAGAAGAGCTACTTTTATCTTTATCTTTGTCACTGATCCCATAGCCCAATGGTAGCAAGCCTCCATATTTTCAACCTGTAAACATACAAAAACAAGACACATAGAGTTAGCCATCTATATATATCATTATTCCATATCATTAATCCTTGAGATATCCCTCTCAAGCTGAGGAGGCTAAGCCTCAGTCAAAAGATTGGACTGAAATAGTTACACAAGGTTTACTTGATGGGCAGCCCATCAGGGTCAAATTTTGTGATAACAGATTGGCCAAAGAATCCATGTTGTTTCAGATCTGATCTGCTACATATGTTATGATTCAAAATTTTCTGAATACTTCTATAGATTTGTGACTTAGATCTCAGATCTACTCACCGTTTTTCATGTTCTGTTGAGATCCCCAAGGGGAGTGTATAAAGGAGCTTATCTTGTATAAAGATCTAGAATAGATCTATAATTTTGTGTACAGATCGGCTCTAGATCTGAGTTTTAATCTACTTCATGCTTCATCAATGAAAATAACATTGTCAAGCTTATTCTGCCATTTCATGTTGTTGTAGCAACTCATTTTGAGGCTTTTGTCTTGTATATTCATTCTATCTCTGTTGTACACTGTATAAGCTGCATTGTAGATATATTTTTCTATTGTATAGCTGAAATATGGACCTCCATGTTGGTCTCATTCTTATAAATTGGTAAACTGTGTTATTTCTGAAGCAGTCGTTTGCATGTAGCTGCAGCCCCTCTCTTTGGGTGTTTTCCAGCTAGACTAGGTTGTGGGAGATCTGTTTTACCCACCTAGTTTGATTTTTTTTTGCTCTCCTTTTGGATTTAGATCTTAGAAAAGATGATCTAAGGGATCCAGGAGCTGTAAACTCATTTTAGTGCACTGAATTCTTAGAAGTGCATTATTTTAGCAGGCTTTCTATGTGATTCCCATTTTGGGATATTACAGTGGTGGCCATATTATCTCCCATGCTTCCCTCAGAACATGTAATGAAAAAAATATGGAGATATTCTCTCCCAAAGGACACATCCATCCAATGTGTCTCTCTCCCAAACATGCTCTTCATAAAGATAGAAATAATAGAAAGATAGGGAGCCAAAATGAGAATCATGCTTGCTTCCATATGTAATAAGAGAGAAGGACAATTGTCCCTCAAATGTAACCAACGTAGCATGACTCTCAAATGAAATAGAGACTGATAAATTGTGTGGATTTTCAACCACTTTCTTGTTGCCCCAATCTCCTCATAAGTATGGAGGAAGTGACTAATGCATGGTGTAAAGTGAGCATTCCCTCCATAATACACCTCCTCCCCAAGTCCTCCTAGGGAATGGTAATCAATCATGCTTATGGCCTCAAGTATACCATGAAGCCTGAAATAAATAATTCTCCTCCTTGGAGCAACATCCTACACATATATGGTTAAGGGATATATACATACATTATATAAATCGTCAGGTAAACAATAAACACCCTTACCATATGTTTTTCTCATGCAAAGGGAGTAGTTAATAGATGAGTCTCCTCTCATCCTCAAAGAGAGAAGATATGGTTTGATAACTCTTCCAAAGAGTCATGTCTCTCCTCCTTGAGCCTACCCGAGACTCCCAGCGCTGTATCAAGCTCTCCCAAGGTCCCCACTCCTCTAGAATCAATGAGTGGTGCCTCAACCAGTGAAGTATCCATCCTCCTCTGCTGATCTATTGGTATCCTTGGTGAAATGTATCCATGCAATGAGATACATATATGAATGGAAAAATCTATCCCTGCTCTTACTGCACAATCCAATCTTCCTCTTAGGTGCTTAAACCTTCTGAAGTGGATAGGGGTGTGTACTCCTCATCCCCTGATGCTGATTCTCCTCCCTACCTCCTCCTTATGTCTCCATGGTTCCACACCTCTTCATCAATGGCACATGTAGAACATGAGTTGTGCCTTGATATCCACATATGAGATCCTGGGGACTTCCTTGCAAATATGCAAGAATCCCTCTAGTTGGAGCAAGAAATCCTCCTTCCTCTACATGAGGCACCAGATAATCTCCAGATGTGACAGCGCTGTTGCCCTTAATATCTACAACATGAATGTGCAACCTTCCAATGATTGGATCCTTCTTTGAAAAGGGGATCTCCATGCTCCCTTGCTCAAAGATGTGAGATGAAAGTCTTTCTCCCAGCAAGGTATGATGCAACTTTTCAGCCTCCTCCATGGTTTTGTGTTTTCATGCAAGGCTCTTCTTTGATTTTCCTTGTTTAGCTCCACCATATGTGTCTCATAAATCCTCCTATCAAATATTTTCACTAATTCCCTAGTGAAGCTTGAATAAGATGTAGTGTTTACATTTTTTAAAGAAAAGGATTCAAAGATCCACCAAGCATAGGCCTTACCTCTCAAATGCAGCACTACAACTTTGATGGCTTCATCTTTAGGAATTTGGTGCGCTGCAAGAAGGTATCTAACTCCTCCACCGAAGCTTTGGCTGAATATGTAGGTGAACTTTCAAAAGTAGAGAGAAGAAATCTATCCTGCTACTCTCTTCCCTTCACCTTGATCTTGCAAAACTATAAAAAACTGAGATGATCTCGGAATTTCTGAGTTTGAGACTCATACTCTTTTATGAAATCACTAAGAGTTCCCCTCCTATCAACCTCCTCTCCTCTTCCCATCTCTCTCATGGAAAATCTGGGCATGTGACTGCGTTGTGTATTATGGTGTGTGGCTGCTTGCTCACACTCCTCATATGAAGATCTAGAGTTTGCTTTAGATTCAAACTCTTTTGTAGATTCTCCATACATCTCCCTCCTTATCTTCTTGAGATCTTCATGAATGTTTTGTACAAATTTAGGAAGTAGCTTTTAAGCCTATCCCTTTTTTCTCCTCCAAAAGATGGAGTCTTTTTCCTGCTCATCTCTCTCTCTCCTTCTCAATGAGAATAGGAAGTGCAGGGTACTTCCTCTTCTATCTGCTTATCCTCCTTAGGGAGGTTCCTCATGGATCTGAAATATGATGAGATAAATCCCATCCTATTTTGATCTCCTTCAGCTAAGACTCACAGGCTAAGCCAAGATTGTAGCTCTGATACCACTGTAATATCCAAAAACAGGTATTTTCTACAACAATAAAAATACCTTAAGGTATTCCAAAGTTGGAGATGCAGTGATGTGAGAACACATGTGGAGTAGTAGTGTTATATGAATGCATAAAATGTTAGAATATCTCAATATCCATTATATTAGATCATAGCAGCAAAAATGTATACAAGATCTTGAGGAAAGAGTCACTCAAGATAGGCAATACAAGCCTTAATGGATCATGTACATGAAATGTGAAATACACTGCTACACTGAGAATTCCCTAGGCTATGACAACAAAATTTATAGGAGACACTGCAACATGCTGAATGATAATACAAATATATAACAATATATAGCTCAAGAAATGTGGGGGAGAAAGCTCTCAACCCCTGGAAACAATAATACAACAATCCTTAGAAGGATTGGCTGAAATATATACAAAATGGCAAAACTGCAGAAATGCCGGAGTTGTAGGGTAATAGCTGCAACTCAGAAAATGGAAGGAGATGGATAAAGATGATGCACAATCTGAAATATTCCTCCTCCAATAGATCTCTCAAGTGATAGGCTGATCCTAACATTGAAGATCTCACCCTCCAAAACAGTTGTGCAAACCCCCACTGTAGATACACACTGAAATAACGTAGTCAAGGAGAGGGACTGCGCTGTAGTATATGGGAGATTCTTGGCCTGATGCCAAGATATGAAAATCAGCTCTGAAACCTTCCTCACTAACCTCCCAGAGGAATAGAAGCTCCCTCCTCTAAAAGACGAGCCAAATAAATGGTGTTGTGGAACCCTCCACTGCAACACCCTGCAACACAACGTTATACTTCAGCAGAAATAATGTTGTAGTTGAGGGAGGTGGCTTGGTCTTGAGCCTAGATGTGGGGAAAATAAGTGAAATCCTTCAAGAGGCCTCTCAAGAAGGGGAAGGAATCCTAAACAGGAATCCCACTGCAACTCTGTTAAACAACCTGAGCATGTAAAGAGTCTACATAGACCAAAATCAAATACTCAAAACATATCCTCTATGGCTGCCTCTTCCTCCTTTTATGAAAATGAAATCCTTCTTGCCTTACCCCACACATTAGGGTTTCCTTCACCAAGTGATATTCCTCCCATTCAAACTGTGCTGTCTTTCTAGGCAATCCACACCTTCTTTGGCAGCATTGTTGACTTGGTCAAACTTCACCTTGTCCTCATGCATTTTCCCCTTTTCACACTGGAAGGTGCAAAATAAAGCTACTCTATTGATCCCCTTCACACTATGAGGTATTTTATTCCTACTCATGGGTCTCCTCACCCATTTTATTCACCTCCTAGCTGACATAAGAAAAATCAATGTTCCAATTAGCTTTACCTTAATTTTGGGAACATTACAGCTAACGCCCCTATGAAAGCCATTCCCTCACAAAACATACCCACCTTCCATGGGTTGAACTTGGAAGATCTTGATGCATTTCTATTTGAATTCTATGTCTTATGTATGGGATATGAATACACCACTGATCCACAGAAATTGAAAATTTTCCCCTCTACTTTGAAGTGGACAACATTACGTTGGTTCATGGGACTCGGTGGAGGAACCTAATAATTGGGACCAAATGAAGAAAAATTTTCTAAATAAATATCAGTATTATTACCAGAAATAAGAATTAAAATATGAAATCTTCAATATGTCAGCAAAAGACAATGAGACATTAGAGGAATACATTGAAATATTTCAATATAATCTACAAAGGTCTCCATATACTGGATTATCCAAAGTCATCTTAAAAGCAACAATGATTAAGGGAATGAAAGAGGAATGGGTTGGAACACTTAATATAATGTGAAAAGGGGACATCTAACAAGAATAATATGATGATATTATTTCGCTGTGTATCAGGTTCTCTCGGGGTAGTATGCGAAAGAAGCCAACTGAACGAGACTCAACGAAAAAAAAATTAAGCGGTCCGATGGCAACGTAACCAGAGTAGGGTTTGGTAATATTTTGGAAGATTTTAAAAATGAAATTTTTGTTACTTTGACAACACATCTTGGTGTCCTACAAGATAAGCAGAAGCAAGCTATATCAGAACAGAACTTGGCCGCCTTTTTCCCACGTTGTTGGAAGAAGCACAGCCAAAGGGAATGCCCCTTAAACACGATCTAGACCTATGCTATCGACACTAAGGATCATGCCACGGACCATTGCCCTTCACTTTCGGGACTGAAAGTAGTTTACAAGGAAGTAGAAGAAGAAATAGAACCAATCTACCTAATGAACAAGCGTCGACAATGGCAAGCACGACTAGGTATGCCCCAAGACCTACCTCCATTCTTTTCTTCTCTGCAATTTAACCAACAAAACCCTACAACAGCTTGGCAGAATCAACCACCTTTTTCTACTTAGCCATCTCAATCATTTCCTATACCACCTTGGCCAACACAACCCTCCTTAGGGATTAGTTGGGAAAGCTTGCCTTGTTCCCCTAGTTATTGGAAAAACACCCCATATCAAGCCCAGTGGCCAGCATCCCCTTCTCAAACCACAAATTGGCCTCAGAATTGGCAACAACCTCTGGGAATGACCAATGTAATAATGGGGAGAGGGATTCAAAATTAACATACACTATCAGCTCCATACCCAGTCCAGCACAACCCAATCCTAACCCCAACAATAGGCTGGTTCAACTAATTCAGATTGTAGAAAATCCAAACCCTGAAACTGAACAGAAGAAATGTAATGAAATAAGGCTGAGATCAGGGTGTATTATCTCACCAGAAGAACAATTTTAATCTAGAACCCCAACAGAGCCCAGACAAACAAATATAACTAAAAAAAAGGTAAAGCAAGAAAAGGAAATGGGTGACCAAGGGAAGCCTAAAAATCTTAGGATTTCTCCACCTCCATTCCCTGAAAGCTTAACACTTCCAAGACCAATGGTCTCTCCATATTTTGATATCCTGGGGGAATTGAGAAATATTTTCATCAAAATCCCTCTTCTGTAGGCCATACAAGACATTCCCATCTATGCCAAGACAATTAAAGAATTGTGTGGAAAGAAGCAAGCAAAAAGAACAAAAGTTGTACCCACTGTTCATGTGGTGGGAACACTATCTGACTTATTTTGGGTAAGTAAACCCCCATGAAATATGATGAACCAGGGAATCCCATAGTAACTGTGCAAATATCTAGCCACTCCTTTCCAAACACATTGGTCAACATAGGGGCATCCATTAACACCTTAACTACAGGGACCTACGAGAAGCTAGGCATATCAACTTTAGAATCCACAGCTACATTGTTGGAACTTGGTGATAGGTCTGTTATCAAGCCAAAAGGAATATTACAGGACATCCTATTTTATGTGGAATCATGGGAGTATCCAGTTAATTTTTTAGTGATTAACCCAAATAATTAGATGGACAGACACCCATTGATTCTTGGGCGACCTTGGTTAGCAACAGTCGATACTTACATAGGTTGTCGGATAGGAAGCATGACCATTGCTAGGGGATATTCCATAAAGAATATTATCATTTACCTGCCTGCCAAGAATATTTTACCTATGGTAAACATTCACAAGCATCCGCATAAATATTGGGAGAAAAAAATTTGTCCACCCCTGACATTAGTTGAAGCTCTTGAATTTAAGGATCAAACTAAAGATGATGTAATAAATAACTTTTTGAATCAGTCATCTATGTTTGGAAACTTAAAATTCCAAATGATTAAAACAGATCTTGAAGATGAAACTCAAGAGGATCCCTTGGCAAACCTTGATGATCAGCATATACCCAAAATCGTTGTACGCAACAACATACCTGTTGAGATTGAGCCAGGGAAAATTTTGAATATCAATGGAAATCTGGTTAGTAACCAAAGACAGAGGCTCATAAAGGTTTTACAGAAGTATCAAGGAGCATTTGCTTGGGACTACCCAGACATGAAGGGCATAGACCCTCAGCTATGCACCCATCACATCTATACTGACAAGGAGGCTTGTAGCATTTGACAACCTCAGCATAGGTTAAAACCAAATCTAAAATATATTGTAAAAGAGGAGCTAAAAAAAATGTTGGATGTAAATTTCATTTATTCTATTTTAGATAGAAAAGGGGTCTCCCCTCTGGTATTCGTTCCTAAGAAGAATGGGAAATGCAGAATCTATGTGGATTATAGAGAACTGAATAAAGCAACACAAAAGGACCACTTCCCCCTCCCTTTTATTGATTAGGTCCTTGATACATTGGTAGGGACTGAGTTCTTTTCCTTTCTTGATGAGTTTATCAGTTACAATCAAATCCAAATAGCCCCTGAAAACCACAATAAAACAACCTTTACCTGCTTGTGGGTTACATTTTCCTACAGGGTACTACCATTCGGACTATGCAATGCCCCAAAAACCTTCCAAAGAGCCATACTCCACATTTTTTCTAATTTAATAAATGAGGCGTTTGAAATTTACATGGACGACTTCACCCCATATGGTGATGACTTTGATCAAGCATTAGAAACGCTAGAAAAGGTATTGGAATGATGTATTAATACCAGGTTATGTTTAAGAAATGAAAATTTCCACATGATGATGACCAACGGAATAATCCTAGGACACTACATCTTTGCAGCTGGAATACAGGTAGACCCGGGAAAAATAGAGGTAATCCTTTTAATAGCCACACCTTGTACATAGATAGAGGTACACAGTTTTCTAGGATATGCAGGGTATTATCATAGGTTTATATAGAATTTCTCACAAATTTTTGCACCCTTGTATGCATTGACTGGAAACATTGAATTCCATTGGTCTGATAAATGTGACACTACTTTTGCATATTTAAAGAAATTGGTCTTGATGGAACCAATATTACGTGGTCCTAACTAGGAGCTGCCTTTTCACATTTCTTTAGATGCATCTGACACAGTGATAGGGGTAGTTATTGGTCAAGAAGAAGACAAAAAGCCCTATGCTATTTATTATATCAGCAAAAATCTTACTCCTGCTAAAAAAAACTGCACAGTGACTGAAAAAGAATGCTTGGTTGTTATTTATGTAATTAATAAAGTTAGACATTATATAACTGACTATCAAATATTCCTATATATTGATCACTCTGCCATTAAATATTTAGCCGATAAACCAATCACAAATGGAAGAATAACTTGTTGGTTGCTGCTTTTGTTGGAATTCGACATAACCATCAAGGACCACGCAGGAAAAGAGAATGTGGTCACAGACTTCCTATCTAGGGTTCCAAAGATGGAAGACACACTGGAAGTTGACGATCAATTTCTTGACAAACATATGTTTCCTGTAGCAGTGAAAATGCCATGGTACGCAGACGTAGCAAACTACTTGGCAGTAGGAAAGCTGCCTAAGTATTTAACGTCAAGGGAATGGAAACTGATTGTACAATGCAGTGCTAGTTTCTCCTGGATCAATGGATACCTCTTCCACACAGGGGCTGACATGCATATACGCACATGCATCTGGGAAGACGAGATCTATGATATCCTACGGGCCTATCACAATGAACCTTGTGGTGGCCATTTCGCAGATCGCATAATGGTGCACAAAGTATTACAATTGGGTTATTATTGTCCTACGATTTTCAAGGATGCAAAGAAATATGTCCAAGCCTGCGATAGTTTCCAAAGAATGGGTCATCCAGGCCAAGCTGAAGAAATGCCACTACAACCACAATTGGTAGTAGAACCGTTCGAATGATGGGCACTGGACTTCGTTGGACCATTCAACCCACCATCAAACCAGAAAATCTACATACTGGTTGCCACAGATTGCGTAACAATGTGGGTAGAAATAGTGGCCTTATCAAAAGCCACAAAATAATCCGTGATTAACTTTATTTTTGAGCTATTTGTGCAATATGTCTTACCACAAGAAGTGACAACTGATGGAGGGGCACAGTTTGTGTGTAATAAAATTACAACCACTCTAAAGAATCACCATATCATCCACAGAGTCACTTCTCCTTACCACCCACATGAAAACGAGCAGGTCAAAAGCACCAACAAAGTCCTTAAGGAAATTCTTAATAAAAATAGTATCAAGAAATCACCGGGACTGGGCCACTATACTACCAGAGGCCCTATGGGCTTATCACACAACATGGTGAAACACCACTGGATATTCTCTGTATCATCTAGTATTTGCAAGAGAGCCTATTTTCCCATTTGAATTCGAAGTCAATACCTTAAGGACAGCCGAGGAAGTAGGTCTGGACTTGATGGAGGCCCAGATTAAAAGACTCCAGAAAATAAATGAACTAGATGAAATGAGGCTACTGGCTCTGCAACACACAACAATCATACAACAACAACGAGCTAACTGGCATGACAACCTCATCAAAAAGAAGAGATTCCATAAAGGAGATTGGGCACTCCTTTATGACTCCAGATTCCAAGATTTTCCTGGAAAATTGCGAACAAGGTGACTCGGTCCATACGAGATTCAAGAATTATGCAACAATGGTACCTTCACCTTGACCACCATAGACGGGTCCGGTTCTACATTTCGAGTCAATGGACATAAAGTGTGCCTCTATCACAAACCTCTCACAAAGGAGTCTTTTTGCCAGCAGATACAAAACGATCATGCCATCCAAGTTGTGGTAGAAGGGGGTGATAACTCCACAACCTCTAGTACATGAGAATTTTCTACCTTCATTTGTAAATTTTGTATATAATCTATTTGCAATTCCTAGTTCTTACTTCGTTGTACATGTTTTTTTTTTTTTCATCATTCGGCATTTTTTTGCTATTCAAATTCTTTGAACAACTGATATTCAATCCAAATGAATAATTGTTGTTCAATCAGACTAAACAGTTGTGTTTTTTCATTTTTTCTTTGATGTTCAAATTTTTTGAATGGCTACTGTTCAATCCAATTGAACAACTGTTGTTCAATCAGACTGAACAACCATGATTTTGATTTTTTATTTCTTTGTTGTTCAAATTATTTTAATGACTGATGTTCAATCCAATTGAACAACTTCTGTTCAATCGGACTGAACAACCATCTTTTTGCATCTTCATTTATTTACTGTTCAAAATCTTTGAATGACTGCTGTTAAATCCAATTGAATAGTTGTTGGTCAATCGAACTGAACAGTCGTGTTTTTGTGTTTTTATTTCTCTCTTGTTCAAATATTTGAACGACTATTGTTCAATCCAATTCAACAATTGTTGTTCAAATTAGATTGAACAACCATGTTTTCGCATTTTTTCTTTTACTGTTCAAATCTTTGAATGGGTTTTTTTCAATCCAATTGAATAGTTGCTGTTCAAATTGGATTGAACATCCATGTTTTCACATTTTTGCTTTTACTGTTCAAATATTTTAATGGATACCTAATTGAATAGTTGATGTTCAAATGGACTGAAAACCCGATTTTTTTTCCTCTCTTTAAATACGATCCTTCTTTCTTTTGTCGATAATCTCTCCTCATTTCATAAAAGACATCTCTGAGTAGGAATTAGCACCTAAAGAAGAGGAAAGTAGTAAAATCTCTAATATGATGATCCTTTGACACTATAATGGAAATATCTAACCCGGAAGCTGACATGGTACGTCTATGTAATGAAGGGCTAAGTAATTCCCTGCTCAAATATGTTACGACACAATGCATAGCCCTATAACAATATATCTTTCTACACTCTCAAGCAGTATTTCTCTCTGACATAAAGAAATAGGAATAAGGGGTATTAATTATATTGATATTCTTTTTACTTCTCACACCATCCCTGACTCTCAATGAATTAATGAGCCTCCCTTCATGTATAAACATTAAATATTATGTCTACATGCAATTTTTTTTTAAAGAGGATAGCGGGTCTCATCACGAGCTAGACTACCATGATCATAAGGGTTTAGCAGATGAGATGCCCACAATGGCCATCACACCAGGGTAATGACCTTCTGAATTTATCAAAGGACAAGAGGTCTCATCACGAGCTGACTTGATCACTTTGTTATAATCCCAGTGAATGGCACTGTGACTATCTAGCCATCACACTAGCACAATGGTCTCTTCATAAAGAAAAATGCCTACTTTTCAAAAAGAAGTACTATGTTTATATGAAAATTTTTAAGAGAGGATATGGGGTCTCATCACGAGCCAGCCTACCATGTTCATAAGAGTTTAGTAGGTGACATGCCCACAATGGCCATCACACCAGGGTAATGACCTTCTCAACTGCTTGAAGGATAGGAGGTCTCATAACGAGTTGGCTTGATCACTCTTCTACAAATCTAGTGAGTGGCACTGTGACTATCTGGCCACCACACCAGCATGGTGATCTCTCCACAAAATTTGAAAAATAACTACTTTTACATAAAGGATTCTGGCTCATTTTTATGGGTAAAATAGCAACCCTGTCGAGGCTATGAATTCCTGCTGGTAGCAGTGGATTTGCTTATGGTATGAGAGTATGTTTCAATGATATCCAATTTCTCTTACATATACCTTATCTCATATTTTCTTCCATTCTTAGCATAAACCCACTACTCGAGTTAGTGATAATACTATTTTACCACATAAGTAACTATAAACGAGCTATTCTTGCATGTTTGAACTTCAGGATGACGACACCAATCATTATCTATCACAGTTATGATTCTGTCATACATTACCATTAAAGAAGGACATCCTATCATAATAATTACTATTTTTCTTTCTTCCCCTCTTTGATCACTTCCACATGAGATACACTAATGATAAATTCTAATTCTGACCTTTTACACTGCATTTTCTCATAATTACTCAATCACTCCTCTTCCCTTGACCTTCAAGGCCACATACACTATTCTTGTGTAAAGACTATGATTACTGAACCCTGACAATTCCCCTGTATGCATTCATGATTGATAAAATCTCTCTTATACTTGAGGACGTGGACACCCTTACTTTGAGAAAGGGGGTGTAATTATCCATAAATATCAAGCATGAAAATTTCCTACAAAAATTCTGTTGGATATGCTGATAAGACCAAAGGATCATTGCAATTAAGATATGAAGTTACCTACACTTATGACAGAAGGCTGCAATTTATTTTTCATAATGTTCATTTTAACCAACAGGGCCGAAAGAGGACACAGAAAAAAAGGAGAAATTAGCTCAAGAAAACGCATCATCCATGGGAGGAAACTCTCTCTGGCATGAACCTATGACCTTCCCAATCTCAGACGCACCTGACACCATCCTACAACAAGCTGGCTGGCTGCCATACTTACACAAATTGTAAGGATTTGATAGAGAGATAGAAATTGAATTCCTGTAGAACCTACAGGAGGGATAGACCAGGCTCAGGGGAAGGATTATACTGGTCATAGAAGATATTATTGTTGAAGTCTCTGGAATACTAGTAGAGGGAGAGAGATGGACTGAAAATCACCTTCCATTATGAGAGGCAATCGTAGCATACCAGGACCCAGAAGAACCATTCGAGTGAAAAGGAAAAGGGATTAACCCTACCTCTCTACATCAACCATCGCAGAAATCGGAAGCATTCATCCACAGATTCATCACATGCGATGGATGCCAATATGTGGTAAAATCCCGTCAACTCAAATTATTAGTCATTCTTAAACAAAATATTTCAGTTAATCTGCCTGCTTTCTTAAATTATATATTACACGACATTATTGTTCAAATGAGAAAAGCTAAAAACCCTCAAGAAGTCGTCAGTCACCATGGTTTAATCAAATTAATCACCATGCATGAGTTAGGCAAGCAACAGATATCATTGGAAAACTTTGTTAACCCTGCCACGTAGGCACCTAAGGAAAAACCTGTCAGGACCGAAATTGAGCTGCCTAGAATGAACATACCTAGAAGGAAAAGGGCCCGTGCCTCGAATTCAGAACCAAGCAAGTGAAGGCGGTCTAAAAGACTACATTTACAACAAGAAACCTTAGAATTCCTAGAGGAGGCAGGGCCATCCCAATCACTACCCTCAAGCCCTCAAAATATACCCTTACAAGATTATGAGGAAGAGATGGCTCGAGTCCTAGAGTAAATGAGGGAATCCCATGAATCTAGAAGCCTATCTAAGCAAGTTGAAGAGCAAGAAGAACCGTTAGACCAATCTTCCACTGCCAGTAGCTCTGGACACACCAAGATATTACCCCACCAGGAGGAATCATAGGATTTTAGGGCCTTTTCTCCTCTCAAGAGTCATGGAGTTAATAGGGAAGAGTAAGAAGAAGGGGTAGCTAAATCTGAAAACCCATCAAGAGACACCATCCCCTTGGAACAAAATGAAAACATGGAAACGGTCCCTATAATGCTTGAAGGGAATAATGTCTCACCCAGTCGGGCCCTCATGTAGAAGTAAACTTTAGAGTACAGGTATAAAACACCATCACTGACAATATTGAAATTAACACCACCATTCCTGAAAATGAGGTTGTTGCTCCTCCATCACCTGCTGAAGCCATACCAGAAGAAAATTCAGCTGAAAATAAGTTTAAGAAACTAAGCAGGACCTACAAAAGGTTAAGGAAAATGGTAAAACATTTGAGGAAGCAGTTAAAGGAGGTAAGCAAGGCCCAGAAGCCTAAGAAAGAACTGAACATCATAGAAACCAGAACAGAGTTGGTCACCAATTTGATGGACACTGCTGAAGCTGAGATGCAGAATGACTTAGCAGACACTATTGAAGCTGAGATGCAGACTAACTTAGAAAACACTGCTGAGGCTGAAATGCAGACTGAATTGGAAAGCACTACTGAGGTTGAGATACAGATAGACCTAGTGGACACTACCGAAGTCTATGTACAAACTAGACAGGAATTCATAGAAGAAAATGAAACCCAAACGGAGGAAGCCCCTGCATATTCTCTTTTGGTTGAAAGAGTTTTCAATAAAAAATGGCATAATGAATTAATTTGAACACAGCATGAGTTAGCACAATGCAAAAAGGAAGTAGTTCCTGCACAAGAGTATCAGGCACTATTAAATAAATTCACAAACCTTTCAGCAGTATAGGATGAAACATTTTCTCAACTCAGAGAAGAGTAGGAAAAGGTAAAAAGAGAAAAAGACCAGGTAGAACAAGCTAATAAACAAATCACTATGATTTTCTCTCTGTACTTTGATGCGCTAACATGCAGGGCACCAACCACCAACTATTCCCTATTTCTAGTTGAATGGTATTTACTACTGAAGCTCAAATCCGTCAAGGCAAGGAAGCCCATAACTTTCAAAACCATACAAGAATTTTTCCATTGCTGCAATGATCAAGATGAACAGGTCCAACGCCTTTTGTGTGAACTCTACATGCACAACTTTTTCCTAGAAGAGGACAGGGACAGTAATCCTAGTCCCTTTATAGGAGATATTCAGTTCCAAGCCTTCCTCTATTTTGCTAAGAACTAGATTCGATGGGCCAAATCCTATAACATTTTCCTTAAGAGAGAACATGGCCTAGACCTATGGGTTAGAGGGGAGCCTACTAAACTGCTACATTTGTTCATCCAACACAATAATTTCATGCGAAGAAAGGGGGTAAGGAATAAGTTGGGACCTATCCATAAATATATTATACGGCATGGGCGGGAGTATTTTGAAGACATTTCGGAAGTAGCTCTGGCAGTAGCCAAAAAAAGGTGGATGGCCTCCATGAACAATGTGAAAAACAGGGAGTCATTTGGCTAGAGAAACTTCAAATCAGCCACCTCCAGATTCCTTTTATATAGAAATCTGGTCTTCAACCTGGGCCCCGAATGGATAGTGTTGGAAATACTGGGGGGGGTGAATCAATATTCCTTTCAATTAGAGCATTAGTTAATCTTCAACTATTATCAGTGTTTGTGCAATGATAGTAGTAAACAAAAGGAACACAAATGCACACAGTTTTTAAGGTGGAAACCCATTTCGGGACAAAAACCACCTAATGTTTTTCTAATAATTCTTTAATATTCAACTCTAATTGAAAATAAAGCTCCAACTTCATAGAATATAGAAAATAATTCTTCTCTAGCACCCACTGGATGGATGCTCCAATGCTCGAGATTCTTCAGTAGTCAACTGAATAGATGCCCCAACACCCCATGAGCTACAACTCACCCTAGCACTTGAAAATAAAGCTCCAACTTCCTAGTGTTGGGAAAAATACTGAGAGGGGGGGCGGGGGGGGGGGGTGAATCAGTATTTAGGAATTAATAATTTTTTTTTACTTTTCCATTCACTAAAACCCATACGCTACTTTGTTGAAGCTAACTAGCGTATACACGTGGATATCCTTCATAAAACTCGCGTATACACAAAGATCTTGTTATGCCATTAATTATTCACTTATATAATTCCATCATTCATTCATTATATGTTCAATAAAATCTAAACATGTGCAGTAAGAACAAAATAAATCATCACACATAAGCAGCACACATTAAACCAGGATTTTAGGTGGAAACCCAAGTCGGGAGAAAACCACCACTGCCGTTGTCTCAACCTTCAATATTTTATTATAGAGAAAACATCTTACAACATATGTGCTGGCGCAGCCTCCTACCAGCACGTAGCCACCCACCTGTGCTCGTTTACCAACCTCTCCTGGAAGGGAGCTACGACCCCCTGATCTCATTTACCAACCTCACCTGGAAGGGAGCTACGACCCCATGATCTCGTTTACCAGCCTCACCTGGAAGGGAGCTACAACCCCCTGACTGAAGGCTACAACCCTCAGCACCACCATGGACCACGTTTCATCAATTTTCACATTGGATCCAAAGCTTCCTTTAGAACACAACTTGCAGGCCACGTTTCATCATATTTTCAGACTGGACCCACTCCATACATTTGAGCTCAATCATACATAATCAACAGATAATAGTAACACAGCAGAACAGATCATACATTTGATACTTCATACTTCAGCAAACCCTAATCTTCATACGCGCTTTCCTTTCACTGATCCTGCGTATATACGCGCCTTCGACCATACAAACCTGCGTATACTTCTGTACATATTACAGAGCTAATTTTACTTCCCATACGAGCTTTCTCTTCAGCAAACCCGCGTATATACGCGCTTACTCTGCGGTGAACTAGCGTATAGTTCTTTAGACATTTAGGTCATTGCAATTATTCAGAATAGATACATCACTCAGATTTTACCATTTACCTCAGACAGATGTTCGCCTCATCTCAGATCTAATCATTCCATAAATAGATCTAACAGATACAAATAAATTCCAGATCTATATTCCCTTCTTCATCATTTCTTCATTGGTGCATCATACATTCAGATCTTTCATTCAACTGTAACCCTTTCCATTCAGATATGCTTCAGAGAGAAGTATTCATTCAAGCTCAGACTTCTTGCCCACATTTGCACAATGAATTTCTTCTCCTTATATAGGTTTACCCTTTATCAATACCATGAGCCAAAACCACATTACTTTTGATGGTATTCCTAGACGGGGTCACATAGACGAATCATTACTCAATACAATGGGTCAATACCATGGTGGTTACCCTTGGTTTTACATATTTAGAGCGCTTTTTCCCATACGCGACTTGGCACGTTATTTCCCACGTGCATACGCTACTTTGTCTAGACAAATCCGCGTATGCCTTGAGACATACTCTTTTCATCATGTTCTAGCACATACTGACATTCCTTCCATCATTACCTTCTGTGCTCATTGTATATACATCAGATTTACATCATTTAACAAGTTCATCAAGACATATTCCATCAGGGACAACTTCATCAAGTAGGTTTCCATCATCTTTATCAAGTGGGTTGCCATCAAGGACAACACTCAGCATCATATTGCCAACAATCTCCCCCTTTCGACTTGATGGAAACCACGATGGTGTTTGATCACCACAATAGATAGATACATTAAGAATACAATGACACCATTCTGTCTCTTTATTCAAACACCATGTCACTCTCCCCCTTTGACATCATGGGCAAAGGGCAGACCAAAACCAACACAAGGTTTTTTCTCCTCTTGTATAAGGAAGCGTTCTGCAGATCTGATGTACACTGAAGTGACCATGCTCCCCCTGAGTTCATGCTGAACCTACAAACATATTTTTCAATGAAGTACATGACTCTATGACCTTCCTATCACCAATGACTCATACTTACATCAAAGATCCATCCAAGTGGATTTACATACGAGACTCAAATACCCAACCAAGTGGGTTTACAAATTTTGACAAGTCCTTACATGACTGAATATTACAATTTTACATCATGGGTCTAAACAATACCTTTTTATCAAATTACAAGTATGAATTTTTATGACCAATACCAAAAAGACCTCAAGAGAGAGATCATATTTCAGAATCATCATAATGCCAACAATGCATTATACTTAACAAGACTAGTGATCCCCCTGAAAATGTGCATCCAAACATCCTTTCCATATGTCCAAGGCTCCTCCTTAGCTTGTGAAATATGAATACTTTTAATAGCAAGTCATCAGCAACAATCTCTGCATGATTTGTCTGGATCTCCGAATCATAAGACTTCCATCATATCCAAAAGATATTCTTCATCAAATAAGTAATCTGGGCTCATCCATAATCTTCAACATAAGAAACCATGTATCATTTAATTAGCATGAGTATAACCAGAATAATGCTAACAGTACAATCATTAGCAGTCAGACTGATGCTCCCCCTGAACCTCTGCTCCTGATCTTCAGCTGTCATCCCAATTCTCTTATCATCAATGCATACGCGACTGTGTCTGTTGGAACTCGCATGTATATGCGGCTTTAGTTAACTGAACCCATGTATGGAAAGTGAATTATAGAAAATTTCACATTCCTTCTTCTCCCCCTGAATTTGTACCACCTGTACTTGTCTTCTTCACAACAGATGCACTGTAAAAAATAAACATAACCAGAATAACCAAATCAACCATGAGAATCACCATACATCGCTCCCCCTGTGATGATACATTACTAATCACTAGAATGTGTATCACATCATTTATGCAGTCATTATGAGAAATAAGCTTTAGAAGCGGATGACTGCAGTAGGGTCAATATTCCCTACGTTTCTAACCGGTCTTCCTTCCTTTTCCAACTTTGCTTGAAGTTTCTGATTGTGTGCTGGAAATTGTTCAATTTCTCAGATCTGTTCATCCTGCATTCCTTTTCTACATGTCCATACTTGTTACAGGCATAACATCTAGCATGACCATAAAAGTAAGCATATGGATCATAATGTGTTTTTCTATACTTTCTTCTATTGCAATCAGTTGCTTTATGATCATACTTGTTGCATGAAAAACAATATCCCTTAAAGAACCCAGAGTACCTTTCTGTATAGAATCTGCTTGTTTGTGACTGAAACAATCTGCTTCTGCAATTTGCAACAACATGCCCATAATTATGACATTTAAAGCATTCAACATAATTGATCAAAGGAGGGAATGATTTCTTTTGAGAGTTCATGATTTTCGGTTGACCTTTTGCTTCTTTCAACACTTCAGGATTTGTATTGATATCCTTTGAATCTTTAGCACTTCCTTGTGAACTATATTCTCCTTTAACAGTTTCATGAAAACCAAGACCAAGTTTAACAGAAGGAGACCTTTGAGTACTAAGAATATTGTCAAGAATCTTAGTACTATCTTGAAACCTCAAGAGTTTATCCTTTTCTTCTAATTTACCTTTGAGAATTTTTACCTCAACCTCCAATTTTTGGCATTGCTTCATCATGCTTTCTTTAACCCTTTTTCCTTATTCTACTTGATCATTTAAATTTAAGATCTCTTCTTTCAACCCATTTTCTTGCTCTTCAAAGATTTGTAAAAGTTCTTCATTCTTCTTATTTGATTTTTCCATATTTGTTTTGAGTGAGATGATTTCTGCTTCACGTCCTTCCTTTTCAAATGATTGTATAAGCTCTTCATTCTTCTTATTTGATGCTTCAAGGTCTACTTTCAGAGAGATGATTTCTGCTTCAAGTCCTTCACTGTGATTGGTTACTTTGTCCTATAGTCTTTGATACATTTCTATCTGTCCCTTCATTTTTTCTATCTTTTCATTCAATCTAGAGATCACATCCTTGAGGATAGATTCCCTCCTTTTAAATTGATCCCAAAAATTACTTTCATCATTGATTTTGAGATTTGCTTCTAGACTTATACTGTTACTTTCACTATCTTCATCATTGCATGCACAAGTGAGTGGATTACAAGAACAACAATCAATACCTATTTCTTCTTCTTCATTTTCTGCTGCACATGTTTTCTGAGATATCTTCTTTTCTTGAGTAGCCTTCTTCTTTTGCTTCTTTTCCATGAGCACTAGCAGATCTTGGTCAGAATCTTCTTCACCTTCACTTGACATTTCATTATTATCTTCATTTGCATAATAAATCTTTCCCTTTTCAAATTGTTTATAAGGACATTTAGCAGCATAATGACCCACTCTTCCACAATCAAAACATTTGAAGGGTAGCTTACCTTTGAATCTTCCAGTACCTGGTTGGAGTCTCCTTACAAAATTTGCTTCTTCTTCTTTTGATATATAACTTGATTCCTTGACAACTTCCTTTTCTTTTCCTTTTGCACATGCCTTAAAAGCAGCTTCTTTGATTTGAAAGGGACCTCCTTGTCTCATTTCATAAGCAGTCAGAATACCATGTAGTTGAACAATAGTAAGAGTTTGCAGATCTTGCCTTTCTTCAATAGCTGACACTTTTGACTCTAATTTTGAAGTTAAAGATCTTAAGAATTTTTCCACCAGAGTAGTATCGGTTATGGTTTCACCTAAACTTCTCATATGATTTACAATATCATCTAGACGTAAAAAGAAACTGGCAATACTCTCATCACTATGAATCCTTAAATTTTCATATTCAATTAGGAGAGTTTGGAGTTTTGCACTTCTTACCTTTGTATCTCCTTCATAGCTCAGAATGATTTTGTCCCATATTTCTTTTGCTGAATTTAGCTGCATCACTTTAGCAAATTCTGGTTCAGACATGCTTCCTAATAATACATTGACGAATTTGGCATTGATTTGATATTTCTTCCTTTCTGCTGCATCAGTAGGAATACTTGCCGGATACTGATAACCTCCTTCCACGATTGCCCATACTTCTGCACCAAAACTTTGCAGATATGCTTTTGTTCATATCTTCCAGAACAAAAAATTATTTCCATTGAATAGAGGTGGCCTTATAGACATTATCCCTTCATGACTTCCCATTGTGACGGATCTCCTCCAAGCGATCAAGCTTCTACAGAAGGACCCACTCTGATACTAATTGTTGGGAAAAATACTGAGAGGGGGGGGGGGGGGTGTGAATCAGTATTTAGGACTTAATAATTTTTTTTTACTTTTCCATTCACTAAAACCCATACGCTACTTTACTGAAGCTAACTAGCGTATACACGCGGATATCCTTCATAAAACTCGCGTATACACAGAGATCTTGTTATGCCATTAATTCTTCACTTATATCATTCCATCATTCATTCATTAGATGTTCAATAAAATATAAACATGTGCAGTAAGAACAGAATAAATCATCACACATTAGCAACACACATGAAAACCAGGATTTTAGGTGGAAACCCAAGTCAAGAGAAAACCACCACTGCCGTTGTCTCAGCCTTCAATATTTTATTATAGAGAAAACATCTTACAACATATGTGCTGGCGTAGCCTCCTACCATCATGTAGGCACCCACCTGCGCTTGTTTACCAGCCTCTCCTGGAAGGGAGCTACGACCCCCTGCTCTCATTTACGAGCCTCTCTTGGAAGGGAGCTACGACCCCCTGATCTCGTTTACCAGCCTCACCTGGAAGGGAGCTACAACCCCTTGACTGAAGGCTACAAACCTCAGTACCACCATGGACCACGTTTCATCAATTTTCACACTGGATCCAAAGCTTCCTTTAGAACACAACTTGCAGGCCACGTTTCATCATATTTTCAGACTAGACCCACTCCATACATTTGAGCTCAATCATACATCATCAACAGATAGCAGTAACACAGCTAAACAGATCAGACATTTGATACTTTATACTTCAGCAAACCCTAATCTTCATACGCGCTTTCCTTTCACTGATCCTGCGTATATACATGCCTTCAACCATAAAAACCTGCGTATACTTCTGTACATATTACAGAGCTAATTTTACTGCCCATACGCACTTTCTCTTCAGAAAACCTGCGTATATACGCGCTTACTCTGCGGCGAACTAGCGTATAGTTCTTCAGACATATAGGTCATTTCAATTCTTCAGAATAGATACATCACTCAGATTTTACCCTTTACTTAAGACAGGTGTTCACCTCATCTCAGATCTAATCATTCCATAAACAGATCTAGCAGATACAAATACATTCCAGATCTAGATTCCCTTCTTCATCATTTCTTCATTGGTGCATCATACATTCAAATATTTCATTCAACTGTAACCCTTTCCATTCAGATATGCTTCAGAGAGAAGTATTCATTCAAGCTCAGACTTCTTGCCCACATTTTCACAATGAATTTCTTCTCCTTATATAGGTTTACCCTTTATCAATACCATGAGCCAAAACCACATTACCTTCGATGGTATTCCTGGACGGGGTCACATAGATGAATCATTACTCAATAAAATGGGTCAATACCATGGTGGTTACCCCTGGTTTTACATATTTAGAGTGCTTTTTCCCATACGCGACTTGGCACGTTATTTCCCGCGTGCATACGCTACTTTGTATAGACAAATCCGCGTATGCCTTGAGACATACTCTTTTCATCATGTTCTAGCACATACTGAAATACGTTCCATCATTACCTTCTATACTCATTGTATATACATTAGATTTACATCATTTAACAAGTTCATCAAGACATATTCCATCAGGGACAACTTCATCAAGTAGGTTGCCATTATCTTTATCAAGTGGGTTGCCATCAAGGACAACACTCAGCATCATATTTCCAACACCTAGAATCTAGAAAAACATTCTTCTCCAACTCCCACTGGATGGGTGCTCTAATGCCCAAGATTCTTCAGTAGTCAACTGAACGGATGCCCCAACACCCAATGAGCTACAACTCACCCTAGCACCACCCTACCACCCTATAGAAGAATAAAAGAAGAATGGATTCTCGTACCAGGTAAAATGTTCCATTTTACAATGATATAGAATGATGTAGAAGAAGAAGACACACTAGACCATAACCCCAACTATGAAACAAGCACCTAATGATGATCCTAGACCTCCCGACACTTCCTCTTCAAATCTTGGCAGATAGATACTAGTACAATTTTTACAATAATGTATTTACAATTACTTAGTACAATGATACCTTTATAGTGGCTGTATGCAGTGCTGCCCACTTGAACAATTCATGTGATGAAATTCTTGCTATTTTTCTGCACCTTGGTTGCTGCTCTTGTCATGCTACCCTCTATTTCACCTTGCTTTGCTTTGCCACCCTAGAAAATTTGGTCCTTTGCAGCCCTTGAAAATAGATGATCTAGCTTTTTCTTGCCTTCTAGGAGCTTGATATTGAATCTGGTGTATCTCTGTTATTTCAGATCTCCAATTTGTGTTTTTGGTCTTGTAGTATTCCTCTGAGTCATCTTTCCAATGCCACAAGTCTGACCCAATTTGGATTCTTCAAGAGAGAGTTATGTCCAATCTCTCACAATGCCCTAATTATGGATTGTTTCAGTAGAGAAAACTTGTACGGTGTGCCACGTGTCCCTGTTTCTTCATTCGGCTCTAAAATTTATAAAGAAAAAACTATATTCCGTTCAATATCTACCACCCTTTACAAAATTCCAATCCGATACTCAGAGAGAGAGTTATGACGATTTTCCCAAGGTCACTTCTTTGAGATGAATTTCAGGAGCCTGCAAAAACATTGACTTCCACAAATCATATCTCTGAAAATATTGTGCAACTTGATCTAAAATTTTTACAGGTGCTTCCTCAAGATTTCAGCTTCACCTCATAAAACTTTCAGCTTCTGAACCTTCGTAGAAAAAATGTTAGAGCAGAAATGCCACGATGACTTGTTTCAGATAACAAAATCCCTTTCATAAGGAGGATATCGGGATCAAAATTTATCTAAATGCTTAGGTTGAAAGGGGCTTCAACAAGTTAACGTGTGAGGGATTCTAGGAGCTTATAAAATATTAATTATGACTTTTTAATGACCCATGCCACAACCCCATGGGGTTTTATCCCACTAACTGGGGATACAAACTTCAAACGTGAATATCTCTCAACCCATGAAGAATTATGTGGCATGCCATATATCGATGGAAACATCTTGAAAATAAGAAACCATCTGAAGAATTATTGACCTAGAATATATTAATTTGGTAGGTCAAAACTCCCATGCAATATTGGGGTAGCCCCTGGTGATGCTTGTGTTAACATCAATGACAACCGCGGATCAAAAAATAGGGTGCATGTATACCTTCCCTCTCATCCGGCACCCCTCTGAGGGTTATGAACATGACTACAAACTACCAAAAGGGCACAAAAAACATTGTCTTTGCAAGAATTAGACAAAAACAGGGTTTCATAGCATACAAGGAAGAAGCCTACCATGTCTCTTCTCTGACCCAGTTACACCTCAATCATTTGTTTGCATGAGGACCTGCAAATAGATAAGTGGGGGAGTATGTTGGGCCAGAAATGAGGTACGTTTTCACCCTACCTTTACTTTGAATTATCATACACTTTTAGGAATTTTTCCTCATCTTAACAGTAAAGGAAAGGAGGATTAATGTAAAATTAGGACCAATGAACTAACGATAAAAAGGATGTTTAAAAAATAATAATTTGACTTATTTCATCTTTATTCATAGGAGAAAAAAGTAGAGGAATCGATGATGACCAAAATACAACTGACAGACAGAGAGCACAAAATCACAATGCCACCTAGGGACCGGCAGAAATTGGAAAGGCAGATCCACATCCAAAGAACTCAAACGACAGCCATGAGAAATGGGCTGTCATTTGGAAAATACCATTCCACTGAGTGAAATCACCTTTAAAAAGGTTGAAGATGAATGAGAAAGGGGGAGTTGAATAAGAATTTTCTTCTATAATAGACGTATCAGGACAGAACTGTCTAGTTGTATTCATGTCTTAACCTTTGATTTAAGAAAGAATTTTGGTGTTTTGAATAGTCATTTCCTAAGTTTCTGTCGTGTTAGACTTCTGGTGGTTTGGGCCCTGCCCTGGGAGTTTCTACGCTAATCTCTGTGTTGTACGTTAATTACGGAATTTATGTTCAGTTATCTGATGCATTCTGTGAGATATCTTCCCACTTGTTAAATTATGTCTATGATGTCGCAGTTTCCTATTCTATTAAAATAGTTTATCATTCATGATTTTTGGCTTATAGTAATTGTTTTCATAGTTTTTATATACGTCCATCATTTCTCAACACGTTTATATCTATTTTATGAGTTATAGAACAACTACTATTCAATGTTATACATTGCTAAGAATTAGATCTTCCCATCAGTACTGTAGGAATTCTAGTTGTTGCTTGATGCAGAGGAATGTTAGCTAGTTAGTTTGCAAAGAGAATTCCATTGCAAAATTAGATAAGAAATTGTTGTTCAATTCAGTAGGACTGTTGTTCGATTCATCAGTTTGTTTTTCAATCATAGGTTGCACTCTCTGAGCTAATTTTGACACAATAGTTAGCGGCATTTTATAATTCCATTTCTCTTTAAGTTGATTGAACTTCGAGACTTAGATAATCTTCTTCATGGTAATACAAAGTAGTTGTTCTTGATATTGCTTGCATATACTGTGCTTACACTCTTGAAATAAGAAGACTTACCTTGGGTTGACAATTGAATGAGAAGCATCGAGGTTTCCTATAATAGTCACCTTCGTGAACCAACAGTTGCATCAAATTTTCAAGAGCATCCACAAGGTAAGCTAACTATGATTATTGGATCTTAAAACATAATGAATTATGAGATGAAAGAAATAGAGAATTCTGTAATGGTTAAAAACAAATTAAAAATTTCTTATCCAGAATTCATAAGAAAAACATTTATATTGTAAATACAGCTAGAAATAAGGTGCTCTAACAACAAATCTTAATCTTTATATTTTTTCTTTACAATCGGATTTAAATGATGCACTGAGAGAAAAAATAATGGAAAATATTAACACAGAAAAGAAATAAAATCACCAGATAAACATAGCTCAGGTATCTTTGTAATGTTCCCAAAATTAGCATGAAGCTAATGGGAACATTGATTTTTCTTATGTCATCTAGGAGGTGAATAAAATGAGTGAGGAGACCCATGAGTAGGAATAAAATCCCTCATAGTGTGAAGGGGATCAATATAAGTAGCTTTATTTTGCACCTTCTAGTTTGAAAAGGGGCAAATGCATGAGGACAAGGTCAAGTTTGACTAAGTCAACAACGCTACCAAAGAGGGTGTGGATTGCTTGGGAAGACAAAACAGTTTGAATGGGAGGAATATCACTTGTTGAAGGAAACCATAATGTGTGGGGTCCAAGCCAAGAAGGCTTTCATTTGCATAAAAGGAGGAAGAGGCAGCCATAGATGATTATGTTTTAGTATTTGATTTTGGTCTATGTAGACTCTTTGCATTCTCGGGATGTTTAGCAAAGTTGTAGTGGGATTATTTTTTAGGATTCCTTCCCCTTCTTGAGAGGCCTATTGAAGGATTTCACTTCATTTCTCCACATCTAGGCTCAAGGCCAATCCACCTCCTTCAGCTACATCGTTATTTCTGCTGAAGTATAACATTGTGTTGCAGGGTGTTGCAGTGGAGGGTTCCACAACACCATTTCGTTGGATCATATTTCAGAGGAGGGAGCTTCTATTCCTATGGGAGGTTATTAAGGAAGGTTTTAGAGCTGATTTTCATATCTTGGCATCAGGACAAGCATCTCCCATCTACTACAGCGCAATCCCTCTCCTTGACTGCGTTATTCCAGTGTGTATCTGCAGTGGGGGTTCGCACCACTCTTTTAGAGGGCGAGATATTCAGTGTTAGGATCAACCTATCACTTGAGAGATCTATTGGAGGAGGTCTATTTCAGATTTTTCATCATCTTCACCCCTATCCATCCATTTTCTGAGTTACAACTGCTACACTACAACTCCGACATTTCTGCAATTTTTCCATTTTGTATATATTTCATCCAATCCTTCTAAGGATTGTTGTACTATTTTTTTCAGGCGTTGAGAGCTTTCTCCCCCAAATTTCTTGAGCTATATATTGTTATATCTTTTTATTTTCATTCAGCATGTTTCAGTGTCTCCTATAAACTGCGTTGATATAGCCTTGTGTAAATTTTGTGTAGCAGTGTTCTTCAATTTCTTATACATGTTCTGTTGAGGCTTTCATTGCCTAGCTTGAGTGATTGAATCCTCAAATCATTTTATACAATTTCTGATACAATATCAAAGGGAAGGCTATTTAAATCCTCTGGTATCACAGCTAATAAAAATAACGATGTTATTCCATCTCTTGTTCAAGAATTGTTGCACTCCTTCCATCGGGCACTTCGCCAAGGCAACTAGGTGTGGGAGACCTGTTTAACCCACCTAGAGTGATTTATTTTGAGCTTCCTCTTGGATATCGGTCTTATATGAATTGATGTAAGGGATCCAGGCATTGGTTTCAAATCCTGTAGTATACATTTATGGAAAATCCGTTTTCCATCCATGTATTGCTGACAGATCCCATTTTGGGATATTACAATCTTGTAAAATGTCTTTTATTATTGATGCTCTAGCTTCAAGAAAAATACAATGATCCAATAGAAAAAATTTACAATCCAAGTTCCAACCCCTAATACTCATAATGTATGAAGTATTTAAATAAATTCTACAACGAATGTCGTATCTACTAGGTAATCTGTTATTAATTACAAAATAAACAAAATACAACTAGTGTGACCACGAAGTGGACACGTTGAGATAATTTTGAAATTTGGCACTATTCTTCATAGGGTCGTTGCTGCATGATTTGACTCATGTTATGCTGGCTGATTTGGCTGATATACTGATGTGATGAAATGGCTGATATGCTGCCCTTCACCCTTCTTGGTATTCTAATAGCTTTTCCCACTTTTTCTCATCTGGAATCTTTATCCTAGTCACCTTTTAATATATTTCATCTGTATTTTTGAATCCAAAAAAAGTGGGAATCAACCCAAAAATGTGTTTAATTTCATGCTGAATAAATATATCATTTCTCATGGCCTCAAGGAAAGCTCTGCTAGTCATTTCTCCTCTAAGACCTACAAACTTGGGTCTATCCTTAGCAATATATTTTATTTTCTTTACATAGTCTTCCCTGGAAATAATCTTATCATTTATCACAAATAGTGAAGGTAACCCTCTTTTGGTCAGTGTCTTACTTCTGTTAAAAAATCTACTGACAACAATTTCTAAATTATGGCACTTTTCCTCCAACTGTGTAACCAAAATTTTCTTAGTGAGTACCTTATTGACCTAAAAAATTGTTGTTTTTCTATCTTCAACTCCAATTTCATCCAATTCATACCTTCTCTTTGAATTTGGAAACCTGATGATGTTTTTTGCAGTCTCAGGCATGTCCCCTAGCTCGTTAGTGACACTAGATATTGTATAATTTACCTTTTCAATTAATTCCTTCTGTTCAAATATGATTTGAATAGAAGGCCATATTTAATTCATAGAGTCAATTATGCTTGTCCATATGAACTAATTTTCCTGGCCAATGGTGTGAAAAATGGAAGCTTCCTTCTTTGCCTTTTGCAATCTTTCAATCTCTTTTGGGGCTCTTTGCACTTCTATCTCATGTGCATCATCAAATCTTAAATTTTGATCTTTCAAGATATTAATTTGTGCTTCTAGCCTTTTTATCTCCTATGTTTGCATAGAAATATTCTCCATGGCTCTAGCTAGCTATTATATACCACCTGATGTGCCTATAGTTGTTGATGTAGTTGAAGGTATGACTACAATAGGAACAACATCCAAGGGAATGATGGCCATTTCTACTGCTTTTTTCTTTTCCTTGACCGATTTCTCCATTTATGTTTCCATCTACTTTAGTTGTGTTGAATATTTCATTATCAGCTTCATCATCTCTGATTTTTGTGATTCATTCTCCTCTATGTCCTATGTTAGAGGGTCTTGAGTAGCTGACATTTTGAGATACTTTCTTAGGACTGCAATCTTTGCGTTTTTATTTTTTAGGATCTCTTTTGCTTCCTCCACATTTGTTGGATCATGCCCAATATTTACAACTAAATCCTCCAAGGAATTAATTTTGGTATCCTTTGCAAGAGAAGAAATCTTCTCCATCTTGAATTGTGACTAAATATTGGCCAGTGATACCTGCAATTTAGACAGGCTCATTGAAGTGCTAGTCAAGGTAGATGAGATCATCTCTCCATTCTACTTGTGCATTTATTTTTGATATATTGGGTGGATATCCTTGACATTTAACTCAAAATATGTTTTCTTGAAATCAGCTGGTGATTTTCACTATGAAATCTGGGCTTTTATGTAATATTCCAAAAATTTAGCCTTAAGCTAAATGGAATATTATAGTTTGTTTTATCACTAGGTAGGTGAATAAATGGGTAGGAAGGCCCATAAGTCTCCTAAGAAGTAATAAAAACACTTCAAGTGTGAAAGGATACCTTTTTAGCAGCTAAATAAATCACCTCCAAGTGTGAACAGGGTCTGGACCATGTTGATTCAATCAACTTTGACCAAGTCAACAGTGTTGTCATGGAGGAGTGGAGATTAATTGAGGAATAACACAGTTTTGGAAGGAGATGGACCTCATGAAGGAAATGACCTAATTGAGTGGGGCCAAGGGCAAGAAAACTCGTATTATATTTAAGGAAGAGGATGGCAGCCATATGAATTCATTTTTTGGAATATTATTTTGATATTGGTCTGCTTAGACTTTTTCTTCCTCTTGTTGTTTAGCAGGGTTGCAGTGTTGTTTAGCACTGAGTGTTCTTGAGCAGGAATCCCACCTCTTTCCTTAAGAGGCCTCTTGGAAGAGTATTGTATTCATTTCCACATCAGGTTTTCAGGCCAAGCTACAGCTTTCTTCATCAACGTAGTTTTTGCAGGTTATTATGCTATGTTGCAAGGTGTTGCAGTGGAGGGGTTAGAAACCCACTTTCTGATCTATTTTCTCATAGGAGGAAGGTTTCTTTCTCTTGGGAGATCATTTTGGAGATCTCTTGGGAATATTTTGTTGGAAAAATACTAAGAGGGGGGGGGGGGGGGTGAATCAGTATTTAGTGCAGACAATAAAAATTTGATATTTCTTTCTTAAAAACCATACGCAGCTTTCCTGAAGCAAACCCGCGTATATACGTGGATATCCTTTACAGAACTCGCGTATATCCAGTGATCTAATTATGCATTTAGTTCTTAACTTAGATCATTGCATTACTCATTCATCATATATTTAGAAAACAGTAAACAAGTGCAGGAAGAAAAGAATAATCATCACACATAAGCAACCACACATGAACACCAGGATTTTTAGGTGGAAACCCAATTCGGGAGAAAACCACCGCTGCCGTCGTCTCAGTCTTCAATTTTTTATTATTAAGAAACTTCTTACAACATGTACTGGTGCAGACTCATACCAGTATGCAGGCAGCCACCTGCAGAAGGCTACAACCTTCTCTCGTTTACCAGCCTCTCCTGGAAGGGAGCAACAACCCCTTGCTCTCGTTTACCAGCCTCACCTGGAAGGGAGCTACTACCCCCTGATATTAGCACCAGCCTCTACTGGCAGAAAGCTTCTACATTTAGACTGAAGGTTTCAACCCTCAGATCCACTGCAGACCACGTTCATCAATTTTCAAACTGGATCAAACAGCTCCAACACAACCCTTTACTTGTCAATAAACAACCTTTGCCCAATGCATCAAACAGAACAGTGAAACCACTGTAACCAGAATATCAGAGATAACCCAGACTTTAGAATAAATATGCAGAAACACATTCAACCTTGAGCAACCATAAGATCAGATATCATACGCACTTTTATTTAATCAGACCCGCGTATATACGTGCTTTTTATGAAGTGAACCCGCGTATACATCTGTGCATTTACCAGAATAACCCTAACTGTCCATACGTGAATTTGTTGAAACAGATCTGCGTATACATGCACTTTTCACAAACTGGACCTGCGTATAGATTTGTAAAAGATAAACTTTGCACAACAGTTCAGATCTATGAACTTACCCAGATTTCTTCAAGTTCTTCAGCAGATTTGCGCCAGGTCTTCATCAATTCTTTTCAGATCATCCAAGAGATTCACCATTTCTAGATCTAGAGATCTTTAACCTTCACCATGTTCATAGATGCATCATAGATTCAGATCTATCAATCAAGAGCAGAGTTCAACCATGCAGATATACTTCAGAGTGAGGTATTCATTAAAGCCCAGATACTTTCACACCCATGCACAATGATTTTCTTCTCCTTATATAGATTTGGCCTTCATCAATACCATGAGTCAAAACCACATCACTTCTGATGGTATTCCTAGACGGGATCAAATAGACAATCCAGTGCTCAATACAATGGGTCAATACCATGGTAGTAACCCCTGGTTTTACATATTTAGAGCGCAATTGAGCATACACGACTTGGTACGTTATTTCCCGTGTGCATACGCGACTTCCCCTAGACAAACTCACGTATTCCTTGTGACATACACTTTTCATCACTGTTCTGGCCCATTCTGGAAATTATTTCTTCTGCACCTTCTATACTGACTATAGATACATCAGATTTATATCATTCACAAGCTCATCAAGAACAACTTCATTAAGTAGGTTGCCATCATCTTTATCAAGTGGGTTGCCATCAAGGACAACACTCAGCATCATATTTCCAACATATTTCCGATCTTTAGCATTAGGCCAACTATTTCCCATCATTTCCAGTGTTGTTCCAGCTAGGGATTGCATTTTTTTTAGGGCAGTGTTCAGTGAGGGATCTTGTGGCTCCTTTGGAGGGTTTTCTTGTGATTAGAGGGTTCAGAATTTCATGGGAGGAGACCTTTGAGGGGTTCTACATCAGTTCTGATATATTTCAGCCTTCTACACTCATGTTCTTCAGCTTGTAGTGAATCTTTAGCCATTGGGCTTTAGATCCCATCTTGTATAGAGTGTATTTTTGAAAACCATTTCCGGGTTCTTTGTAGGAGTTTGTATTGTGCCTAGATCTATATTGGGCATATCTTTTGAGGCATATAACAGCCCTACATATTTTGTACATTCTTTTTCTATAGTAGTGTGTTTATAACTATGTTGCAGTAGTCTTCCAACATTTTGTATTATAGCAGCAGTTCAGATTTAGGAGTGATTGTTTATGAGAGGCTTGTTTCCTCATTGTATATGATTCATGCCTCACTATTATGAATTGATTTGATGATATAATACATGATGGATGTCTCCATATTGGTCTCCAATTTTAGCGAGTTGATTTACACTACTATTTCCAGTTTTGTGTTCATGTATTTTTGCATCCCCATTTTGGGATATTACAGTGGTATCAGAGCATAATATTTGCTCAACATGTGGATCTCAGCCATTATGCTATCAAGATAAGAAGGAGAATAAGAGATGTATAGAAAGGAAAAAGAGAAGACTCCATTATTTGGAGGAATAAGGGAAGAGAGGCTCTCAAAGAGACTTTCTAAATCTATACAGAGCATTAAAGGAGGTCTCAAGAAAATGAGAACGAAGATGGAATCTCAAGAGGAGTTTGGATCTAGAGCCAAATCTAGATTTTCACATGATAGGTGTGAGCATGAAGCTACACCGTATTATGCACAACGCAGTAAAATGCCCAGATCTACCATGAGAGAGTTGAAAGAAGAGGAAATGCCAAGGATGGAAACTCTTAGTAATTTTATGCAAGAGTATGAATCTCAAACTGAGAAGTTTAGAGATCATATCACTTTCCAAGATTTTTGCAAGATCAAGGTGGAGAGGAGCAAGAAACATGACATGGATAGATTTTCTCTATCTAATTTTGATGGATCACCAACATGTTCAGCCAAAGCTTGGGTGGAGGAGCTACACACCTATTTGCAGCAGCACCAAGTTTCTGAAGATGAAGCCATCAAAGTTGTAGCACTGCATTTTGAAGGTAAGGACTATGCTTGGTGGATATCTAAGTCATTTTAATTAAGAAATGAAAATAATTCTTCTTATGCAAGGTTCACTAAGAGATTAGTGGCAAGGTTTGATGGAAAAAATTCTGAAACATCATTGGTGGAACTAAACAAACCAAAACTAGCAAACCCTTTGCATGTGTTGGAAGAACCTATAAACTCAATTCCACTTCAGAAAACTGTTGGAAAAGCTCACATCTTGCATAACACATTGCTAGAGGCAAGATATTTGTCTCATATATTTGGACAAGAGGGCATGAAGGTTCATTTTTCAAAAGAGGATCCTCTTATTGAGCAGGTGAATCCCATTCATATTGAAGAGGAAGAGAAGGATGGGGGCAACAATGCTATCACATCTAGAGAATATCTAGTTCCCCATGCAGAGGAAGGAGGAGCACATGCTCCAACAGGAGGAATTATTGTATCATTGCAAGAAATTCCCCAGGATCTCACATATGGAGGACAAAGCACAGTCAATGAGTAGCATGATTGTGAGACATTGCAGATGGAACGAGAAGGTAGGGAGGAAGGTCAACATCACTTGATGAGGATCACACACCCCTATCTATTTCAGAGAGCTAGTGCAAAGAATAGGTAGAGAGATTTGCGCTGTGAGGGCAAGGGAAAATTTTCTCATCCATATGTACAGTCTACTCTTAACATTGATGTCTCATTGCATTGAGGCATTCCACCTGGGAGACCACTAGATCTGGAGTTGGTAAGAGACATCTTACCATTTGGTTGACCACTCTTAGATTCTAGAGAGGTGAAGACTTTGGAAGAGTCTAGTACAACGCAGAGAGTTTGAGATAAAATCAAGGAGGAGGGAGAAATTCTTCCATTTTTAGCATTACCCACTCTCACTACATATACTGCGCTGAGAGAAGTTGCTGAAGCGATGGACGATGGCACCTTCATGGTGCAAGAGAGATGCTCCATGGATTTGGAGAAACAGAGGGTACATCCTTTGAGGAAGGAATCCTCCATACATTGGAGTAGATGGATGTCACTCATGATTACATTGGCCAAGGTCAGGAGATTATTTTTGGATGGGAGCTTCTCATGGGAGGCCAACTTCTATTTGAGCATCAACAGTTACATGATGGGCATGGCAGCATTTTGGAGGATGACTTTGGCATGGGGGATGTCAAAGGAGAAGACAACAGCATGTGTAGAGCTTCACATTTCATATCATCAGCGTTGTATCTTGGGAGGATTGATTCATATTGGAGGTCTCAAATTATAGTAGAGTACTCCAAGGATATTGGTGCCTGCATGATTGTTGATGACCTGGATGGAGATGATAGATATATGGTGGTTGATGTGGTCATCTATAATTATGGTAGAGTATTCTTGACTAAAGCTTCTGAGCTCAAGTGGAAGCTGCTACATGCATCACATGAGGACTTCCTTTCCATGCACTTTGATGCATATCTCTCCTTGGCAAAGGAGTTCATTTGGGATGGCATCCACCAAGATATATGTTAGCATATGGAGAGATGCATAGGCTGGATGGTGATGGAGAAGATGTCACAACTACTTCCCTACTCATTGGGGGTGAGGGAAAATTTCCAATTGAGCCATTTCAGCTCAAGGACCAAAGTACATGGTGGAGAAGGCACAATTTTGCATTATGATTTACACTTGTTTACCTTATATGAGCAGCATGTTGTATTAAGGAGGGTCATTTCTTCTTATATATTATATTATGATGTACTTGAGGCCAAATGTAGTATTTATATTGGCTATCCTTTTGGTTTTTTGTGGGGGAAGCCACATGATTCTTGGTGTGCACCATTGGCACCACATTTTACTTTCATGATCCTATCTTGTAGGATGTGTTATCACCCAAAAATTTTCAAAACATCATTGTGTCAACTCTGTTTTTTATCATGGTATAAAATGGGTTTGAAAGTAATTTTACGATTTGGTTAAGGGTAGGTTAGAGCTTTTATAAGTTTAAAGGTCATCATTGGATTCAAATAAAGTCTTTAGAGGTCCATTCCATGATCAAATATTAACATTTTCCATCTAGGGGTCAATCCATAAGGTTTCGGGTTAAATTTCTGCAAGTAGCCAAGAATCCTATATTTTTTAGTGCCTCTAGTTCAAAAAATATGATTTTCACTATGAAAGCGCACCTACTTTCGTAGCACAAAATGCAAAAAATACACTATAGGCGCTACGAAAACACGGTTTTGTAGCTCTCAAATTCAAAGGTTGTTTCTGAGAAACTGAAAATGAATTTTATAAATCTGAAAGAGGTTTTTTTTCATAACATATCTAACTATAACAACCTCTCTCATTTTATTTAAATTCAATATGGCGTGGGAGAAATCAATAAATTAAAATGCACTACGAAACTGTTGTTACTAAACTATCCTGTACATGACTTTTTAGTAGTCAACTTAAAGTTCAGTTTCTGGCCAAATGAAAAAGTTTTTTAGAATTTTGGAAGATTTTTGTCTTCATCATAGCCCCAGATAAAAAAACCTCTCTCCAATTTCTCACAGGTGTTATCAGTTGGGCGATATAGGGATTTCATTAAAGCCCTATTTTCAGAAATAGAGTTTTCCTGTTTTACACATGTTTTCAAAAACAGTTTCTGGAGAGAAGGAGATTTTTTTTAAAAACCCAAGAGAGTTCTGTATTCAAGACATAATTTCCTACCAAAAAATCCTTCAATTTCAAAAACTACCTCATGTATTAGGAGATATAGGCTTTGTTCGAAGGCCTAATTTTAAGGGAAAAACAAGAAAAATTTGCAAATGAAGAAGGAATCTCATGAAGACTGTTATGAAAGTATTTTTCACTTGATATTTTTGTTTTATATGTTGGAATAAGGTTTATTTGGAGTTTTGGCACATTTTCAAATTTTCATTTTTGAAAATTTTGAAGAAAACTGCTCACTCAGTAGTTTCGTAGCACCAACAATGGAAAATGAGTGAAATGCGCTACAAAACTGCTGTAGCATGCTTTTTCACTCTCTCTCTTAAATTGTGGAAGGGAAAAAATGTGAATTTTCACTTGATATTGCTAATGGATTTGTGTTAAGTGTCAAGGAATATAAATATGAAAAGAAGAAGCCAAAATTCTGAAGGAAAAAGGTTAAAAAGACTGTGCTACGAAAAGAACTACGAAACTGGGTTGTTTTCCTAGCGCAGGTCTGTTTCACTATTTTGGAGAGTTTGAAGTTGATTTTGAATAGATGGCACTAGGGGATGACTATGGACATATGATTTTTCAGTTCTTTAAAAAACATTGCATCGAAATCATGGTTCATAAGGGTCAGAATGCCTCAAAAGTTTAAAGAATCCAAAGCCTAAAGAATAGGGAGACAGATTCCTATATTGCAGGAGATCAACATCATCAACATTATGGTCATAACAGTTTGGAGCTCATCATCAGGTTTTGACCTTATGAAAGTAAAAGTGGAATATGATGTAATTAAGTCTAGATAATTTTTTTTTAAATAAAGTGAAAGAGTCCTAATCCTACTTGTAATAGGACTCTGTTTTAGGTTTGCAGCTATCTTATGTAATAAATACCATGTTATATGGTTAGGATAGGTGTCATAGGTAGTAATTCGATGTATCTAACTGATGAAAAGCTTATCTCATGATGTAAATGATCTATAAAAGATCAAGTGGTCGAATTAGAGAAGGGTTGGACATTTGTTAGCAAAACAACGCTATTTTATCTAAGTGACTGTTTTTAGCCTAATACAGAAATTCTACTTTGACAACTCAAGATTCATAAGGAGTTCTTGTATGTTTTTGTTTTGATGGCATCTTTTAAATATTATATTGTAGTGGTGTTTTCTTATGTTACTCAGAATTCATCAATGATGCTCTGACTTCCTTCATAAATAATCTGAATCTGTGTTTCACTGTTCTACATGTTTATTCCTTGACTTGAACTCTGATATTTCTTGACTTCCATGCTAGGTAGATTATTTTGGTTTTGCTGAAGCTATCATAACTCCATAATCCCAATGTACACTTTCTAATGTGATTTACAAATAGTTCACATCATTTATCTATTTTTATCTCATATAGAGTTAGCCATCTACATATTTATTAAAAAAATCATAAACCCTTGAGAGAGCCCTCTCAGGTTGAGGAGGCTAAGCCTTAGCCAAAGTTTGGTTTGAAATAGTTGCACAAGATTCGTTTGATGAGCAGCCTATCAGGTTTGATTCTATGATAAAATTTTGGTGCGTCTGCCGGGAGTCTAAAGATATACATCTCTCGAAAATTATGAAGCTGAACTCTTGAAGGTAGCAGGAGATCAGAATCTTTTCAAGACTGCAACTACCTTGGTGACTCCATTGTTGAAGAATTAAATTTTTTCATAGATTCAAGGTGACTCCACTGCTTGAAGATAAATAGCTTGATGAAGTTTCAATATGAGTTCCATGGCAAGAATAAATGCCAGGTATGCTCCTATGAATCGGTCTCATATCCCTGGTTTTCCAAATCCTATGCCAAAGGTTGAATGGTTAAATGATATTCCAATATTTAAAGATTAAAATAAAGACAATGCTGCTCTTCATTTGGTTAGATTCCATATGCATGTACACAGTCTTAAGTTTCAGTTCCTTGAGGATTGGCTCATGAAGATTTTTATGGCCACTTTAGAAGGAAAATCATGGTTTTGGTATGAAAGCTTTCCAAATGGTTCATTATATTCTCTTGCTGATTTCCATGTTCCATTTTATGATATGTATAAAGAGTGCCATCCCTCGTTATTGCTGGTCAAAGACTGTTGTAAACACTTTGTGAGTTTTATTGAATATTTGGAGAATTGTTATGAAGATGATGAGTTCATGGATGAAGAAATTTTAGAGGCCCTTCATGACAATACCTTTCATCACCAAGAAGAAAGGATAGCATCTCTTTTGGATGAAAATGAAACCCAACAAGAGATTATTTATGAAAATCATGTTACATCCTCTGAGTTTGAGGAAAATCTATAGTAGATTTGTCAATCCTTTGATCATCAGGAGTATGAGAATCATTTCAAACAACAAGAGGAAATATTGGAAAATGCTTGCTACAATCCTCAAGTAGAGGAAAAAGTTGATTCTTCATGTCATTTCTTGCATCAACCTACATCTAATGATGATTACATTAATGAAGAAGTGGGTGAAAATTTTTCTTTATCCTTGTCTTCTAATCTAAAATCATTTGAGTGCAAGTTAGAAGATAAGTTTCAGTTTGTGGATGAAGTTACTAAGAACATTGAAAAGTAAATTGAAGTTTTAGAAGATAAATTTCAATCTTATAGGCTTCAAGATCAAGATCAGTCTTTTCAAAAGCTTTCCATGTTAGAACACAAAGAGAAGGTGTTGCTTCCTTTCTCTTTTGAGATTGAGGAAGAATACACTATTATAGAAAATCAATTTGATAGCACACAACTGAAGTCTTATGTGGTTGATCAAAGTATGGATGGGTTTTCCAAAACTGCAAAATGTCATGATAATCATCAAACAAATCATGTCTTCTTTGATCCTATAGCTGACAACATGGAAAGGTTCTACAGTCCAGATTTCCAGTTATATTTTCATTATGAAGATTAGTTACATCTCATGTTGCCTTGGTCATTTCAGTATCATGTTTACTTTTGGTTCAAGGACAGTCAATATATTCAAGTGTTAGGTTAGATCAATGACTGGCTTCATTGGAAGTTTCATGTTCCTTGAGTTACAAATGGATATTTCAGCTGATAGCGTATGTAGGAGTGTGTGAACAAGCTCAAAATTTACTGAGCATCCTTTCAGTAGGTATAGAATTGTTTCTTCTGCAAATATCATCAAGCTTGAGCCTGAGGTGAAGGCCATAAGAGTTTGAAGAAGCTTGGAAATTTCAAAGTTTTTTACTTATTTATTTCCAATAAGATGGATAACACTGGAACTATTGGTTCTTAGTGTACCACAGGGGCACACTATCCCAAGTGGAGCCACTGTTATCACCCAAAATTTTTCAAAACATCATTGTGTCAACTCTATTTTTGATCATGGTCTAAAATGGGTTTGAAATTCTTTTTAGGATTTGGTTAAGGGTAAGTTATATGTTTTATAAGTTTAAAGGTCATCATTGGATTCAAATAAAGTCTTTAGAGGTCCATTCCATGATCAAATATTAACATTTTCCATCTAGGGGTCAATCCATAAGGTTTCGGGTTAAATTTCTGTAATTAGCCAAGAATCCTCTATTTCGTAGCGCTGCTAGTTAAAAAAAGAGGATTTGCGCTACGAAAGAGCTGCTACTTTCATAGCATAAAATGCAAAAAATACACTACAGGCGCTACGAAAACGTGGTTTTGTAGCTGTCAACTTCAAAGATGGTTTCTGAGCAACTGAAAATGAATTTTAGAAATATAAAAGAGGTTTTTCTTCATAACAGATATAAATATAAAACCCACTCTAATTTTCTTTAAATTCATTAGGGGGTGGGAGAAATTGATAAATTAAAATGTACTACAAAGATGTTGTTACTAAACTGTCCTGTACATGACTTTTTAGCAGTCAACTTCAAGTTTCGTTTCTGGCCAAATAAAAACGTGTTTTCGAATTCTGAAAGAGGTTTGTCTTAATAACTGTGAAAAATACCAAAAAGTCTTTCAAATTTCTCACAGGTTTTATCATTTCGGAGATACAAGGATTTCATTGAAGCCCTATTTTCAGAAACAGAGTTTTCCTGTTTTACACATGTTTTTCAAAAGAAGTTTCTGGACAGAAGGAGATGTGTTTCAAAAAAACAAGAGAGGTTTTTATTCAAGCCATAATTTCCTACAAAGAAAACCTTCATCTTCAAAAAATACCTCATGGATTAGGAGATATAGGCTCTGTCCCAAGACCTAATGTTCAGGGAAAATAAGAAAAATTTGCAAATGAAGAAGGAATCTCATGAAGACTGTTGTGGAAGTATTTTTCACTTGATATTTTTGTTTTATATGTTGGAAGTAGGTTGATTTGGAGTTTTGGCACATTTTCAAATTTTCATTTTTGAAAATTTTGAACAAAAATGTTCACTCAATAGTTTCGTAGCGCTAACAGTGAAAAATGAGTGAAATGCGCTACGAAACTGCTGTAGCATGATTTTTCACTCTCTCTCTTAATTTTTGGAAAGGAAAAAAATGTGAATTTTCAGTTTAAATTTCTAACAAAGTTGTGTTAGGTGTCAAGGAAGATAAATCTGAAAATAATAAGCCAAAATTTTGAAGGAAAAAGGTTAAAAAGACTGCGCTACGAAAAGCGCTACAAAACTGGGTTGTTTTTGTAGCGCAGGTCTATTTCACTATTTTTGAGAGTTTGAAGTGGATTTTGAATAGCTAGCACTAGGGGATGACTTTGGAAATATTTTTTTTCAGTTCTTGACAATAAATGGCATCGAAATCATGGTTCATAAGGGTCAGAATTTCTCAAAATATTAAAGAAGCCAAAGCCTAAAGAACAGGGAGACAATTTCCTAGATTACAGGAGATCAACATCATCAACATTATGGCCATAACAGTTTCAAGCTCATCATCAGGTTTCAACCTCATGAAAATACAAGTGGCATATGATGTAATTAAGTCTATATAAAATTGTTTTAAATAAAGGGAAAGAGTCCTAATCCTACTTGTAATAGGACTCTGTTTTAGGTTTGCAGTTGTCTTATGTAATAAATACTATGTTATATGGTTAGGATAGGTGTCATAGTTAGGAATTTGATGTATCTAGATGATGAAAAGCTTATCTCATGATTTAAATGATCTATAAAAGATCAAATGGTCAAATTAGAAAAGGGTTGGACATTTTTTAGCAAAAAGACTCTGTTTTATGTAAGTGACTGTTTTCAGCCTAATACAAAAATTCTACTTTGACAACTCAAGATTCGTAAGGAGTTCTTATATGTTTTTGTTTTGATGGCATATTTTAAATATTCTATTGTAGTGGTGTTTTCTTATGTTACTCAGAATTCATCAATGATGCTCCGAATTCCTTCATAAATAAACTGACTATGTGTTTCACTGTTCTACATGTTTATTCCTTGACTTGAACTCTGATATGCCTTGAATTCCATGCTAGGTAGATTATTTTGGTTTTTCTGAAGCTATCATGACTCCATAAGCCCAATGTACACTTGCTGATGTGATTTACAACTAGTTTACATCATTTATCTCTTTTTATCTCATATAGAGTTAGCCATATACATATTTATCAAAAAAATCATAAACCCTTGAGAGAGCCCTCTCAGGTTGAGGAGGCTAAGCCTCAGCGAAAATTTTGGTTTGAAATAGTTGCACAAGATTGGTTTGATGAGCAGCCTATCAGGTCTAATTTTGTGATAACAGGATGATTGTGGTAGCAAACAAGTGCCTGGAAAAGCACTTTCTATTCTTTTATTTGAGGCAGGCAAGGGATGCATTGTGCTAGTTCCATGTGTGGAACTATGATCCACTTTCTAGTTTTCATATGGCAATGTGTTTTCATTGGGTTTTGCTTCCATATATTGTTGATGGTTCTATGTTCATGGGAAGCTTTTTTTGGAAAGTGGGACAAGAGTTGGAGGTGCCCAATGGGGGTATGATTCTCCCTACTTTATATATTGCATGTTTTGGGAGAAACAATGGGCAAACCATGATTTCCCTACTACTTCTCTTTTCTTCATGTGGGAGAAGCCATTTGGAGAACTTGAGTTTTTGGAGGAGGAAATTCATGGCTAAATTGTTTGAGGGGGTAGCTTGAGCCATCCTTGGAGGCCATCAAATTTCATCCCAAGATCAGCAAAAACCCCACACATACCATAAATGGAGAGAGAAACAACTTGGGTGTAAGAATTTAATCTTTGCATATAGCCCCAATACATTCCATGAACCAGGGGTTGAGGATTCTTTTTATGAGCTACCTACAATGGCTCATTTCATTTGGATGATAGCATGGGATTGGGAGTTTCTTATTGGGAATGAGATCCCCTATGCTTGTCATAACTCCTACATTTAGGAGGCCATTGGATAGAAATAAGGTTTCCACTTACACCTTCCACCTTTTTATGATGTGAGCCATGTGCTTTTGCATACTTGGGAGGAAACATTGGAGGGAAGATTTATTGCAGATTATTTTGAGTAGTGGTGGGGAATATTGATGAGGAGGCCACAAGAGAAGGAGGGGAGGAATTTTTCTCTCCTTATATAGTTTTTTGAGGACAAGAAACATTTTGAATGGGAGGATTGTAATATTCCAAAAATTTAGCCTTAAGCTAAATGGAATATTATAGTTTGTTTTATCACTAGGTAGGTGAATAAATGGGTAGGAAGGCCCATAAGTCTCCTAAGAAGCAAGAAAAACACTTCAAGTGTGAAAGGAGACCTTTTTAGCAGCTAAATAAAGCACCTCCAAGTGTGAACAGGGGCTGAACCATGTTGATTCAGTCAAATTTGACCAAGTCAAGAGCGTTGTCATGGAGGAGTGGAGATTAATTGAGGAATAACACAGTTTTGGAGGGAGATGGACCTTATGAATAAAATGACCTAATTGATTGGTGCCAATGGAAAGCAAGCTCATATTCTATTTAAGGAAGAGGATGGCAGCCATATGAGTTCATGTTTTGGATATTATTTTGATATTGGTCTGCTTAGACTTTTGCTTCCTCTTGCTGTTTAGTAGGGTTGCAGTGTTGTTTAGCACCGGGTATTCCTGAGAGGGAATCCCACCGATTTCCTTTAGAGGCCTATTGGAAGAGTATTGTATTCATTTCCACATCAGGTTTTCAGGCCAAGCTACAACTTTCTTCATCATCGCAGTTTCTACAAGTTATTATGTTGTGTTTGTAATATCCCAAAATGGGATTTCAACAATACATGAACATAAAAATGTAAAACTCTGCAAATTTGAACATGAAATAAGAGGGATCAATGTAAATCCATAATTTTATTAATAAATAATCATAATTATACAAAAATATCATGAGGGACACGCCACTCAAGCAATAGGAACAAGCCTCCAATGATCAAAACAATCAGCACATGAGTTGCAACAACTATATAGAATGCCGAAGAGCAGTGACAGTGTTGTCTATATCAGTTTAGCTGCTGTTGAATACATTTATAAATGAAATATGGATGATAGAAACAAAATAAGTGCCCAACAATGAAGATGTGGGCTCTAATACAAAATTTCTAGCCAACCCGGAAAGGATTGCTAGAAATACCAAGAAATATACAATGTGACAAATAACCCTGAGGTTAATGTGCCACTGCAAATTGGATCTAATATGAAATTAGGCTATGAAATGTCTGAAATAATGATTTCCTCCTCCAATTATATTTCTAATTATAAGGCTGATCCCTCTACTCAGAAATAGAACCTCTTGATGAGCTCAATGAACCCTCTCAGCAAATGCCTCAAAAAATAACACAGTTCAGGATGGTGACTGTGCTGTGAGAGATAGAAGATGGTTGGCCTGATGAAAAAGATGTCAAAATATGTCCTGGAGTCCTCCTTGTGGATTCTCTGATGAATAGACAACCTCTCCACTGAAAAACAAGCCCATAAATTACTCTATGACATCCTCCTTTGCTGCACCTTGCAACATAACCTAGCTCTAAACAGAAACTGCTTTGTAGCTAAAGGAGGTATCTTGGCCAAAATTACAGAATGAGGAAATGTAGCCCAAAAAACCTCTCCTTCCTTGAGGATGAGGTAGGGATTCTCGACTAGGAACACCCTTGTGCTAAACAACACTGCAACCCTGCTAAACAGGAAGAGGAAGTAAGTCTAAAAGACCAATATGAAATGATAATCTAAAAATATTAATGACAAAGGCTCCCATCCTCTCCATATATAGCAAGTGTGCCTCTCCACATTGGGTCCAATCCATATTTTCCATCAAGATCATGCAATTTTTCCTCCACTAAAACTACGATGTACATCAAGGAGATTCAATGTATCTAGACAACACTGTTAACTTGGTCAAAATTGGCTGAATCAACATGATCCAATCCCTGTTCACCCCCAAATGTGCTTAATCCAGTTGCTAATTCTCGCTCCTTTCACATTAGGAGTGTCATTATTCCTTCTAAAGGGGCTTATGGCCCTCCTTACCCATTTATTCACCTACCTAATGATAAAACCAACTATAATATTCCATTTAGATGAAGGCTAAATTTTTGGAATATTACAGTCCTCCCCTCCAAAATGTTGTTTGTCCTCAAGAAACTGTATAGGGAGAGAAAAATTCCTCCCCTCCTCCTCTTGTGGCCTCCTCATCAATAATTCCCACCATAGCTCAACATAGTCTGCGATAAATTTACCCTCCAATGATTCCTCCCAAGCATGCAAAACCAAATGGCTCACATCATGAAAAGGTGGAAGGTGTATTGGAACCTTCTATCTGTCTAATGGCCTCCTCAAGATAGGATTTATGAGAAGCATAGGGGATCTCATGACCAATGAGAGACTCCCAAACCCATGCTATCATCCAAATGAAATGATCCATTCTAGGTAGCCCATCAAAATAATCCTCAACCCCTAGTGTATGCAATGTGTTGGGGCTACATGGAGAGATTAGATTTTCCCATTCAAGTTGTTTCTCTCTCCATTTATGGTAAGTATGGGGTTGTTTCTGATTTTGGGCTGAAATTACATGGCCTCTAAGAATGGCCCAAGTTACCCCACTAAACAATTCAACCATGAAGTGCCTCCTCCAAGAACTCAAGTTCTTCAAATGGCTCCTCCCACATGAAGAAAAGAGATGTGATGTGGAAATCATGGTTTGCCCATTGTTTCTTCTGAAACATACAACATGTAGAGTAGGGAGAATCATACTCCCAATGGGAATCTCCAACTCATCATGCACTGTCCAAACAAAGCTCCCCATGATCATAATAATATCAACAATACATGGGAGAAAAAACCAATAAAACAAGTTTCCATATGACAACTGGAGAGTGAATTATAGTTCCATACATGGAACCAGTGTAGGGAATATCTTGCCTACCTCAAAAAAAATAATAAAAGGTGATTTCATAGCCATTTGTTTCTGCCACAGTCATCCCATAAGATGGAATCATGAATATGCAATGTGGTGTCAACGGTGCACACCAAGAATCATGTGGCTTCCCCCACAAACCACCAATAAAATAGCCAATCTCAATGCTATAGTTGGCCTCAATTACATCATAATATAATGTATAAGAAGGAAAGGCCCTCCTAATTACAACATGATGCTCATATAGAGTAAAGAAGTGCAAATCATGATGAAAAATTGTACCTTCTCTACCATGTACTTTGGTCCTTGAGCTGAAATGGCTTAACTGAAAATTATTCGTTACCTCCAATGAGTAGGGAAGTGGCTGTGACATCCTCTCTATCAACATCTAGGCTATGCATATCTCCATATGCTGAAATATCTCATGTTGGATGCCCTAGCAAGTGAACTCCTCCATCAAAGAATGATATACATCAAGGTGCATGGAAAATAAGTCCTCATGTGTTGCATGTAGCAACTTCTCCTTGAGCTTAGAAGCTCTAGTCAAGAAAAATTTTCCATACGAATAGATGAGCACATCATCCACCATATACCTATCATCTCCATCAGGGTAATCAAGAATCATGCAAGCACCAAGATCCTTGGAGTACTCTACCAAGAGTTGAGACCTCCAATGATCAATCCTCCTAAGAGACAGCACCGGTGATCTGGAAAGTGAAGCTCTCCTCATGTTGTTGTCTACTCCTTTGACATCCCTCATGCCAAATTTATCCTCCAAATTGCTGCCATTCCCATCATGTAGCTGCTCATGCTCAAATAGAAGTGGTGAATTTTGGAAGTTGGCCTCCCATGAGAAGCTATCCTCCAAAAAGAACCTCCTAATATTGGCGAAGGTAAGCATGAGTGGCCTCCATATACTCCAATGTATGGACAATTCCTTCCTCAAAGGAAGTACCTTATGTTTCTCCAAATCCATGCAGCAGCTCCCTTGCACCATGAAGGTGCCATTGTCCATCACTACACCAACTTCTGTCAGCGCAACATATGTAGTGAGAGTGGGTAATGTAGAAAATGGAAGAATACCTCTCTCCTCCTTGAGTCTATCCAAAAATATCTGCGCTATAATGGACTACTCCAAAGTCTTCACCTCTCTGAAATTTAAGAGCGATAAACCAAATGATAAAATTTCTACCATCAACTAGATCTCGTAGCCTCCTAGGTGGAATGCCCCCATGTAGTGAGACATAAAAATATGAAGTGGATTGTATATATGTGTGGACTGATTTTCCCCTCTCTTCACTGTGCAATACAGTCTCCTTCTTTTGTGTAGAAACCTCCCGGAATAGATAAGTTTGAATGCTCATCATGCCTTGATGCTGATCCTTCCTTTCTTCTCCTTCCATCTTCCAAGATTCATAGCCCAAAATAACTAATGCATGCTGCTCCGAAATTGTGGTTTGGTTCCCACATGTTAGATCATTTGGAACTCCTTGCAAAGACACAAGGGCTCCTCCAATGGAGGTAATGGCTCCCTTCCCATCTCCATGTGGTGATGGATCTTCTCCCAATGTTACAACGTTGTTAGCTCTTCTCTTCTCATCCTCTTCATCAATATGTGAGATTGCCTCATCATCAATGAGAGACCCTTGATCTTGGTCTTCCCTTGAAGGAGGTTTCTCCATGTCTTCACCAATAGAAGAGGGTTATTCAAAAGGTGGGGATCTAGCCCTTGGAAAGGTACCATGCATGTTTTTATCCCCTTCATCATAAATATGGAGTGGAGTTGGAAAGATAGATCTCTCCAACTCATGCAAAGGTTTTATGTTTTTGGGTTCCACAAGAGATGTTTTACAATGTTTAATGTCAAATCTTCTCACCAATTCCTTAGTGAAACCAGCATAAGTGTTTACATTTTCATGATAAAATGAAGAAGAAATATTAAACCACCAACTATGGGCCATAACTTTGAGGTGCAACGTTGCAACTCTAATGGCCTCCCTTTCTGAAACTTGGTGTAGCTGGAAATATGAATCTAGCTCCTCCACCCAAGCTTTAGTTGTGCACTCTGCCGATCCATCAAAGTTAGATAGAAAGATTATATCTCTCTTGCTTCTATTATGGTTGTTGGATCTTCTAGCTTCCTTGAGTTAGAAAAACCCTTGGAAGTCTAAGTGCTCTTTGAATCTCCATGATTGAGACTCATACTCCTGAATATAGACACTCAAGGTCTCCTCCCTTGGTGCATCTCCTTCCTCCATCCTTCTTGCAGTGAATGTGGGAAATAGAATGTGTTGTGGATCTGCATGTGTGGCTGAATGGTCACACCTATCATGTGAATATCTAGGGCTTTCTTCACTTTCAAACCCTCTCAGGAATTTCCTACACTCCCCCTCTTCATCTCCTTGAGATCTTCTTTGATATTTTTCACAGCTTGGAAAAGAAGAAAGGAGACCCTCTCTTCCTTCATTTATCCAAATAATGGAGTCATGCCTTTGTTTATTCCATGAATATTCTCTTTTCTGTGAGAAGCTTCTCCTCCTAATGGCATAATGTCTTGGATTCACAGGCTAAGCCAATATTATGCTCTGATACCACTGTAATATCCCAAAATGGGATTTCAACAATACATGAACATAAAAATGTAAAACTCTACAAATATGAACATGAGATAAAAGGGATCAATGTAAAACCATAATTTTATTAATATATCAACATAAATATACAAAAATATCATCAGGGAAAACCCACTCAAGCAATAAGAACAAGCCTCCAATGATCAAAACAATCATCACATGAGTTGCTGCAACTATATAGAATGTCGAAGAGAAATGACAGCGCTATCTATATCAGTGTAGCTACTGTTGAATACATATATAAATGAAATATGGCTGATAGAAACAAAATAAGTTCCCAACAATGAAGATTCGGGCTCTAATACAAGATTTCTAGCCAACCCGGAAAGGATTGCTAGAAATACCAAGAAATATACAATGTGACAAATAACCCTGGGGTTAATGTGCCACTGCAAACTGGATCTAATATGAAATGAGGCTATGACATATATAAAATAATTATTTCCTCCTTCTATGGTATTTCTAATTATAAGGCTGATCCCTCTACTCAGAAATAGACCCTCCTGATGAGTTCAATGAACCCTCCCAACAAATGCCTCCAAAAATAATGCAGTTCAGGATGGTGACTATGCTGTGAGGGATAAAATATGGTTGGCCTGATACCAAATATGTAAAAATATGTCCTGGAGTCCTCCTTTCTGATCCTCGGATGAATAGACAACCTTTCCACTGGAAAAGAAGCCCATAAATGACTCTATGAGATCCTCCTTTGCTGCACCCTGCAACACAGCCTAGCTCTAAACAGAAATTGCACTATAGCTGAAGGAGGTAGCTTGAAAAAAATTTCAGAATGAGGAAATTTATCCCAAATAACCTCTCCTTCCCTAAGGATGAGGTAGTGATTCCCAACCAGGAACACCCTTGTGCTAAAAAACACTGCAACCCTGCTAAACAACAAGAGGAAGCAAGTGAAAAAGACCAATATCAAATGATAATCTAAAAACATGCATAAAAAAGGCTCCCATCCTCTCCATATATATCAAGTGAACCTCTCCACATTGGGTCCCATCCATATTTTCCATCAAGCTCATGCAAGTTGTCCTCCACTAAAACTGCGATGCACATCAAGGAGATTCAATGTATCTAGACATCACTATTGACTTGGTCAAAGTTGACTGACTCAACATGATCCAATCCCTGTTCAAATCCAAAGGTGCTTAATCTAGCTACTTATTCTTCCTCCTTTAACATTAAGAGTGTCATTATTCCCTCTAAATGGTATTATCGGCCTCCTTACCCATTTATTCACCTACCTAAGGATAAAACCAACTATAATATTACATTTAGATGAAGGCTAAATTTTTGGAATATTACAGTGTTGTAGGGTGTTGCAGTGGAGGGGTTAGAAACCCACTTTCTAAGCTATTTTCTCATAGGAGGAAGGTTTCCCTCTCTTGGGAGATCATTTTGCAAAGCTCTTGGGCATATTTTACATCTTTGGCATCAGGCCAACTATTTCCCCTCATTTCCAATGTTGTTCTAGCTAGGGATTTCTTTATTTTGAGGGCAGTTTTCAGTGAGGGATCTTGTGGCTCCTTTGGACTGTTTTTTTGTGATTAGAGGGTTCAGCCTTTCATGGGAGGAGACATTTGAGGGGTTCTACATCAGATATGATATATTTCAGCCTTCTACACTCATGTTCTTCAGTTTGCAGTGAATCTCCAGCCATTGGGCTTTAGATCCCATATTTTATAGAGTGTATTTATGAAAACCCTTTCCGGGTTCTTTGTAGGAGTTTGTATTGTGCCTAGATCTATATTCTGTATATCTTTCGAGGCGTATAACAGCCATACATATTTTTTACATTATTTTTTTGTAGAAGTGTGTTTATAACTACACTGTAGCAGTCTTCCAGCATTTTGTATTGTAGCAGAAGTTCAGATTTAGGAGTGATTGCTTATGGGAGGCTTGTTTCCTCATTATATATGATTCATGACTCACTATTATGTATTGATTTTCTGATATAATACATGATGAGATGTCTCCATATTAGTCTCCAATTTTAATGAGTTTATTTATACTACTATTTCCATTTTTGTGTTCATGTATTGCTGGATCCCCATTTTGCAATATTACATTCTAAGAAATCCATGTGCATCTTTCCTTTCTCTAAATTGAATGCTGATAGAAGCCTACTTTGTGAACTGGTGGTTTGCTTCCAAAATTGATTGTAGGTGTTGGTCTTCAATATCTCATTTTTCCTCTTGATCTCCCTGAAGGTTTCATATATTGTTTCCACCTTTTCCCTATGACAGCAGTAGATTTAGGTGTGAAGGCTTTGCTACTGAAATGGAATTGGAGATGAAGTTGTAGGAGAAAATACATGTTGGCCACTTGCTGGAGAATAACTAGGATAGGACAGTCTTTGATATTTATCACTATATATTGACCTACTTCTTGGCCTTGATCTATATCCATGTGAATTCTTACTCTCTTCCTATATTTCATTTTAAACTCTGTGCTAGATGTATCAGTCCCCAAAGGAGTCTGATCATCTCTCAATCTTTTTCCCGTGGCCTATTTCTCTTGTTATTTTCCTTTGTCTTGTTTATCCTATGTACTCTAATTTTATTGTGGAGTAGGGGTATGTATAATTGAATATGAAATCACCTTATCTTAAGCCTCTTGCAAGGTGTTTTTTTTTCCACTCTGTCTGGTTCATGAATTGTTCAATTTCGGGGATATGGGTGTGGATGTATGGAGTTGATTTATTTTCTACCCTCTTCTTAGAGATGATTCCCCATGGTTCATGTTGATCATGTTAGCCCCCTATTAATTTTTGATAAGAAAACAGGGGGTCAAACTGTCTCTGAGCTTTCAAGGAATGCATTTCTGCTGAAAACACATCATCCTGGAAGTCCCTTTATGCCCTTTTCCCTTTGATGAATCCCCACTGTTGTTCCCAGTTAAAAACCTCTTTGTTTATATGAAGAAGAATTCCCAAAAAGGCCTCCTTTTCCCTCTTATTTCATTCCCTCTAAGCCTTTGTTTTCATAAATTTTCCTCCCCCTTACCGTTACCCCTTGATTGGCCTTTAAATGCATTTAAAACGGGCCAAAAACCTAGTTTCCCCCTTATGACAGGCTAAGCCCCTTTAAGGTAGTCCCTTAGCCACTTCCCCATATGCCCCGAGTGCTAAGACCAAGCACTAAGTCCTGGGTGCTAATCACAATCGCAACGTTCGGGAGGGGCGTTTCTATGCTATACGAAAAAATCCCGATGCGATTGGGGTTTGGTCGTTTGGCCTCCGCTAAGATCTGAGCCGTCGATATTTGTAAGATCCGAAGGTCAGCACTAGTTCCACTGTGTGCCCATTTCCTCGATCCATCCACTCTTCCAATTTCATCAGATTCATCGATCTTATTCCATATTGGACGGCAGTTGCTCCATCGCATCGCCATCCTAATCGTAATCGCAAAAGTCTTGAGGTGTCACCCCCTGTGCCCCCGATTGCGATTTCCCTATCCGGTTGTGACCATCGATCACACCACGATCTAAAAGTCCTACACTAATCGCAACTCAAAACATTAGAGTTTGGCCCCTTCTTTGCTCCGATGCGATTAAATCACAGCCGGTGTTCAGCCCTAATCCAACGGCCCGGATCTCATCACTCCCGCTCATCGCATCCACCTTCCTCCTGGCCGATTGATTCTCCACCGTCGATCTGTCGCCAGATCCAACGGCTATCACATAATCGCAGCATTGTACTCATCGCAATCGTAAAGTTCATATTGTGTCACCCTCCATCTCCCCCCGATTGTGATTTCCCGATTCCATCTTGACCGTCCGTTTGTTTCGAGATCGACGACCCACGTTGCATTGCGCCCCCGTCCATTTTTCTTCATAAGAACCTCCTCTAACTTAATCGTTTAATCACCACTGTTGATCTCCTCCTAAGATCCAACAATTCATATTAAATCACCCTCCGCCATCATAGAGTCCCACCATATCCAAACTCATTTCGTATGTTTCAAAGGATCAAACCTTTGTCGTGCCTTAGCACCGCATCATTCCACTCAGATTTAAACTTTAATGTTTCAAATTGGAGTTTATTCCATTTTCTCCCAAGCCTTCATATGTTCTGTTCTTCACCATCTCACAGATATTTTCTTTCTTTTTCACTATCGCACCACCATTTACAGTCCTCCACAGCATTTCTTCGCCACCTCCCTTGGATTTCTATAATGATTTTATTGTATTTTTGCAAGGTGTTAAGAGTGGAAAATTCACTTTGCCTCTACAGTCATAGCCACTGTGATTCAGTGTGCAGAGATAATCATTTCAATAGCAGCAAGATGAATCAACAGAGACAGATATAAGGGAATTAAGCCCGTAATTGAAAATTTAATGTGCTAAACCCATGTTCAAGGGATTAAGGCACAATTTAAAGACCTGAAGAGCACATGCAACAGCCAGGTCTATGTGTGAATATCTGAGGGACGTTTTTCTCCAGGTAGTACATCTTTCCATTAAAGCCTCCATACCTCCTCGAGCCCTTAAACAGATGAAAAAAATGACTGAAGTTTCTATGCCTGTCAGTCAACAGTTATGAAGCATGGAGGCCTTGCAGATTTTTCACCTAGTTCATTTCTTCCAGAAGGACTAGCGCAGAGCTCCAGAAAGCCAGAAAGGACTTCAAGAACATGTCTGAGGTCAATCTCGACCTGAATAGGACTCCCAAAGTAGGCTACAGATTACATATAGCACTACAGAATGATTAAGCAGTGTGGGCATGAACGCTTCCGCCATCCTGTCTTAATGAGACAAATTAAATGTTCATCATCCACTACCTTTACTAGTTTTTCTCTTATCAAAACACCCAAGAACAGATTATCAAGGCTTCCAGCTTTTCATAAAATTAGGCAGTAAGAGAATTTTGTACGCATTATTGTCGAACTTTTATATGAATGCATAGAGCCCGTTGGGTTTTAGTGAGGAGGAGTACCATCTTTAATGAGGAGTATGGTATTTGGTGTCTCACAGTTCGTAAATTCTCCCTTTATGTGTTAGTTTAATTGTTCATTTCGTTTCATCCTTTTTCATGTATCATGTTCTGGAATGCGAGTGGCTCACTGGTTTTTGGTATGGATTTATCCTAGTTGATACCCATGCTTGAACTAGTCAAGTGCTTTAAATATGGCTCAGGCATGATATACTGTTTCACTTTTCACTTTAATCATATTTCTGCTATATTAGCTTCTTTTGGAGGTTATTTTTAAAACGCTATTGTCATGTATGGATTCTTAAATTGGTAAGCCCATTACATGGTGATATTGTGTATCTGGATATCATCTCAATGATAGTTAGTATTATCTCAGTCTTTCATACGCAGTAATCACTTTCTGATTATTTATTTCTGTGAGGTATTTTCGAACCAGCCCTCTTTACAGTAAGCTGCCTCTGAATTGTCTGATGCATCTGTATTAGAATTCCACACCTTGCCTCTGCAGTATTGCTTTCCCTATGTCCCTTTTCTGAAGGTTTTGGTTCCATTAAAGTTAACCTCCCTGTTTACAAGAGATAGCATGAGAGCCTTTTGTTGATAACTCCCCCTGTTATATCACACACTCCTTGCTATATAAGATGTCATAGGCACTGGTCTTTCACAACTCAAGGCTCTCTCTAGGGTCGACAACATCTTTTTGGCACTATTGTTGGGGACGAAGTTAAGAAAAGTTAAATCCATGGGCCTCGACAAAATCTTTATTCACTCTTCATAAAGGTGAGCATGCAGAGTTGAGAGTTGTATATCCCTCACCTTGGCGACTCCACAGTTCCTAAATGATTAAAATACTCCACTGGTGATCAGTAGGCCACTGATTATCTTGGTTTCACGAGACTCCACTTGGAGACCATGTCGCAGTACAACATTAGCCATGCTTAAGACCAAGCCACTTCACTAATGGAAGACTCTGAGAAGTTTGCAAAAATGCATCCAAGTTTCATAGCAGAATGTCGAGATGAAATGTCATGTGGCTTGGAAAAAATGGAAGTGGAGGACCTTCCAGGGGCTATTCTTCTTCCCAGCTTAAGTTTTAAACCCGTGCTTAATAAAATATTTCTAGAGTTGGTGGTTGAAAGATATGAAGCTGAGATTGAACTTCTGAACTCACATGAAAAATCATATCAGTTTAGACACCCGAGAGCCTTTTTGGAAAGTCTCCCGCCCCCTAAAAGAGAAGAGATTCCATTTCCTTTAGAAGTAAAAGAAGAATATGATCCGGTTCTCAAGAGCCACATTGAAGACGCAGTGGAAGATGCAGAAATCAAAGCTGCCTAGGATGAAAACAGAAAGAAGAAAGTGTAAATCATGTGTTCATTGATCCTGTGGTAGACTATATGGACGACCGGATTAGCTCAAATTCTCCAGCAGCACAAAAGACGTCAGAGCTCCAAGAAGACTCAGCAGCAATGTACGATGAGTCCTCCAGTTCAGAAGATGAAGGAGACACTCTACCCCAAGAGAGTCTTCTTCTCAATCCAATGGAAGAAGAAGAGATCTCGGTTGAAGCCTACCTGCCAAATACTCATAACCAGGTATCTTTTCATGATCCTTATGCTCATTTCCTGCAAACATTTAAGGAAGGATCAAAGGTATTTTTGAGCAGCATGTTGTGAACAGAAAGAAAATTTTTCGAAGCTGCTGATGAAGAACAGAAAGAGTGGGAGCATCCTTTCTTATCCAGCCTGCTCAAGCAGCTAGGCAGAACAGACCAGTCATGGGATCACTTGATGGACTGGTTGCATTGGAAGACAATTTTTGTAAGCTAGACTTGTAAATAGTCCAGTTAGAGTAGGGTAGGTAAGAAAAACTCAATAAAGCTCAGTCTGTGAGCATGTAGTTAGTTGTTTCAATTTTTGCAAAGTCCAGCAAGCCAGACATTCTAATCTTGGCTTGGCTTTTTTTCAATTTTTGTTTTAGAATGTAGAGAAGAAATCTTCTAGACAGTTTAATCCTAGCAGATGTAGTTTAAGTAGAGAAAATGTGAGACCAACAGTTTAATCTGGTCTCATGTAATAATAAGGGTAGAAGTAGAATAGGTTTATTTTTCTTGTTTGTAAAAATTGATGATGTAGGTGGTCTGCAAAGTTCTCTACACGCCCAAGGATGAACGTGACATCCCCAGGTGGAGCCAATGTTGATCATGTTAGCCCCCTATTAATTTTTGATAAGAAAACAGGGGGTCAAACTGTCTCTGAGCTTTCAAGGAATGCATTCCTACTGAAAACACATCATCCTTGAAGTCCCTTTATGCCTTTTTCCATTTGATGAATCCCCACTACTGTTCCCAGTTAAAAAACTCTCTGTTTCTGTCAAGAAGAATGCCCAAAAAGGCCTCCTTTTCCCTCTTATTTGATTCCCTCTAAGGCTCCGTTTTCATCATTTTTCCTCCCCCTTACTGTTACCCATTGATTGGCCTTTAAATGCATTTAAAATGGGCCAAAAACCCACTTTCCCCCTTATGACAGGCTAAGCCCCTTTAAGGCCAGTCCCTTAGCCACTTCGCCATATGCCCCGAGTGCTAAGACCAAGTGCTAAGGCTTGGGTGCTAATCGCAATCGCAACTTTCGGGAGGCGAATTTCTGTGTTATACAAAAAAATCCCGATGTGATTGGGGTTTGGTCGTTTGGCCTCCGCTAAGATCTGAGCCGTCAATCTTTGTAAGATCCGACGGTCAGCGCTAGTTCCACTGTGTGCCCATCGCCACGGTCCATCCAATCTTCTGATTTCATCAGAGCCCTCGATCTTATTCCAGATCAGACAGTAGTCGCTCCATCGCATTTCCGCCCCAATCGTAATAGCAAAAGTCTTGAGGGATCACCCCTTGTGCCCCCGATTGTGATTTGCCAATCCGGTTGTGATCATCGATCACACCTTGATCTGACAGTCCTGCGCTAATCACAACTCAAACCATCGAAGTTTTCCCCCCGCTTTGCTTCGATGCGATTAAATCGCAGCTGGTCATTCAGCCCTAATCCAATGGCCCAGATCTCATCGCTCTCACTCATCGCATCCACCTTCCTCCCGGCCGATTGATTCTCCATCGTCAATCCATTGCCAAATCCAACGGCTGTCACATAATCATAACATCACTCTAATCGCAATTGCAAAGGTCTTACTGTGTCACCCTCCATCTCCCCCCGATTGCGATTTTCTGATTCCATCCTGACCATCTGTTTGTTTCGAGATCGACTAACCACGTTGCATTGCACCCCCGTCCATTTTTCTTCATCGGAACCTCCTCTAACTTCATCGTTTAATCACCACCATTGATCCACTCCTGAGATCCAACAGTTCATATTAAATCGCCCTCCGCCATCGCAGAGTCCCACCATATCTAAACTCATTTCATATGTTTCAAAGGATCAAACCTTTGTCGTGCCTTACCACCGCATCATTCCGCTAACATTTAAACTTTAATGTTTCACATTGGAGTTTATTCCATTTTCGCCCAAGCCTTCATCTGCTCTATTCTTCGCCGTCTCACAGATATTTTCTCCCGTTTTCACTATCACCTCACCATCTATAGGCCTCCACAGCATTTCTCCGCCACCTCCCTTGGATTTTTATAATGAGTTTACTGTATTTGTGCAGGGTGCTCAGAATGGAAAATTCACTTTGCCTCTATAGTCATAGCCACTGTGATTCAGTGTGCAAAGATAATCATTTCAATAGTGGCAAGACGAATCAGCAGAGACAGATTTAAGGGACTTAAGCCCGTAATTGAAGATTTAATGTGCTAAACCCATGTTCAAGGGATTAAGGTGCAGTTTAAAGACCTGAAGAGCACATGCAACAGCCAGGTCCGTGTGTGAATATCTGCGGGACGTTTTTCTCCAGGCAATACATCTTTCCATTAAAGCCTCCATACCTCCTCGATCCCTTAAATAGATGAACATAATGACTGAAGTTTCTACGCCTGTCATTCAGTAGTTATGAAGCATGGAGGCCTTGCTGATTTTTCACCTAGTTCATTTATTCCAGAAGGACTATCGCAGAGCTCTAGACAGCCAGAAAGGACTTCAAGAACATGTCTGAGGTCAATCTCGACCTGACTAGGACTCCCGAAGCACGCTACAAAGTACATACATCACTACAGAATCATTAAGTAGTGTAGGCGTGAACGCTTCTGCCATCCTGACTTAATGAGACAAATTAAATGTTCATCATCCACTCCCTTTACTAGTTTTTCTCCTATGAAAACACCCAAGAACGGATTATCAAGGGTTCCAGATTTTCAGAAAATTAGGCAGTAAGAGAATTTTGTACGCATTATTGTCGAACTTTTATATGAATGCACAGAGCCCGTTGGGTTTTAGTGAGGAGGAGTTCCATCTTTAATGAGGATTCTAGTCTTTGGTGTCTCACAGTTCGTAACTTCACCCTTTATGTGTTAGTTTAATTGTTCATTTCGTTTCATCCGCCTTTCTTGTATCATGTTCTAGAATGGGAGTGGCTCACTCGTTTTTGGTATGGATTTATCCTAGTTGATACCCATGCTTGAACTAGTCAAGCGCTTTAAATATGGCTCAGGCATGATATACTGTTTCACTTTTCACTTCAATCATATTTCTGCTATATTAGCTTCTTTGGGAGGTTATTTTTAAAACGCTATTGTCATGTATGTATTCTTAAATTTGTAAGCCCATTACATGGTGATATTGCGTATCTGTATATCATCTCAATGACAGTTAGTATTATCTCAATCTTTCATACCCAGTAATAACCTTCTGATTATTTATTTATGTGAGGTATTTTCGAACCAGCCCTCTTTACAGTAAGTTTCCTCTGAATTATCTGATGCATTTGTATTAGAATTCCGCACGTTGCCTCTGCAGTATTGCTTTCCCTACGTCCCTTTTCTGAAGGTTTCGGTCCCATTCAAGTTAACCTCCCTATTTACAGGAGATAGCATGAGAGCCTTTTGTTGATAACTCCCCTTGTTATATCACATGCTCCTTGCTATATAAGATGTCCTAGGCACTGGTCTTTCACAACTCAAGGCTGTCTCTAGGGTTGAAAACATATTTTTGGCACCGTTACCGAGGAAGAACTTAAGAAAAGTTAAATCCATGGGTCTCGAAAAAAACTTTATTCACTCTTAAGAAAGGTGAGCATGAAGAGTTGAGAGTTGTAGACCCCTCACCTTGGTGACTCCACAGTTCCTAAATGATTAAAATACTCCACTGGTGATCAGTAGGCCACTAATTATCTTGGTTTCACGAGACTCCACTGGGAGACCATGTCGTAGTACAACATCAACCATGTTGAATACCGAGCCACTTCACTAATGGAATACTCATGCAAAAATGCATCCAAGTTTCATAGCAGAATGTCGAGATGAAATGTCATGTCGCTTGGAAAAAATGGAAGTGGAGGACCTTCCATGGGCTATTATTCTTCCCAGCTTAAGTTTTAAACCTGTGCTTAAGAAAATATTTCTAGAGTTGGTGGTTGAAAGATATGAAGCTGAGATTGAACTTCTGAACTCACAACAAAAATCATATCAGTTCAGAGACCCGAGAGCCTTTTTGGAAATTCTCCTGCCACCTAAAAGAGAAGAGATTCAATTGCCTTTCGAAGTACAAGAAGAAGATGATCCGGCTCTCAAGAGCCACATTTAAGACGCAGTGGAAGATGTAGAAATCAAAGCTGCCCAGGATGAAAATAGCCTACCAGTTATGGCAGGCTAGAAAGAAGAAATTTTAAATCATGTGTTCATTGATCCTGTGGCAACCTATATGGAGGACCGGATTAGCTCAAATTCTCCAGTAGCGAAAAACACATCAGAGCTCCAAGAGGACTCAACAGTAATGTACGATGAGTCCTCCGGTTCATAAGATGAAGGAGACACTCTACCCCAAGAGAGTCTTCTTCTCAATCCAATGGAAGAAGAAGAGATCCTGGTTGAAGCCTACCTGCCAAATACTCATAACCAGGTATCTTTTCATGATCCTTATGCTCATTTCCTACAAACATTTAAGGAAGGATCAAAGGTCTTTTTGAGCAGCATGTTGCGAACAAGAAGAAAAATTTTCGAAGTTGCTGATGAGAACAGAAAGAGTGGGAGCAGCCCTACTTATCCAGCCTGCTCAAGCAGCTAGGCAGAAGAGACCAGTCATGGGATCACTTGATGGACTGGTTGCATTGGAAGACAATGTTTGTAATCTAGACTTGTAAATAGTCCAGTTAGAGTAGGGCAGGTAGGAAAAACTCAATAAATCTCACTCTGTGAGCATGTAGTTAGTTGTTTCAATTTCAGCAAAGTCCAACAAGCTAGACGGTCTAATCCTGGTTTGGTTGTTTTTCAATTTCTGTTTTAGAATGTAGAGAAGAAATATGCTAGACATTTTAATCCTAGCAGATGTAGTTTACGTAGAGAAAATGTGAGACCAACAGTTTAATCTGGTCTCATGGAATAATAAGGGTAGAAGTAGAATAGGTTTATTTTTCCTGTTTGTAAAAATTGATGATGTAGGTGGTCTGCAAAGTTCTCTACACCCCCAAGGATGAACGTGCCGTCCCCAGGTGGAGCCAATGTTGATCATGTTAGCCCCATATTAATTTTTGATAAGAAAATAGGGGGTCAACCTGTCTCTGAGCTTTCAAGGAATGCATTCCTGCTGAAAACACATCATCCTTAAAGTCCCTTTATGCCCTTTTCCCTTTGATGAATCCCCACTGCGGTTCCCAGTTAAAACCTATATGTTTCTATGAAGAAGAAAGCCCAAAAAGGCCTCTTTTTCCCTCTTATTTCATTCCCTCTAAGCCTCTGTTTTCATCATTTTTCCTCCCCCTTACCGTTACCCCTTGGTTTGCCTTTAAATGCATTTAAAACGGGCCAAAAACCAACTTTCCCCCTTATGACAGGCAAAGCCCCTTTAAGGCCAGTCCCTTAGCCACTTCCCCATATGCCCCGAGTGCTAAGACCAAGCGCTAAGGCTTAGGTGCTAATCGCAATCGCAACTTTCAGGAGGCGCATTCTGTGTTATACGAAAAAATCCCGATGCGATTGGGGTTTGGTTGTTTGGCCTCCGCTAAGATTTGAGCCATCGATATTTGTAAGATCCGATGTTCAGCGCTAGTTCTGCTGTGCTCCCATCGCCCCAGTCCATCCACTCTTCCGATTTCATCAGAACCGTCAATCTTATTCCAGATCAGATGACAGTCGCTCCATCGCATTGCCGCCCCAATCGCAATCGCAAAAGTCTTGAGGTGTCACCCCCTATGCCCCCGATGGCGATTTCCCGATCCGGTTGTGACCATTGATCACACCTCGATCTGACAGTACTGCGCTAATCACAACTCAAACCATCAAAATTTGGCCCCCGCTTTGCTCCGATGCGATTAAATCGTAGCCGATCGTTCAACCCTAATCCAATGGCCCGGATCTCATCGCTCCCGCTCACTGCATCCACCTTCCTCCCCGCCGATTGATTCTCCACTGTCGATCTGTCACCAAATCCAACGACTGTCTCATAATCGTAGCATCGCTCTAATCAAAATCATAAAGGTCTTACTGTGTCACCCTCCATCTCCCCCCGATTTCAATTTTCCGATTCCATCCTGATCGTCCATTTGTTCCGAGATCGACGACCCACGTTGCATCGTGCCCCCGTCCATTTTTCTTCATTGGAACCTCCTCTAACTTAATCATTTAATCACCACCGTCGATCTCCTCCTAAGATCCAATGGTTCATATTAAATTGCCCTCCGCCATCGCAGAGTCCCACCATATCCAAACTCATTTCGGATGTTTCAAAGGATCAAACCTTTGTCTTACCTTAGCACCGCATCATTCCACTAACATTTAAACTTTAATGTTTCACATTGGAGTTTATTCCATTTTCACCCAAGCCTTCATCTGCTCTGTTCTTCACTGCCTCACAGATATTTTCTCCCATTTTCACTATCGCACCACCATTTACAGGCCTCCACAGCATTTCTCCGCCACCTCCCTTGGATTTTTATAATGATTTTATTGTATTTGTGCAGGGTGTTCAGAGTGGAAAATTCACTTTGCCTCTACAGTCATAGCCACTTTGTGTTGGAAATATGATGCAGAGTGTTGTCCTTGATGGCAACCCACTGAATGAAGATGAAGACATGCGACTGTTGACATGTGTTGTCCTTGATGGAAATCCACCTGATGAAGTTATTCTTGACTTGATGGACTTGATAAAGATGATGGCAACTTACTTGATGAAGTTGTGCTTGCTAGAATATGTTCTTGATGAAGAAAATATGGTGTATCTACGAGTGTGCAATGAAGAAAGGAATTCGAATGTGCTCGAAAGTATGATGAAAAAATTATGTCTGCATGAATACGCGGATATGTCTAAAAAGAACGTGATAAGTCGCGTATGGGAAAAAAGCGCTCAAAAAGTGCGAATCAAATCCGGGGGCCCGTGGTATTGAAGACTCGTGGTATTGAAGGCTCATGGTATTGAAGACTCATGGTATTGAAGACTCATGGTATTGAAGGCTCATGGTATTGGTTTGACTCGTGGTATTGAAGGCTCATGGTATTGGTTTGGCTCGTGGTATTGAAGGCTCATGGTATTGTTTTGGCCCGTGGTATTGAAAAGGATAAACCTATATAAGGAGAAGAAATTCATTGTGCAAATCATGAGTGTGGGAACAAGATGTCTGATCTTGAATGAATACTTCTCTTTGAAGTAGATCTGAATGGAAAGGGTTACACTTGAAGATAAATCTGAATGTATGATGCACCAATGATGAAGAAGGGGATCTAGATCTGAAATGCATTTGTATTTGCTAGATCTGATTATGGAAGGCTTAGATCTGTGATGAGGCGAACATCTAAGCGAACATCTGTCTGAAGTGAAAGGGTATGAAATATCTGATCTGTTCTGCTGTGTTTCTGATATCTGATCTGTGTTGATAAGTATATGTTGGTGATGTATGTTTGTGCTAAAAAATATGGAAAGGGTCCAGTGTGAAAATTGATGAAACGTGGTCCAAGGTGGTGCTGAGGGTTGTAGCCTTCAGTCAGGGGGTCGTAGCTCCCTTCCAGGTGAGGCTGGTAAACGAGATCGGGGGGTCGTAGCTCCCTTCCGGGTGAGGCTGGTAAACGAGTCAGGGGGTTGGAGCTCCCTTCCAGGAGAGGCTGGTAAACGAGCGCAGGTGGGTGCCTGCGTGCTGGTCAAGTCTGCGCCAGCACGTTTGTTGTAAGATGTTTTCTCTATAATAAAATATTGAAGGCTGAGCAACTGCAGCGGTGGTTTTCTCCCGAATTGGGTTTCCACCTAAAAATCCTGGTGTTCATGTGTGATGCTTGGTGTGATGGTTTATTCTGTTCTTACTGCACATGTTTACTATTTATGGACCATCTGATGAATGAATAATGGAATGATATAAGCAAAGAACTAATGACATAATTAGGTCTCTGTGTATACGCAAGTTTTATGAAGGATATCCACGTGTATATTCTAGCTGGCTTCAGAAAAGTAGCATATGGGTTTTAGAGCATGAAAAAGTAAAAAGTTTTGAGTATGCAGTAAATACTGATTCACCCCCCCCCCCTCTCAGTATTTTTTCCCAACAATTGGTATCAGAGGAGGTCCTTGTGCAGAAGCTTGATCGCTTAAAGGAGATCCGTCGCAATGGGAAGTCAAGAAGGAGTAATGTCTATAAAGCCACCTCTATTCAATGGAAGCAATCTGATATTCTGGAAGGTACGTACAAAAGCATATATGCAAAGTCTTGGTGCAGATGTATGGGCAATCGTGGAAGAAGGTTATCAATACCCGGCAAGTATTCCTACTGATGCAGCAGAAAGAAAGAAGTATGAAACTAATGCCAAAGCAGTAAATGTTTTGCTGGGAAGCATGTCTGAATCAGAATTTGCTAAAGTGATGCAGCTACATTCAGCAAAAGATATATGGGACAAAATCATTCTGAGCTATGAAGGAGATACAAAGGTAAAAAAATGCAAAACTCCAAACTCTTAGAATTGAATATGAAAGTTTGAAGATGCATAGTGATGAAAGTGTTGCCAGTTTCTTCCTTCGTCTAGATGATGTTGTCAATCGAATGAGAAATTTGGGTGAAACTAAAACTGATACTACTCTGGTTGAAAAAGTCTTAAGATCCTTGACTCCAAAATTTGACGCTAAAGTCTCCGCTATTGAAGAAAGGCAAGATCTGCAAACTCTTACTATTGTTCAATTACATGGGACTCTGACTGCTTTTGAAATGAGACAAGGAGGTCCTTCTCAAGTAAGAGAAGCTGCGTTTAAGGCTTCTACAAAAGGAAAGGAAAAGGAAGTTGTCAAAGAATCAGGCTATATTTCCGATGAAGAAGAAGCAAATTTCGTAAGAAAACTCCAACTAGGAACTGGAAGATTCAAAGGTAAGCTTCCCTTCAAATGCTTTGAGTGTGGAAAAGTTGGTCATTATGCTGCAAAATGTCCTTATAAAGGAAAAGAAGTTGTTAGAAGGAATAAGAACAGATCTAGCTCTAAGAAAAGTTACTATACTAATGAAGATAGTGATGAGTCATCTAATAGTGAGGAAGATTGTGAAGAAGATCTTAGACTTCTCATGGCCTTTGAACAAAAGGAAGAAAAGGATATGTTTATGGATGCTCTAGAGAAAAATGATTTTCTTGAAGAAAATAATCAACTCAAACTTCGCTTAGAAGATTGCAAAATTCTCTTAGAAGAACAAAAGGTGATCAGAGAGACTGTTGAAAAGCAGCTTGAAGAAGCAAAGAAACATATTGAAAAGCTAGAATGTGAAGTGGTAATTGAAAGAAAAGAAGTAGAGAAAGCAAAGACCTTGAATCTTAGATTTGCTAAAGGATCTGAAACCTTAGATGAGATTATCAAGGTACAACGTTCTCCTCTTATAAAGACAGGTCTGGGATATACCGGAGAATCTTCTCAAACTTCAGCACCAAACTATCTAAAAGCATTTACAGGTGGTTTACTACATTCAGCCACTCAGCAAGGGAATAGAGGATCTCTACAGGGAAAGAAGGACCATCTCAATTCAAGGAACACTAACGGGGATAGCTTTCAAAGACTCTACAACCAACAGGTAAACTCAAATAGAAGATTCCATGATCGCAGAAATTTCTACTTCAATGGGCAATGTTTCACTTGTCACAATTTTGGTCATAAAGCTATTCAATGTGTGGCATATAAAACCATCATGACAAGAGAAGCAAGAAAGAAAAGGTTGGATACCGAACCAAAGAAGAATACCTATAACAATTTTTCTCCTCTTCAAAGTGAAGTCGAATGTACTTATTGCAATAACTTTGGCCATGAAGAATCTGAATGCAGGAACAAGATCCAGCCTAAAGAACATGTTCCCTCAAGCTCCAAAGTGTGGAAGAAGAAAGAACCGCCGGTTGAAAATAGTGGGATAGCATTATTTGCATAAGGTGAAGAAAATCAATGGTACATCGATAGTGGGTTCTCAAGACACATGACAGGTGACAAAAGCAAACTTCATACTTATAATGCTCTAGAAAAGAAAAAGAAAGTTACATTTGGAAATGATACTCCTGCTGTAATTAAAGGAAAAGGGTCAGTATTTCTAAAAGAAAAGGTGAAGGCTAAAGATGTCATGTATGTGGATGGATTAAGGCATAACCTATTAAGTGTTAGCCAAATGTGTGATCAAGGAGCAGAAATGGTCTTCAGTTCCAAAGAATGTATGGTTCGTGATCTTGATACAGGTAAAATCATTATAAAAGGAAAAAGAAATCCAAGCAACCTGTATGTACTAAATGGCATAGATCAATGTTACTTGAGCAAGTCTTCAGAAAATTGGCTATGGCATAGAAGGCTGGGGCATATGAGTTTCTCTCAAATCAACAAAGCAAACAGAATTCAAGCTGTTCGTGATCTTCCCAAGGTCAATCTTCCAGAAAATACCATATGCAAATCTTGTCAATTTGGTAAGCAGACTAGAGTTCGATTTAATGCCAAAGAAGGATCATCAAGTAAGCCTCTTGAACTCATTCATACTGACATCTGTGGACCTATGAGGAAAAGGTCATTACGTGGGGAAGAATACTATATCCTATTTATCGATGACTACTCCAGAATGTGTGAGATCGCATTTATTAAACACAAAGATGAAGCTTTTGAAAAATTTCAGAAGTTCAAAGCACTGGTAGAAAATGAATTGGATTCAAAAATCAAGTGTCTTAGATCTGATCGAGGTGGAGAATATTCATCAAATGAATTCTTTGAATTTTGTGAACAACATGGCATTAAAAGACAATTCTCTGTCGCAGGCACTCCACAACAAAATGGTGTAGCAGAAAGAATGAATAGAACAATTGTTCAAATGGCTAGAGCTATGATGGCTGACTCTAATGTTCCTGACATGTTCTGGAGTGAAGCAGCACGTACAGCAGTTAACATTCTCAATAAAGCTCATGTTCGAGTAAATAGTGACAAAACTCCATATGAACTCTGGTATGGTAAGTCTCCCACTGTAAAGCATTTTAAAGTTTTTGGAAGTAGATGCTTTATAAAAAATAATGATGAAAAGCTTGGCAAGTTTGAACCTAGATCAGATGAAGGGATACTTCTTGGTTACTCTTCTTCAAGCAAAGCATTCACATGTTACAATAAGAGGCTTCAAAAGGTTGTTGAATGTATTGATGTTGTTATTGATGAGTCTCCTGCACCTTCTAAAGAAGAAAAACAAACAACAGAAGAAGATGATAGCAACATATGGCCTTCTACATCAGATGGAAATGATATAGGCAGTGAATCCAATGAAGAACCTGAAAATGATCTATCTGAAAAAGCTCCATCCAGATATGTTCAAAAGAATCATCCTGAATCTCAAATTTTGGGAGACAAGGAATCAGGTGTACGAACAAGGAGAAATCTTGCGGGATCTTCTAGTAATTTGGCACTTCTATCCACAATTGAACCACACAATGTCAATGAAGCTAGCAAATATGAATGTTGGAATAATGCCATGGATGAAGAAATTGAGCAAATTGAAAAGAATGACACTTGGGATTTGGTACCAAGACCTCATGATAAAAATGTCATTGGAACTAAATGGATCTTCAAGAACAAGTTAAATGAGAATGGGGATGTTGTAAGAAACAAAGCTAGACTGGTTTGCAAAGGGTATACTCAACAAGAAGGTATAGACTTTGAAGAAACTTTTGCTTCTGTAGCTAGACTTGAAGCCATAAGAATGTTTCTTGCTTTCTCAAGCTATCAACGAATCAAAGTTTATCAAATGGATGTTAAGTCTTCTTTTCTTAATGGTGATCTAGAAGAAGAAGTATATATAGAACAACCGGAAGGATTCATTTTGGGAAATGATGCAAATCTTGTTTGTAGACTTAAAAAGGCTCTGTATGGACTCAAACAAGCTCCAAGGGCTTGGTATTATCGTCTTGACAAATATCTTCATCAACAATGATTTTCAAAGGGGTCCGCTGATAGCAACTTATACACAAAAGTTGAAAATGATAAACTATTGATTGTAGTTGTATATGTTGATGATATCATTTTTGGGAGTAACGAAGAATCTATGAGTCAAAAATTTGCTTCTGTCATGCAGCAAGAATTTGAAATGTCTTTACTTGGGGAACTAACATTTTTTCTTGGCTTGCAAGTGCATCAATCTGCAGATGGTATATTTCTATCACAAGCAAAATATCTTAAGCAAATTCTGAAGAAGTATGGCATGGAAGAATGCAAACCTGTAAGTACACCAATGATAACCGGATGCAGTCTCAGTTCTAATGATGATTCTCCCACTGTGAATCAACCAGAATACAGATCGATGATTGGAAGTCTACTTTATCTCACTGGGACCAGACCAGACATTATGCACGCTGTTGGGATTGTTGGACGATTCCAAGCTAATCCAAAAGAGTCTCACCTTCAGGCTGTCAAAAGGATATTCAAATATCTACAAGGAACTCAAGACTTTGGTCTATGGTATCCAAAGGATGCTGATCTTACTCTTCATGCTTACACTGATGCAGATTGGGCTGGAAGTGTTGATGATCGAAAAAGCACTAGTGGTGGTGCATTTTACATGGGGCCCCGGTTAGTATCTTGGTTCAGCAAGAAGCAAAATTCTATTGCCTTATCAACAGCTGAAGCAGAGTATGTAGCGGCCGCATCTTGTTGCACTCAACTCCTATGGATGATGCAAACCTTGCAAGATTTTCAGATCAAATGTGCAACTCCTATCTCCATTATGTGTGATAATACAAGTGCCATCAGTATCTCAAAGAATCCTGTTATGCATTCGAAAACCAAGCACATTCCCATCAAATATCATTTTCTATGTGAACAAGTGCTTGAGAAAAAAGTGAAGTTGGAGTATGTTACCTCCAAAGAACAAGCTGCTGATATCTTTACCAAACCTCTGCCCAGGGAAGCGTTCGAGCATCTAAGACAGAAGCTGGGAGTGTTCTCTGCCAGTCAAAAGAAAAAATCTGCATAAATTTTAGAAGGTGACTTTGGATACGCGGGTTTCCTGAAACACAGTCGCATATGTACGCGAGTTCATGCACAGAAAACCGCGTATGTCTGATTGCTGACAAATTTTTGGTTGGTTCAGCTCTCTTCAGCACAGCTGCAGTGATTTTTGGTATCTCTGATACTGTTTGGTATCTCTGGTGGTGTTCCAGTTCTCATAATCCTGTTTCTAATGTTTTGATGAAGATGCCTTGATGATTTGTTGGTGGAAGTTTTCAGGATGCACAAACTAAGGGGGAGCCTTAGTCATTTGGAAAGATTGCTTGGTTGCACAGATTCAGGGGGAGCATTAGCTTTGCTGACTATAATGCAGTGTTGAAATATGTTCTCTCTCTTGAGGACTTTCTGGTGTTGGTCATAAATGGTCATATTTGTATTTTGATGAAAAGGTCTTATTGAGACCCATGATGTAAAATTGTAATATTCAGTCATGTAAGGACTTGTCAAATTTTGTAAACCCACTTGGTTGGGTAACTGAGTCAAATGTGTAAACCCACTTGGTTGGGTACTTGAGTCTCATATGTAAATCCACTTGGTTGGATAATTGATGTAAGTATGAGTCTTTGGTGATAGGAAGTTCATAGAGTCATGTACTTCATTGACAAATATGTTTGAAGATTCAGCATGAACTCAGGGGGAGCTTGGCCACTTCAGCACACATCAGATCTGCAGAATGTTTCTTCCACATGAGGAGAAAAGGGGGAGAGTGTTGGTTTTGATCCGCCCTTTGCCCTTGATGTCAAAGGGGGAGAGTGACATAGTGACATGGTGTTTGAATGAAGAGAAGTTAAAGATGTCAAATATTTGGGAGAGTGACATATTTGGGGAGAGTGACATTGTACTTATTTGTTGTGGTAACCAAACACCATCATGGTTGCCATCAAGTCCAAAGGGGGAGATTGTTGGAAATATGATGCAGAGTGTTGTCCTTGATGGCAACCCACTGAATGAAGATGAAGACATGCGACTGTTGACATGTGTTGTCCTTGATGGAAATCCACCTGATGAAGTTATTCTTGACTTGATGGACTTGATAAAGATGATGGCAACTTACTTGATGAAGTTGTGCTTGCTAGAATATGTTCTTGATGAAGAAAATATGGTGTATCTACAGTGTGCAATGAAGAAAGGAATTCAGAATGTGCTCAAAGTATGATGAAAAAATTATGTCTCTATGAATACGCGGATATGTCTAAAAAGAACGTGATAAGTCGCGTATGGGAAAAAGCGCTCAAAAAGTGCAAATCCAGGGGCCCGTGGTATTGAAGGCTCATGGTATTGATGACTCGTGGTATTGAAGGCTCATGGTATTGATGACTCGTGGTATTGAAGACTCATGGTATTGAAGACTCATGGTATTGAAGGCTCATGGTATTGGTTTGACTCGTGGTATTGAAGGCTCATGGTATTGGTTTGGCTCGTGGTATTGAAGGATCATGGTATTGTTTTGGCCCATGGTATTGAAAAAGATAAACCTATATAAGGAGAAGAAATTCATTGTGCAAATCACAAGTGTGGGTGCAAGATGTCTGAGCTAGAATGAATACTTCTCTTTGAAGTAGATCTGAATGGAAAGGGTTACACTTGAAGATAAATCTGAATGTATGATGCACCAATGATGAAGAAGGGGATCTAGATCTGAACTGCATTTGTATTTGCTAGATCTGATTATGGAAGGCTTAGATCTGTGATGAGGCGAACATCTAGGCGAACATCTGTCTGAAGTGAAAGGGTATGAAATATCTGATCTGTTCTGCTGTGTTTCTGATATCTGATCTGTGTTGATAAGTATATGTTGGTGATGTATGTTTGTGCTAAAAAGTATGGAAAGGGTCCAGTGTGAAAATTGATGAAACGTGGTCCAAGGTGGTGCTGAGGGTTGTAGCCTTCAGTCAGGGGGTCGTAGCTCCCTTCCAGGAGAGGCTGGTAAACGAGATCAGGGGGTCGTAGCTCCCTTCCAGGAGAGGCTGGTAAACGAGTCAGGGGGTTGGAGCTCCCTTCCAGGAGAGGCTGGTAAACGAGCGCAGGTGGGTGCCTGCGTGCTGGTCAAGTCTGCGCCAGCACATATGTTGTAACATGTTTTCTCTATAATAAAATATTGAAGGCTGAGCAACTGCAGCGGTGGTTTTCTCCCGAATTGGGTTTCCACCTAAAAATCCCGGTGTTCATGTGTGATGCTTGGTGTGATGGTTTATTCTGTTCTTACTGCACATGTTTACTATTTATGGAACATCTGATGAATGAATAATGGAATGATATAAGCAAAGAACTAATGACATAATTAGGTCTCTGTGTATATGCAAGTTCTATGAAGGATATCCACGTGTATATGCTAGTTGGCTTCAGAAAAGTAGCATATGGGTTTTAGAGCATGAAAAAGTAAAAAGTTTTGAGTATGCAGTAAATACTGATTCACCCCCCCCTCTCAGTATTTTTCCCAACACTTTGATTCAGTGTGCAGAGATAATCATTTCAATAGTGGCAAGATGAATCAGCAGAGACGAATTTAAGGGACTTAAGCCCGTAATTGAAGATTTAATGTGCTAAAATCGTGTTCAAGGGATTAAAGCGCAGTTTAAAGACTTGAAGAGCACATGCAACAACTAGGTCTATGTGTGAACATCTGCAACACGTTTTTCTCCAAGCAATACATATTTCCATTAAATCCTCCATACCTCCTCAAGCCCTTAAACAGATGAACACAATGACTAAATTTTCTACACCTGTCAGTCAGCAGTTGAGAAGCATGGAGGCCTTGCAGATTTTTCATCTAGTTCATTTATTCTAGAAGGACTAGTGCAGAGCTCCAAACAGCCAAAAAGGACTACAAGAACACGTCTGAGGTCAATATCGACGTGACTAGGACTCTTGGAGCAGGCTATAGAGTACATACAACACTACAGAATCATTAAGCAGTGTGGGAATGAATGCTTCCGCCATCCTGTCTTAATGAGACAAATTAAATGTTCATTATCCACTCCCTTTACTAGTTTTTCTCCTATAAAAACCCCCAGGAATGGATTATCAAGGGTTCCAGATTTTCAGAAAATTATGCAGTAAGAGAATTTTGTACGCATTATTTTCGAACTTTTATATGAATGCACAGATCCCGTTGGGTTTCAGTGAGGAGGAGTTCCATCTTTAATGAGGATTCTGGTCTTTGGTGTCTCACAGTTCGTAACTTCTCTCTTTATGTGTTAGTTTAATTATTCATTTTGTTTCATCTGCCTTTCTTTTATCATGTTCTGGAATGTGAGTGGCTCACTAGTTTTTGGTGTGGATTTATCCTAGTTGATACCCATGCTTGAACTATTCAAGCGCTTTAAATATGGCTCAGGCATGATATACTATTTCACTTTTCACTTCAATCATATTTCTGCTATATTAGCTTCTTTGGGAGGTTATTGTTAAAACACTATTGTCATGTATGGATTCTTAAATTGGTAAGCCCATTACATGGTGATATTGTGTATCTGGATATCATCTCAATGATAGTTAGTATTATCTCAGTCTTTCATACCCAGTAATCACCTTCTGATTATTTATTTATGTGAGGTATTTTCGAACCGGCCCTCTTTACAGTAAGCTGCCTCTGAATTGTCTAATGCATTTGTATTAGAATTCAGCACCTTGCCTCTACAGTATTTCTTTCCCTGAGTCCCTTTTCTAAAGGTTTTGGTCCCATTCAAGTTAACCTCCCTGTTTACAGGAGAAAGCATGAGATCCTTTTGTTGATAACTCCCCCTATTATATCACACGCTCCTTGCTATATAAGATGTCCTAGGCACTGGTCTTTCACAACTCAAGGCTGTCTCTAGGGTCGAAAACATATTTTTGGTGCCGTTGCCGGGGACGAAGCTAAGAAAAGTTAAATCCCTAGGCCTCGACAAAAAAATTATTCACTCTTCAGAAAGGTGAGCATGAATAGTTGAGAGTTGTAGATCCCTCACCTTGTTGACTCCACAGTTCCTAAATGATTAAAATACTCCACTGGTGATCAGTAGGCCACTGATTATCTTGGTTTCATGAGACTCCATTGGGAGACCATGTCGCAGTACAACATCAGCCATGTTGAAGACCAAGCCACTTTACTAATGGAAGACTCTGAGAAGTTTGCAAAACTGCATCCAAGTTTCATAGCAAAATGTCGAGATGAAATGTCACGTGGCTTGGCAAAACTAGAAGTGGAGGACCTTCCACGGGCTATTCTTCTTCCCAGCTTAAGTTTTAAACCTGTGCTTAAGAAAATATTTCTAGAGTTGGTGGTTGAAAGATATGAAGCTGAGATTGAACTTATGAACTCACAAGAAAAATCATATCAGTTCAGAGACCCGAGAGCCTTTTTGGAAAGTCTCCCGCCCCCTAAAAGAGAAGAGATTCCACTGCCTTTCGAAGTACAATAAGAATATGATCTGGTTCTCAATATCCACATTGAAGATGTAGTGGAAGATGTAGAAATCAAAGCTGCCCAGGATGAAAACAGCCTACCAGTCATAGCAGGCCAGAAAGAAGAAAGTGTAAATCATGTGTTCATTGATCCTGTGGCAGACTATATGGAGGACCGGATTAGCTCAAATTCTCCACCACTGCAAAACATGTCAGAGCTCCAAGAGGACTCAACAACAATGTACAATGAGTCCTCCGGTTCAGAAGATGAAGGAGACACTCTACCCCAAGAGAGTATTCTTCTCAATCCAATGGAAGAAGAAGAGATCATGGTTGAAGCCTACCTGCCAAATACTCATAACTAGGTATCTTTTCATGATCGTTATGCTCATTTCCTGCAAATGTTTAAGGAAGGATCAAAGGTATTTTTGAGCAGCATGTTGCAAATAGAAAGAAATTTTTTCAAACCTTCTGATGAAGAATAGAAAGAGTGGGAGCAGCCCTGCTTATCCATCCTGCTCAAGCAGCTAGGTAGAACAGACCAGTCATGGGATCACTTGATGGACTGGTTGCATTGGAAGACAATGTTTGTAAGCTAGACTTGTAAATAATCCAGTTAGAGTAGGGTAGGTAGGAAAAACTCAATAAAGCTCAGTTGTTTCAATTTATGCAAAGTATAGCAAGCCAGATAGTCTAATCTTGGCTTGGATGTTTTTCAATTTCTGTGTTAGAATGTAGAGAAGAAATATGCTAGATAGTTTAATCCTAGCAGATGTAGTTTAGGTAGAGAAAATGTGAGACCAATAGTTTAATCTGGTCTCATGGAATAATAAGGGTAGAAGTAGAATAGGTTTATTTTTCCTGTTTGTAAAAATTGATGATGTAGGTGGTCTGCGAAGTTCTCGACACGCCCAAGGATGAACGTGTCGTCCTCAGGTGGAGCCAATGTTGATCATGCTAGCCCCCTATTAATTTTTGATAAGAAAATAGGGGGTCAAAATGTCTCTGAGTTTTCAAGGAATGCATTCCTATTGAAAACACATCATCCTTGAAGTCCCTTTATGCCCTTTTCCCTTTGATGAATCCCCACTGCTGTTCCGAGTTAAAAACCTCTCTGTTTCTCTGAAGAAGAATGCCCAAAAAGGCCTCCTTTTCCCTCTTATTTCATTCCCTCTATGCCTCTGTTTTCATCATTTTTCCTCCCCCTTACCATTACCCCTTGATTGGCCTTTAAATGCATTTAAAACGAGCCAAAAACCCACTTTCCCCCTTATGACAGGCTAATCCCCTTTAAGGCTAGTCCCTTAGCCACTTCCCGATATGCCCCGAATGTTAAGACAAAGCGCTAAGGCCTGGGTGCTAATCGCAATCGCAACTTTTGGGAGGCGCGTTTCTATGTTATACGAAAAAATCCTGATGTGATTGGGGTTTGGTCATTTGGTCTCCGCTAAGATCTGAGTCGTCTATCTTTGTAAGATCTGACGTTCAACGCTAGTTCTTCTATGCGCCCGTATCCCCAGTCCATCCACACTTCTGATTTAATCAGAGTCGTTGATCTTATTCCAGATCATACGGCAGTCGCTCCATCACATCGCCGCCCCAATCGCAATCGCAAAAGTCTTGAGGCGTCACCCCCTGTGCCCCCAATTGTGATTTCCCGATCCGGTTGTGACCGTCGATCACACCTCTATCTGACAGTCCTGTGCTAATCGCAACTTAAAGCATCGAAGTTTGGCCTCCGATTTGCTCTGATGTGATTAAATCATAGCTGGTCATTCAGCCCTAATCCAACGGCCCAGATCTCATCGCTCCCGCTCATCGCATCCACCTTCCTCCCTACCAATTGATTCTCCATCGTCGATATGTCGCCAGATCCAACGGCTGTCGCATAATCGCAGCATCGCTCTAATCACAATAAAAAAGGTCTTACTGTGTCACCCTCCATCTTCCCCTGATTGCGATATTCCAATTCCATCCTGACCGTCCGTTTGTTCCGAGATCGACGGCCCACGTGGCATCGTGCCCCCGTCCATTTTTCTTCATCGGAGCCTCCTCTAACTTCATCATTTAATCACCACCATTGATCTCCTCCTGAGATCTAACGGTTCATATTAAATCACCCTCCGCCATTATAGAGTCCCGCCATATCCAAACTCATTTCATATGTTTCAAAGGATCAAACCATTGTCGCGCCTTAGCACCGCATCATTCCGCTAACATTTAAAATTTAATGTTTCACATTGTATTTTATTCCATTTTCGCCCAATCCTTCATCTGCTCTGTTATTCACCATCTCATAGAGATTTTCTCCCATTTTCACTATCGCACCACCATCTACAGGCCTCCAAAGCATTTCTCCGCCACCTCCCTTGGATTTTTATAATGAGTTTATTGTATTTGTGCAGGGTGTTCAGAGTGGAAAATTCACTTTTCCTCTACAGTCATAGCCACTGTGATTCAGTGTGCAGAGATAATCATTTCAATAGTGGAAATATGAATCAGTAGAGACGGATTTAAGGGACTTAAGCCCATAATTGAAGATTTAATGTGCTAAACCCATGTTCAAGGGATTAAGGCACAGTTTAAAGACCTGAAGAGCACACCCAACAACCAGGTCTGTGTGTGAATATCTACAGGACGTTTTTCTCCAGGCAGTACATATTTCCATTAAAGCCTCCATACCTACTTGAGCCCTTAAATAGATTAACACAATGAGAAAAGCTTCTACGCCTGTCAGTTAGCAGTTATGAAGCATGGAGGCCTTGCAGATTTTTCACCTAGTTCATTTATTCCAAAAGGACTAGCGCAGAGCTCCAGACAGCCAGAAAGGACTTCGAGAACACGTCTCAGGTCAATCTCGACCTGAATAGGACTCCCAGAGCAGGCTACAGAGTACATACAACACTACAAAATCATTAAGTAGTGTGGGCGTGAATGCTTCTGCCATCCTGTCTTAATGAGACAAATTAAATGTTCATCATCCACTCCCTTTACTATTTTTTCTCCTATAAAAACGCCCAGGAACGGATTATCAAGGATTCTAGATTTTCAGAAAATTAGGCAGTAAGAGAATTTTGTACGGATTATTGTCAAACTTCTATATGAATGAACAGATCCCATTTGGTTTGAGTGAGGAGGAGTTCCATATTTAATGAGGATTATGGTCTTTGGTGTCTCACAGTTCATAACTTCTCCCTTTATGTGTTAGTTTAATTGTTCATTTCGTTTCTGTTAGCGCTCGAATCTGCCTCAGGCTGAAGAAGGCAAAACTCGAGGCAACATCAAACCAACCTTAGCCTCGTAGCTAGCCCTACGAGGACAGGAGAGGGCTCTCTCCGGGTCTATCTCGGCGGAAAATTTTCAAAAGGGCTGAGACGACCTATAAGGAAAACTGATCTTAGGCTAGTAAAGAGATATGAATGAGGTTTTTTAATAAATGATGGGGTTTTCTGGGAAGCATGGGATTAAGAACAGCTTGAACAGAGAAATATAATCAAAAACACAGATTATCTCCTGAGGCAAGGTAGGCAAGAAATTTAACAATTAAATTGAGATAAACGGAATGGAAAGACTGCTGAGAAGTCGACAAGGGCATAGAAGATGGATCCTTTTCAAACAGAAGAAAACATTAACTATGAATACTTCCTCAAGACAGAGCAAATAAATTGAATTCTGCCTTTCTCACTTAAAAGTATTCAACAGAAATGATTTAGGAATGAAATGAAAAAACATTACAAGATACATATGAGACAGAGAAGAAACATATGTCAAATGTCATACCACAGGAATCTCAGGGGTCAGAGCTGTATTTTTCATTAAACTCTCTGTCAAAAAAACTGTACAAGAAAGCGCTCTGTTCTCCTCCACGCACCAGCTCTCAGAACTCTCTCCAACCTTTACAAAATGTTTTTTAATACCAAAAACAGCTCAGAAGAAAACCGATCCATGAAAAGATGGAACTGTTTCGACTGGCACTATGAAAAATAGTAAAAAGCCACTCATCGATTCCTAAAGATCAGCGCATACATATCTGTGACCAATACAAAGGAGGACGCTGTAGTGTGAACCCTCCAAATCATAACTGAAGACTAGGATAGGCAATCTGTCCCTATTTTTCTACTCAGGATCGATGCCTTCGTTCTAATTTTGTTTTCGACCTGGACTGCCACGTTATACTTTCCATTTGCTTAATTCATCTGATACCTTTACGATTGCCACGTTACTGATATATTTAATTCATCTGCAGAAGGTTCTATCATAAAACAACGACTTATATACAAACAACTCAATGCGGTTTAAAATCCTCTGATGGCCACTTAAAGATATCAACTGGGGCGTAGATCCACTTGGAGATTTAACTGAAGCTATCAATAGAAGATCGAATCTTATTTCTCTGTTACGTAGGCTCCCATTGATGACACAATCCTCCCATGTTGACAACTGGCCAGCCACTTTTATCCCTTTCGCAACTCAACTATGGCTGGTGTCCATTTCTACTTTACTCCATGACAACTTACACTATCTGTTTTAAATACATGCATTAGAACTGGCAGTGATGATGTTACACGCGGTCTTCACATCGCATATAACTCTGGAAGATGGCGTCCTTTTGATGTTCTAAACTTAATGCACAGGATTCTAATATACGAAGGACAAATGCTAATAATGGGAGAAGATAAGGCACCATTCTTGATTCATCAAAGGTCTCCAAAACATCCTTCACTACATGCAAAAATCCTGATTTCCTTTTGTATGGCAAAGTAGCAACTCCTTCGATACTAATCAAATTAATGAAATCCATTGCTGTGCCTTGTTCTATAGCAGCTTCCCAAGAATATTTTGATCCACAGATTGAGGTATGCTCATCAATAAATGCATTTTGAATAGCCATTCGGATATCTTCATCAGTCATATTATCACAAGGATCAACTTCCTCTAAGCACTTAACAAACTGAAATATCATGTCCACCATTCCGATTTGCTATAGATTCTAACCCACTGAGATAATGAATATGGAAAAGTGCTCCATTGGATATCCTCAATGGGCATGATGGTATATCAGTATGAGAAAGGCTACGATATAAGTTAGAGGGCTGGTTGGACCATAAGAATTTGGAGACACGATTAGATTTACGCAATATGGATCCGTATAGCGATGCATAGATTTGCTGGCGAATTTCTGGGCAGAATTCCCAACGCGTAGCGCGCCCCACCATTTGCTACCACAAAAATAATGTCATTCCCATACTGAGAACGAAGAAGTTCTCCTGCTGAATTATATCTGTAGCAACAAAACACCCATCGCAGAACATCATTGAGACTTTGAGCCAATATACTGTGGCTGTGATCATACCTTTGAAATGCCAAGAGACAATGGAAAACGAGAGCCATGATACAGAGTAATGAGAGTACCATAGATACCATGATATAGTAAGATGCAAGAGCCACAGATGATGTTTCACTGAGCTAAATGCGAAGCACTGAGACCCATATATAATGAGACCATTCAGGGTCGAACCATACGAATCATACAAGCCTCAAACCATATGAACTTCAAAACAAATCGAACCATTATAATCATAGATGCAAGCCACAGGTACAGAGATTATATAAAATCTTTGGATGCCACAGAGTGCGATGATATGAACGTCAGAAAAGCCATACGCAAAATATAAAGAAGGAAGCTGTAGAACTCCAAGAAAAGAAAAAGTGAGAGTGACAATCCATGAGCCAAACCAAGCTGTGAGAGACACCAGACTGCCAGCAATACGCTTCATATTCAAAGGAAATATCTCAGACATCATGACCCATGGAATTCCACCCATGCCCATTGAAAATGTTGCAATATAATCCCAAAAGACCAATTAATGATAATTTTCTTGCAAGTAGTAGAAGAGAAGACCCATCAAAAGGTCCCTGTATGTAGAATGATCCAATAATGAAGAAACTTATGCACATTCCTCCTGCAGCAATCATTAGAAGTGGGCGCCTTCCATATTTGTCCATAATCAATGATGAGTGCACCACCACCATCTGATGAAATCCTCTTTGCAATATTCTTTGCCAATTATGCTCCAACACATTATTACAAACTCTGTTTTCTGATTCCCTTTTTAAATTTGCTGATTTTGAATGAGATTTTTTTCTTTGTCTGCTTGCAGAGATAATTAATATTGAACTTTGGCAAGGAGAACTAGCATCTGCAACTGAGAAACTACATGGTGAAAAGATACACTCGATGATTTCTTCTTCAAAACCCTGTTTTGAAGAAGAATCAATTTCACATTATTGATAATGACATAAAAATATAAACCTATTGAACCTTCCTCTAGTCTGCAGACAAAACCCTGGACTCAAGAATTAAAATGACTCTTTTCTGGACCATAGTAACATTAGTGACTGCGAATAACAAGGAATGAGCTTTGGAGAATTTTGACTGTAGCGGGCTGACAAGACGGAGTCTAACAGTTTCATCCGCCTTTCTTCTATCATGTTCTGGAATGCGAGTGGCTCACTGGTTTTTGGTATGGATTTATCCTTGTTGATACCCATGCTTGAACTGGTCAAGCACTTTAAATATGGCTCACGCATGATATATTGTTTCACTTTTCACTTCAATCATATTTCTACTATATTAGCTTCTTTGGGAGGTTATTTTTAAAACGCTATTTTCATGTATGGATTATTAAATTGGTAAGCCAATTACATGGTGATATTGTGTATCTAGATATCATCTCAATGACAGTTAGTATTATCTCAATATTTCATACGTAGTAATCACCTTCTGATTATTTATTTCTGTGAGGTATTTTCGAACCGACCCTCTTTACAGTAAGTTGCCTCTGAATTTTCTGATGCATTTGTATTAGAATTCCGCACCTTTCCTCTGTAGTATTTTTTTCCCTGTGTCCCTTTTCTGAAGGTTTTGGTCCCATTCAAGTCAAAATCCCTGTTTACAGGAGATAGCATGAGAGCCTTTTGTTGATAACTCCCCCTGTTATATCACACACTCCTTGCTATATAAGATGTCATAGGCACTGGTATTTCACAACTCAAGGCTGTCTCTAGGGTTGAAAATAGGTCATAATACCAAGTGAAACTGTGTGTAAATTTCATTTCTTTCAACATCTTGTCAGCCTCCTCTCCTACTGCTCTACTGTTGCAAATGAAAGGACCAATTTGGGATTTGATCCTGAACTGAGACTTCTTTTTTGCTGATAAAAAATGTACCTCATCTGCATTTATCATCTGCCTAATGTACTCCAGGGAAAATACCCTCATGGGGAGGAACTTTGACATCTTATAAAGGGGAAAATCACACCCATATATTCTTAGCTATTTATAGTTCTAGTACAAGTACCAGTCTCCAGTTCTGGATTGGTCTGACAACTGCATGATCTTTCTATTTTCTTCACTGATCCTTGGTTCAACTGTGCTATTGAGGAGGCTCATATCTGGATGCACAAACAATTCAATGAATCATTTGTAAGTTTAATATTTTTTATCTTTCATCAACATTGATGTCTAGAATATGACAGACTAAGGTTGGGAATCTTCATTCAATTTTCTCATTGTAAACTGGAACCTATTTTCCTAAAAATATACAAACATATAAACGATGACTGAAGTGTATTTAAACAATTCTACTGTTTGAAACTTGAAAAACTGGTCATGAATGGCATATGCCGGGATTTTACTAAAATTAAACATAATGGAAGGTTGAGAGTCTGATGAAAGTATTGAGAGGAAGCCTATATCTGGTTCATATAGTCACTGATCTAAATGGTATCCTAGCAGGTAAGAAAGAAAAATGACTATATGTTGAGTACTATCATGGAATTTGAAAGATAGGTATGGAGGATTATTCTTGGGAAAGGCAGCATCTGTGGCCATGAATAATTCAAGTGTTTCGGCTTTGCTAGCAAAATCAAACTTCTGGTACAATTCTCTAAGGGTTTCATGGGAAAAATGTGTGGTTTCTTCAATAACAGGAGCCTTCATCATCTACATAATAGACTGGGCACTAATGGTGAAAAGAAATTCTCCAGTGGGGGCAAAAACAACCCTCTTATTTATATCATAACAAGCATGACACTTTCTAATAAATTTAGGTCAACTGTGGATTTTTGGGAATATATAATATGGTAGGTTAGTGTCCCACAACCCTATATCATCGACCTCATCAATGAGCTTATCCTCCAACCAAAAATATATGTCGAAGAGGTCAAACTATGAAAGAGTCTCATGGATCTTAAAATCCATTTAAGCAAGGGAAACATGGTCAAGGTCCACATGAGGGTGAACCATTGGATTGAATGGTTCCTGATCCTTCCTTTTTGGAGGCATGACTACTCTCTGCAAAATAAACTGACAGAAGTGTATTTGCATGTGCACATATGGGGATTAGAAGAAGAGGGAAATAAATAAGAGGTAGTTTTTCTTGATCTGTAGACAATTTTAGATTTCCTCACTTTATTTTGATCTACTAAACTCTTGAATTTGATCACCTGTTACAATAAAATACTGAGAACATAGTAACCTTTAAAACGGGTGGGGAAAGGTAGTTTTTTAGGATGGCGGGGTTTCCGTTGACATGGCGTGGGCCCGTTGGGTAATGGTTTGAAAAATTAATTGTTCAACGGGTCTTTAGGTGTGAGCAGGAGTGATTTGGTAGACATGATAGGAGTGGCGTCGTGGAGCAATGGGAATGATGGAGGGTTAATGGTCAACCGAGTGGTTGGACTACGATGGACACCACTTTTCGCAGGGGGTCAAGGATGGTATGTGGAATGGAATTGGGGGGGGGGGGGCCGCAAACTGATATGCATGTAATATTCCCAATTTTCCACAAGATAATTGGAATATTATAGTTCTTAATTTTCCTAATTAATTAAGTAACTAAGATGGTGGAGGGACCCACAAACCCCATAGATGAATAAAATCCACTTTTTATGGGTGTATGTGGATATTTGAGATCTAAATATAAATTTTGGAGTAGTGGAGTAGCTTCTTAAATGAAGGAAGAGTGTAGATCATGGATCTTAAATGTAAAATCATGAGGATCTTGGAGGAGGTCAAATATGATCATAGTGCATTCAAAGTAAGATCAAAATCACTTATGGTGAGATAGTGGAGGAAGTGTTGCATATAATGCACACATGATAGAGAGAGTGGGAATTAAATGAAAAAATCATGGAGATCATGGAGAGATAGCGTAGTCTTCATGGAGGCTAGTGGCCACATAAGCAACGCAATTATGAGGTGGGCCTAGGCTATGGAAGGCTCATAATTTATATTATGAAGATGAAGGCACAATAGAAGGTGGAATTTGTGTTATTATTTATGATCTGTTTAGATCTATATTTTTCAGTTGACATTTATAATGACGCTTACATTGTTTAGGGAAGTCTGTAGTGTTGTTTAGCACAAGGTGTTTCCGAGCAGAAATCCCACTCTTACCCATGGGGGTCTTTGAGTGCCTACTTCGGGAAGGTTTCTATTAGGCTTTATTGATCATCTAAAATTGGTGCCATATTCATACCACTCTCATATGGTCATTCATATAAAGTATTAATGCATTCCTGTATCAGGGTTTGAGAGGAGGAGGTTGTTTCTAGCACTTCAACTAGGAAACTGGTGGAGGATTCATCCTTTCACCTTTTTCTTCATTTTCAGCCTTTCAAGAGAAAAAAATATATATCTAGCACTCATGCCATTGTATTTTACCTCCATGCAACAACAGTCCCCTCAAGGATTGTGCAGTTCAGTCTTGTAGTGTAATATTCCCAAATTTTCACATGATATTTGGAATATTAGAGTTCTTAATTTCCTTAATTAATTAAGTAAATTAAAGGGTGGAGGGACCCATAATCCTCAATATGGATAAATATCCACTTTTAATGTGATAATTTGGATTAATAAAGCATATATCTACATAATGGAGTAGTGGAGCAACTACTAATGTGAATGGAGTGGAGATCATGTCTCATTAATGAGATAGATCATGGAGGTTGAAGTAGTCAACTGAGATCATGGAGGCAATGTAATGTAAGATCATAAAGCATTCATGATGAAGTGATGGAGGAAGTAGTGCATTTAATGCACACATGATGGAGAGGGTTCACATTGCATGTAGACATGATGGAGGACTCGAAGATGTTAGCCATCTATAAATTTTTCATATACTATGATGGCTAAAACAGGTCTATTAGTCTTCAAGAAACAAATTTGAAGCAAATCTGTGAGTTCTTGAAGTCTACTGTGTTCAATATCCTTCATAAGACCCATATTACTGATTTCTCCACTTGAAAATCCTTCAAAATAGCCCGTTACTTCAAAAAGAAACTATTTACAAGGCCTTAATCTCCACCATTTCATGCCTCCAAGAACCCTTCATTTCACTCACTATCAATCATTTCAAATAACCTTTCCCCTCTGCTAAAATATAAATTTTTTCCCTTTAATTATCCTTCACTTCCTCAAAATCCCATTTTAAACCTTATAAACCCTCTTTATTTGGTTTTAAACCCCTTTTTAACTCTATCAGAACCCCTCAAAAACCCTCAAAAAACACCATTTCGGCCTCAAAAACCAACTTTTTCATTAAGTTAGGCTTAAGCCCCCGCGGGCTTAAGTTCTCAGCCCTTTCCTCCATGTGACTGGGACCCACGACCGTCGGCATCAGTCTTTAAGCCACTTTCATACTATCGCACTTCGCTCTACTCCTTTTCCTTTCGTTTCTTTATATTTCCTCCACGCGATGGTTTCCCCTGTCGATGGGATCTGAACCGTTGATCTCACCAATCTAACAGTCCTCGCTCCGTCGCACTGCCAGTGTTCCTTCCGATCATAACTTACCAAACCATCCCGCCGATATGTTTTGGACCATTGATCTGGCTCCCCCAGATCCAACGGTCGACGCTGTTTCGCCGTTCCGTTGTCCTCCGCCTCTTTCATTCATTTCTGCGAAGTCATCATTAAATATGGACCATCGATCCTCCTGATCGGATGGTCATCACGCCATCGCGTTATCGCTTTCTGATGCATGGGAATTAGATTCGGAAAATACCTTGTATTTTATTAACATAGGGGGTCTTATGTTTTTGAAAGAATATTTATTTTTATGTAAATATTAATGGGATTTTGAGTGATTTTAATTAATTAATGAGAGATATTAAGTATTCTGAGAATTTTGTAAATGTTCCTGAATGATTGGAGAACATGAGGGAAATCAGATAGTTTAGATTTGAGATATTTAGAAATTGATTATAAATCCTAAGTTAGATTCAGTTTCAAGATTTTAGGGATAGAATCTAGATTTTAGGAGTTTGCAGATTTTGAGAATTTTGTTGATTTATTGAAGGAATTGAACCTAAATTGGTTCATAATAATTTGTATAAATGTAATAAGCCCAAAAGGCAAAAGGCAGATAGGTAGAACAAGATTTTGGACAAACAGATTTTCTGTTTGTAAGCCTATGGGAAATTAGATAGAAAGGGCCATTGAATGAAGATCAGGTCAGAACATAAAGTTCTATGTAGATACTATTTTTTTTATACAAAAAGAAACTCAAATACTGAGTTATGTTTTGAGTGCATATTGGTTGCAATTGAATTGATGAGAACAGGGAATTATATCAATTGATATTCTATCTACATTTTATTATGTGGTTTGATAGTAGGAACTTCAAATTCTGTGTGTTTTATATTGATTGCATAGTTAAAATAATTTCGGGGTTAAATCCAAATGAAGGTCCTATTAAAATGGAAGTGATGATTATAGAATGGTTCGAAATCGAACTTTCAATTTCTAAGGTATGGTAAAAGCAATCTGTATGAACTAAGAAAATGACTGATTACAAAGAATCACATTATGTTGATGTATACAGGAAAGCGCTTCTGAAGATGGATAAAAACAGATCTATTTGATTCAGTGCATGAGGAGAGGTTTTGAAGAATGTATTCTGGTGTAAACCATATTAAGGGTTTATTGTGATAAAGTTGAGCTGGGCGTTAATCAAAACAGAGATCGAGGAAGAAATTATATGGTAAGGATGGATTTGCAATTGCGTAGAGTAAGCAATGCTTAATCGAAATCATGGTGGAATCAATCCCCATTTTTCAGGATTGAAGAGGCATTGTGTAGATGCTATGCGTTAATAGCATTGATGAATAACAAAGGTGATGCGGAAGTGTTGTACGTGTTGATGGGTTTTAAATTCTGTAGGAGACCATGGAGGGGATCACAAAAAAGAATTGAAATGTGACGCAGAACGGGATCGAAGGGGAAACTGTATGGAGTCTCGATGGCATGGTCTTAGAAAAGAGATACCGTGAAGAAAGGGTTAAGGCAGAACTATTAAATGAATAGAGGAGTGAAACCGAGTTTTGAAACCAGTGGATTTGCACAAGTTTAAAATGGTAACTGGTATCCTCATGAGGTAACGCGATATCATTCCTTGATAGACATGTGGCATAAGTGGTAAGTTAAAAACAGGTTTTATCGTGTGATTTTTGAAGTCCAAAGCATGTGCAAGTTTATTGTGAGATATCCGTAGGATGCTCGGACAAATGATCCAATGGTGTTCGCATAAGGAGTTAGCGCAAAAGTTAATGAAGATGTATGTTGAAATGGAAATGGGCCATATATGTTTTAACATATAATTAAGTTCAACATATGAGCATTTGCAAACAATAAGTTCTTCATACTTATAATAATTCTATCATAATGGTATTATGATATAATTATAATTAGAAGGAATTAAACTGAGTTTATTGATGTAGAATGATGTTGTGATATGCGGTTAATAAAAGTTAACATATTCATGGCCAAAATTATATGGGTTTAATAGATTTCGCAAAGGTATGAAGAAATACAGTGGATGTTGTCACAAAGGTTAATGTGGATTTGAATTTCCTTAAAGAAGGTGCATAATATGGTTTTAATCATCGAATGAAAAAGTAACTTCTGCATATGAAGTTGTGATATTGGGTTTTTTATAACCTTAAATGAAATAAGCTTCCGCAAATGAATTTTCATTATTGGATTGATAATAAGGTTTTAACCTTTGATGGAAAAGCTTCCGATTTATTTTAAAGTTTTCCATATTGAAATGTATTGGGCATTAATTGTGAAAGGCATTTTTATATGCTTTTAAGTGCAAAATGTGGGTTTGGTAGCACTTAGGCTACTATCAAGTTGAGAAAGCCCATATTGTGAGTATTAGTAGGGTGAGCCTGCTATCAAGTGGTATCAGAGCTGGAATAGCTCTTTTTGAAGGTTTAAGTTTTTAATTGAATTAATTGCATGTGTGATGAAAAGATATCAGATTTTAAAACTGATAAATTGCAACATATAGAGATGCAGTGCAGTGAGAGGTAAAGAAAGATCATACAGAGGTCTTGAAGGTGAGTTGAAAAATGTTTTTATCTCTGGTTTGAAGAATTTTTTGCAGAATTCAGGTTGCAGGCAGTTGAGGAAAATCTTATCAGAAGGAAGATCACAGCTTTGAGAGTAGTGATGAAGGAGTCCAGCAGAGGATTCTAAAGTGAATAAAGTGTGGCAGAACCTTGAGGAAATTCAACAGAGGTTGGATGAAAAGGACATGTGTGTTCTTAGAAGTTGCAGATGAGTGAAATCCTAGAAGGAGCAGTGAATACATGCTCAAAAGGTTCTAGCAGAAAGAGGACCAGTATTTACCAAAAGGCCAGATACGGAGGAAGGGTTTAGTGGGGTAAATGATAACAAGGAGAAATTGTTATTGCAAAGGATTTAATGCAACTCATGGGTGACAAATTCATGGCGATGAAGATGACTACTGATAGTCATAGAACAAATAACATAGGTTCAGAGAGAGGCCACATCAGAAGGAAGGAGAAAGAAGATGCCAAGGAAAATGGCATAAGGCAGTAGATGACTGGTGCATAATATGAGAAAGAGTTAGCTGAGATCAGGGAACATTTTAATAAATTGAAATTGATGATAGAGGAAATCCAGAGAGTTGGTTGGCTCATGAAGAAGAGAGTAAAGTGGCAGAGGCTACAATAGAAGAGAGAACAACAAATGAACATGCAGTTTGCAGAAAAGCTAAGAAATCTTGAACAGAGGATGAATGTATAGTTGGGATGTGCAGAACTTAGAGCTGTTGAGTTAAAAAAAGAAGTTTTTGTTTGTGAAGCAGAACAGAGTGAAGCCATGGGTACAGATGAAGAATGGAGATCTATGGAAGATCTTATGAACCATGGTGAAGATTTAAGACAGCAAGAAGTTTGTCTTGCTGAAGAGGAAATTATTGATGATTTCCTGAACTATTGGGAAAATCCAGATCAGCTGGATGATGTAAAACCCTATGTTTTTTAATCTAATTATTTTAATGTGATTACAGGTTTTGCCGAGAAGGATGTGCAATATTGTGAAGATGTCACAAGTATGGGAAAATATCTTTCCATAGATAAATACTCTGAACCAGAAAGCAAGGATGAGGAATGTCGCTTGAATAAAGGAAGCAGTGATACATTTGAAGCTGTTACAGTACAAGAAGAAATTCTTGTGAATGAGGAAGAATAAATGATTCAGTCTGAAGAGCTGATATATGAAACAACAGTTGATACTATTGAACATTTTGATTTACAAACTGAAAATTTGTGTATGAATGCAGGGACTGTAAGAAATGATGAAATACTTCAGCAATGCCATAATGAAATTGCATTGCTGGAATATTTGTTCAAAAAAACAGAGTATGATAGAGAGATTGTAGATGAAGGTAGAGTTCATTACAGTGAACAGGAAAACATCATGGAAGCAGATGGTGTGAAAGAAATATTTGTTGACAATCTTGAGAATTCTTTAGAGGATTCTTTGAGAAGTTTGAATCAGCATACTGATGTGCTAATAGAGGAGGAAAATTCAGGTCAGCATACTGAAATGCTGACAGAGGAATAAAAGGCATTGAGGCCTTATGATTTTTTTTTAATAATTTTTTTATGAATGTAGGTGTTGTTGCAGGTACTGGAGAACATTTGAAACAATTGGGCAGTAAAATGAAGGAAGAAGAAGAAAATTCTGTGGAATTATTTAATACATGGAATGAAGATATTAAGTTGCTGGAATTTATGTTGAATAATCAGAATTCAGTGAAGGAAGAGAAATATCAATTTCAAAATTGGGAATTACAGATGCAAAGAGATGAAGACAGTAGAAGAGAGTACACATTGTACCAATCCAGTAAATTGCTGATAGGAGAAGGCAGAGAAATTGTCTTAAGAGACAATTTAGAAGAAGTTTTTAGTAACAGAAAACAAGAGGGTATGGATGATAGGGTGGTAGCAAGGGCTCAGCAATTAAGAGCAAGAGCATGAGTAAAAGTGGAAGAAAGAGATTATAAATTGGTAGTAAGAACTGATCAAGTAAGAATGAAAGTTTAGCAATCAAGAGGAGTAAGAAATCAACAATCAGAAGAATTATTGGACAAAGAGATTGAATTGATCAGAAGAATAATGATGAAAGTGTCTCATAAGAAAACATTAGCAAGGAAGAAAAGAAGCAGCAGTAGAAAAAGGAAGATAATGACAGACTGTGAAAGTGCAGCCAGTGGAGCAAGGCAACATAAAATATGGAGACCTGGAGAAAAACAACAAACAACAGCAAAAATTGATAATAAGTTGCAGAACAAAGTGTGGGATCTAGGAGGACAAAGACTTAAAACACATGATTAGGAGATCATGATCATTTTTAACCTTGGGAGTCTGATGCAGGGGCATTAGATTAGGAAAATACCTTGTATTTTATTAACATAGGGGGTCTTATGTTTTTGAAATAATATTTATTTTTATGTAAATATTAGTGGGCTTTTGAGTGATTTTAATTAATTAATGAGAGATATTAAGTATTCTAAGAATTTTGTAAATGTTCCCGAATGATTGGAGAACATGAGGGAAATCAGATAGTTTAGATTTGAGATATTTAGAAATTGATTATAAATCCTAAGTTAGATTCAGTTTCAAGATTTTAGGGATAGAATCTAGATTTTAGGAGTTCGCAAATTTTGAGGATTTTGTTGAGTTATTGAAGGAATTGAAGCTAAATTGGTTCATCATAATTTGTATAAATTTAATAAGCCTAAAAAGTAAAAGGCAGATAGGTAGAACAGGATTTTGGACAAACAAAGTTTCTATTTGTAAGCCTACATGAAATTAGATAGAAACGGCCATTGATTGAAGATCAGGTCAGAATAGAAAGTTCTATGTAAATATTGTTTTTTTATACAAAAAGAAACTAAAATATTGAGTTGTGTTTTGAGTGCATATTGGTTGCAATTGAATTGATGAGAATAGGGAATTCTATCAATTGATATTCTATCTACATTTTATTATGTGGTTTTATAGTAGGAACTTCAAATTTTATGTGTTTTATATTGATTGCAAAGTTAAAAGAAATTCAGGGTTAAAGCCAAATGAAGGTCCTATTAAAATGGAAGTGATGATTATATAATGGTTCGAAATCGAACTTTCAATTTCTAAGGTATGGTAAAAGCAATCTGTATGAACTAAGAAAATGAGTGATTACAAATAATCACATTATGTTGATGTATACAGGAAAGCGCTTCTGAAGATGGATGAAAACCGATCTCTTTGATTGAGTGCGTGAGGAGAGGTTTTGAAGAACGTATTTAGGTGTAAATCGTATTAAGGGTTTATTGTGATAAATTTGAGTTGGGCGTTAATCAAAACATAGATCGAGGAAGAAATTATATGGTAAGGACAGATTTGCAATTGCGTAGAGTAAGCAATGTTGAATCGAAATCACGGTGGAATCGATCCCGATTTTGCAGGATTGAAGAGGCATTGCATAGATGCTATGTGTTTATAGCATTGATGAATATCAAAGGTGATGCGGAAGTGTTGTATGTGTTCATGTTTTTTAAATTCTATAGGAGACCATGGAGGGGATCACAAAAAATAATTAAAATGGGACGCAGAATGGGATTGAAGGGGAGACTGTATGGAGTCTTGATGGTGCAGTCTTAGAAAAGAGATACCGTGAAGAAAGGGTTAAGGTGGAAATATTAAATGAATAGAGGAGTGAAACTAATTTTTGAAACTAGTGGATTCGCACAAGTTGAAAATGGTAACTGGTATCCTCATGAAGTAACGCAATATCATTCCTTGATAGACACGTGGCATAAGTGGTAAGTTAGAAACCGGTTTTATCGCGTGATTTTTGAAGTCCAAAGCATGTGCAAGTTTATTGTGCGATATCCATAGGATGCTCAGTCAAATGATCCAATGGTGTTCACATAAGAAGTCAGCGCAAACGTTAATGAAGAGGTATGTTGAAATGGAAATGAGCCATATATGTTTTAACATATAATTAAGTTCGACATATGAGCATTTGAAAACGATAAGTTCTTGAGACTTATAATAATTCTATCATAATGGTATTATGATATAATTATAATTCGAAGGAATTAAACTGAGTTTATTGATGTAGAATATTGTTGTGATATGTGGTTAATAAAAGTTAACATACGTACGACCAAAATTATATGGGTTTAATAGATTCCGCAAAGGTATGAATCAATACGGTGGATGTTGTCACAAAGGTTAATGTGGATTTGAATTTCCATAAAGAAGGTGCATAATATGGTTTTAATCATCGAATGAAAAGGTAACTTCTGCATATAAAGTTGTGATATTGGGTTTTTTATAACCTTAAATGGAATAAACTTCCGCAAATGAATTTTAATTATTGGATTAATAATAAGGTTTTAACCTTTGATGGAAAAGCTTCCACTTTATTTTAAAGTTTTCTAGATTGAAATTTATTGGGCATTAATTGTGAAAGGCATTTTTATATGCTTTTAAGTGGATAATGTGGGTTTTGTAGCACTCAGCCTACTATCAATTTGAGAAAGCTCATCTTGTGGGTATTAGCAGGGTGAGCCTGCTATCACTTTCCTCCCATCCAAGCCCCTTCTGCCTGCCATTCTCTGAAATCTTCCAAGCTATCGATCCTCCTGATCTGACGGTAGTCGCTTCATCGTTTTTTTCTCCTCCCCTCGCACCATCTGTTATCTATGCGACCTGGTGAAGAGATCTTGGCTGTTGATCTTTTAAATCTAATGATCAGCGCTCCAGCGCTTCATCCTATAACCATCAATCTCCCATGTCATCCTGCTGGTCCCACCCGACCGCGATGGGATTTTTCATCATTTTTTCTTTCAATCCTCACTATATGTTTAATCTAGATCTACGACGCAGGTTCACTATAGGGGAACTCGACCAAAGTGGCCCATACTCCCCAGTCCACCTGCACCCTCGATCTCCACTATCGATCTTCTCCAGATCCGATGGCCATCGACTCTCCTCCATTTCCCCAACCCTTTTGTTTTCTTATATGTTTGCTTCTTTCACCACACTTATTAATGTTCCATAGCACAAAATCAGTCTAAAGAGATCCTTTGATGTAGATGACTTTCCCCATGGACCACTCTTGAAAATTGTTATGTAATTAAATCTTTTTGTGACTCCATAGTACAATGGATTGATACTATCTCTTACTGATCCTATCTGCTGAACCATTCTTTCAACTTACTCGCTCCTTTTCCCTTCAAAATACTTCCTTTATTTTGATGATATCCTACCCAACCAAAACCAAAACAAGTTCCCTTGAGCTTCATAACTAGCCTAATATCATATCATGAGCCTATGAGCATATCATTCCAAAACACATATATAGAGATCCCTCTCTGAATCCGGGAAGGCTAGATCCTAGGATTCCAAAGTGGTTCTGATGTAGGCCCTGTAGCATTTTTTCTTGCCAATCTTGCAAACTACGGGGATCCTAACATAGTCGCGGCCATACTGGGGAAATTTTAAGTGAATTGCATCTTATACATCCTTAAGACCTTAGAAGACCCAAAAACCTCCTTAGATTGGTATTAAATTTCCGATGGTGGATGGAAACCCGTTTTAAAACATTGGAATCCTCCACCTGGCAACTCCACAACTCCCAAAAGACCAAATGACTCCACTGGTAGAAGACTTTGAACTGGTTGAATAGACACAGTGACCTCTTTTCTGATTTACAAACATGATTCCAAGGATACAACGAAGATATGCCCCAATGAGTAGAGATAATATCATTGGGTTCCCACATAAGATGCCCAAGGTGTTTTGGGATGATAACCTTCCTATTTTTCAAGGTGAAAAGTTTGATTACCCATTGTTACATCTCATCAAATTTCATATACATGTATGGAAGATAAAGACTGAATGGCATGAATACTGCCTTATGAAAATTTTCATGTTAACATTAGAAGGAAAGGCAAGGGATTGGTATGAATGGTTAGAACCTAAGAGCTTGTTTTCTTTAAAAGACATGCACCAAGTATTTTATGAAAAATATAAATAAAACTCTCCATCCTTATCATGGGTTGAAAACTGTTGTGATCAATCTCATAATATCATTCAATACCTTATAGACATTGATGAGGATTTGGTAAACATGCATCCTCAATATCTGTTGAAAGGCATTCAAGAATTTCATACTCAACATAACTATCATAAAAACCTAGATGAATCATTTGAAGAAGAGATTAATTAAGAAATAAAAGAAATTCCTCAATATATCCCTGCAAGCACAAATAATGAATCATCATCCATTTTAGTTGAAGCTCAAGAAGACATCCAGCTTCAAATTCAGTCTTCACAAGAGAAAGAGAGCTGTTGTACTTCTGCTCCAAGAAAAACAAAAACATCTTCCCCTTTGATAGAAGAAGAAATTGATCCAATTATAAACAAACATCCAGCCTATAAAACTTTTTATAAAACAAACACTATTGCCCATTCACCTATCAAACTTTGTTGTAAAAATTTAGAATGTTCCCTTGTAGATTAGAATAAAGAAAGACCTATTGATAATCCAGTATGTTTGATTGGTGACATTACTTACATTAATGATTTTCCTAATTTTGATCTGTCTGATGATGATGTTCTCCAAATAGAAGTTGATTCTTCAGGACCATCATTAGTATATTTGTGGGAGGAAGATCAGTTCCACCAACTCCGAGAAAGTAATGGGCCAACGAAGGCTATTTACGATACTGATGAAGAAAGCTTTAAAATTGTAGAAGAGGGTGAAGAATGTCTAAATATTTGCTATGCTTCATTAAAACTCATCAGTAATAGTTTTCATGTGATTGGGAATCAGCAATTTTTCAGCTCAAAGGTTGAGGAGGAAAACAATGAAGAACTTCTTGATCCAGTTGAAATTAAAGAACCTTCTCCTGAAGGGGTTGAGGTAATCAAAGAGACCCTTACTCAAGAATATAATGACATCTTCACCGAGCTCATTCCAATGAATCAAAATACCCCAGGACTAAAAGAGGACACCACTGCCAAATATGATGAGTCCTCCAGTTCAGATCACAATGAAGATGAGGAAGATTTTATTTCTCAAAAGAATCTTTTTCTCGATCCAGTGGAAGAAAAAATAACACTGGTTGAAACTTAGGTCTCAAATACTCCCAACCAGGTATTATTTGAAGACCCCTTCACTCATTTTTTGAAGAAATTTGAAGAAGGGATAGATATTTTTAGGAGCATTGTATCACCAAATGCAACAGATGTTTTTAGCACTACTTCTAAAGAACAAGTGAGACGGGAGTGGCCCTGTCTGTCTAGCATGCTCAAAGAGATGAGAAAAGACCAATCATGGAACCATCTGATTGACTGGATGTATTAGAAAATATAATTTGTCAACTAAACATGTAAATATTTCAAATTTATATTAGGGTAGGTAGGAATGTCAATAAAGCTCAACCTGTGAGCATTTAGTTAGTTTTTTGTTTTTTTCTTTGAAATAAAAAATAAATAAATAAATAAATACAAAAACAATATAAAAGAAAAAGAGGGAATATTAGAAAAAGAAGAAAGGTACAACCCCATACCAAAAAACAAAGAGAGTCTGAAAGTGTGAAAGCTTAAATGCCACTACCAAAATAAGCACTGCTATTTAGTCATATAGTCTAATCATGACTAGATAGATTTCAATTTACTGCTGATAGGTTAGTGAATAAGATTTTCCAAACGATGAAATATTGTTTACTGCTTATCAGTGGAATAGATTAGGATAGAAATAAATGGCTCTAATCAGACCAAAAATTGAGCCAAATATAGAGGAAAATGGTTCAAACATGATCAAAATTTGAACCGAGTCATAAGAAGAAAGAAGGATGTTCTTAATTTTCAGATCTTAAGCCTTCACAATTTTGTTTTAAATTTCTGTAAATTTCAGTCTATGTGCAGCTTGTTTTTATGCCATAGTCTTACAGCAAATTAGACAGCTTAATCCTGGTTTGTCTGTATTTAAATTTCTGTTTTAGAATATAGAGAATGCAGATTTGTCAAACAACTTAATCTTGACAGATAGTAGCTTAGATAGAGAATTTTTGAGTTCAACTGTTTAATCTGAACCCATGGAAGTTATAAGGGTAGATTTATATTATTTTTTTCCTTTCAATAAAAGAATAAAATGTTGATGTCAAAAGGTTTTCAAGTCCAAGTGCACCTTATGAAGAAAAAATGTTAGGACAAGTAGGCTGTGTAGGTAGAATGTTTGGGACAAATTCATTTTGTTGATAAAAATACTGATCATATTTTTTAACAGCATGATCAAAGAGGAAAGAGGTTGTTAAAATGCAGTAAAATACAAAGGCACTAGTCTACTTTAGAGAGATTTATCTCTGAGGTTCTTGACACATCCATGGAGCTGCCCTCCCCAAGTGGAGCCACTGTTAGCCATATATAAAATTTTCATATACTATGATGGCTAAAATAGGTCTATTAGTTTTCAAGAAACAAATTTGAAGCAAATCTATGAGTTCTTGAAGTCCACTATGTTCAATATCCTTCATAAGACTGTAATGTTCCTACTTAGCCTTAGCTAATAGGAGACATTCAATTTTGATTTAATTTATGTTTAATGAATAAATGAATAAAGGAGGACATGTAAAAATCCTAAAAAGTCTGAATAAATCAATGCCCATGGGAACAAAGACAAATCTAGGCTATGTAAATAATCACTTGCAGGTGTGAAAGAGGTTTGAGCCAAAGATTCGGTCCACCTTTACCAAGTCAACTGCGCTGTCTAGGCTCATTGCATCTCCAAAAGGGACTGCATAGTTCTAGAAGGGAGCCTCTAATGTGAAGAGGGGTAACTCATCAAAGTGGTTTAGGGTTTGCAAGGGCTTTCTCATGTTATAAAATAAGGAGGAGAGCAACATGAAGAGGTTGTTGATAGATCATATTTCCGAAGTATTTGTCTTCTTAGACAAATACCATTCTCTGCTGTTTAGTGGAGGATTGTGATTGGAATTCCTGTTTAGGGGTTTCATCTCTTCCCTTGAGGATCATTGAATGAGTTATTTGTTGAAGCGAGCCACTATCTGGTTTGAGACCAAGCTCCATATTTCATAAGCAGCGCTGGCCTATTGAGGGTTTTGCAGCTGCTATCTTTTGTAGAAAGTGGTGTTCTAGATTTGCTTAGATCTAGCTTGTTTTGAGAGGCTTTCTCTGTTGGAGTGTGTTATTCGGTCTCCAAAGAGATAGCTGATCCATATTTTGTATTATATCTATAATTTCATTCAATTTATTCAGTCTCCTTCACCCTCTGCACAGTTTCTACTCAATACTGCATCATTTTGTGAGAGGGCTTTCTTATTTGAGTTTGCTATCAATTTGAAGGAAGATCTCTTGATATTAGGCTTGCCTTCCCTTGGTGATACATGGATTGGGTTTTTGATCCATGTATCTATAGATCTGATCTCTTTCAGAAATAAACGTTATCTTGAGAAATTTCTGGGTTTTCTATAGCACTACAATTTGTAATTCAGATCTACAGCTTATTATGCAATATTTTGATGTAATTCCAATTGGATCTTGTTCTTAAAGTATTATAGTTTCCAGATATGTATTATATTTGATGTTTCATCCATAATTATTTCATAAATCTGAAATTTAATGTACAACATCTGAACCATCTGAAAAATAACGTTGTTTATGTATTTCTGCAGTTTATTCCTAGTTGCAGCTCTAATTTATGAAGGGATTTTTCCCTAGTTCTCTTTGTAATCTATTGTAGAAGCAATAAGCTCAAATAAAAATATTATTTAATGTTATATCTATAAATAATCATATATTTGGCTATCCTCCCCTGAGTTTCAGTCAAAACTGCGCAATTCTAGTTGCTGGGGTTTTCATGTTGCAGCGGCCTCTCTCTTTGGCTAATTTCTAGCTAGTCTTGATTTTGGGAGATCTGTTTAATATTCCTAAACTATTTTTTTTCAGATAAAATTATATACATACGTCACATACAACATAAATGAGGGGATCCCAGCCCTAATCTACATTATTCTTTCTCATATTCGCTTATACAACATTTTCATTGAAGACCTTGTTGAGATTCCTAAAAGGGATTATTCCAAGTTCTATTGGCAGAGTCTAAAGTTGGCCAAGTAGCCTCTGGTTCTCACCCTATTTTAATAGGTGCCATAACCAGTAAATTCATCTGTATTCGATCTCTAAAATGGAATTTTGAGAATCCCCAAAAATAAATATTACAGTGGTATCAGAGCTCCACTCTTGGCACAACCTGTGCTACTATTGGAGCCTCAATCATGCTGCATTCCGAAGATGAAGATCCTCTTTATGACAGGGAGAGGAGATACCAGAATATAATTCATGGAAAGTATGACTATACTACTGTTGACCTTGACAAGGGTCAAGACAAGGGGAAAGCCCCTGAATTGGTGAATGATAAAGATTAGGAGGTAGAAGAGTTTGCAAAAAATCTCTTGGAAGCTATGCAAGATCTATCCAAGGAGATAAAGGAGATGAGGATAGATCAAATGAGGGAGTCCCTTGGGAGATTCCAATAAGGAGAAAGTTCTGAAATGTCTCAATTTGGGACTGGTCAACCTATGAGCTTGCCACAAGTCCCACAGATCTCACAACACTCTACAATGCCTACCTTCTTGGTTGTAGAGAATGAAGGGCTTCAAGAGAAAACCTCTTTGGAAGGATAATTTGCATAATACGATTCACAAAGTCAAAGGTTCAAGCATAACATGAGCTTTCAAGACTTCTTCCATCTCAAGGACCGGAGGAGGTCATGGCAGCAGTATAGATATGGAGGTTTCCTTCATGGGAGGCACCACACCATGGGCAGGTTCTTCTTACCTAATTTTGATGGATCACCCTCTTTTTCTGCTAAAGCATGGGTGGAGAAGTTGGAAATATATTTCCAGCTGAATAAAGTGCTTGAAGCAGAAGCCATTAAAATTTTTGCACTGCATTTTGATGGAGAAGCCCAGAACTGGTGGTTTCATGGAATTTCTACATTAGGGCACAAAAATGTGTCCACTTATGCTGAGTTCACTAGGAGACTAATGGAGAGATTTGATCAGAATGATCTAGAGGCCCTTTTCATAAGCTTGGCAAAGCTTAAACAGACAGGAGATGCTGAGGCCTATATCTTTGAATTCCTGAGATTGTATGTAATGGTTCCAGATCTTTCAGTAGCAAGGAGAGTCTATATGTTCATTGATGGCCTGGAAGAACCTTTTCATGGGTTGGTCAAGTCTACCAAGCCCACCACTCTGCATGATGCCATTGAAAGAACTAGAGATCTCCAAGATGCCTTGCCAAGGGCAAAGGCAACCTTCCCAAGAAAATCCACTCAATCTTCTAAACGGAAGGAGGGGAAATCTGCTTGACCCAAGGAGAGCTCACAAAAAAGGCTTCTTGACAACGATCTCTGAAGGGAGTTGAGGAAAAAGAAATTATGTTTCACTTTTCAAGAGCCATTGGTACCGTGACATAGATGTGCTGCTAGAAGAGCATATTATATTGAAGTCTTCTCTGATTGTGAGGAGGAAGAGGGAAATGATGGACCTAGGAGAGGTCACAGCGCTGGTGATGATAAGGAGGAGGATCCATCATCATCCAGAGAAGAAGAAGGAGTATTTGCTCCAACCAGTGGGACTCTTTCTTCTTTGAGAGGAGTGCCCAAGTATTTGACACTTAGATTGCAAGGTTCAGTTATGAACCAAAGAGTATCCATTCTGATTGACAGTGGGGAAACCCACAACTTCATTTATGCTCACTTTGTGCAAAGGAGAGGGATCCCTATTGATACTTTTGAAGGTTTCTCTGTTTTGGTTCCGGGATATAGAACTATGCATTGCATGCAATATGTTCAATCACTTTCTGTGACTATGGGGACCTACACTTTGGAGGACCACTTCTTTGTAGTGGACATACCAGACACCAACATCATCTTGGGTGTCCAGTGGTTGATTACTTTGGAAGGCTTTGCAGATGGAATGGGTGGATTTGAAGAGTGGGAAACAACAAGTCTTTCAAGGCATGCACACCTACCCTTCACTTGATGCTTCTACCCACACAACAAAGATGGAATTGCACAATGGGGGCAGGGACCTCACAATTCCTTCTCTCATGTTTATGAGAATGTTGCAAGGGAAATTTCTACATCATGGCAAGCCATTTGGGGTGCCATTAGATTCTATGGGGAAAGCTTCACCAAGTGCTGAAACAATGGAAGAAAGAGTCACAGCACCGTGGAAGGAAGCAAGGGGGAGGATCAGCCTTCCCACAAACAATTTTGGCATGCATAGTGCTGAAGACACAAGCAGCAACAAGGCAAGCACCACCATAGATGCATCAACAACATTGTCTTTGTTTAGAAGTGTAGATCCATATTGGATGTCTAAAATCCTTGTGAAGTACACCACCATAGATGCATCAACAGTGCTGTCTTTGTTGAGAAGTGTAGATCCATATTGGAGGTCTCAACTCCTTGTGGAGTACTCCAAAGATCTGCACACCGGGATGATCTTACATGCCATAAATAAAGGAGGAGGATATTTGGTCCATGAAGGGGTCATCTATCATCTTGGTAAAGTATTCTTTTCTCAATCCTCCAATATTAAGCAAGAGATACTACAAAGGGCACACAAGGATTTCCTTTCCAGCTACATGCAATCAACAAAAATCTACTCCCTAATCCTGAAGAGTTTTGATTGGGACGGTATGGAGGAAGAGCTACATCTAAATTATGATTGGGAGGAACTATATTAGCACTTAAAAGAGTGCAATAGTTAGGAGGAGATGGGGCAGCCAAGGGATCCTATGCAGGAAACATTTCAACCATCTCTTTCTTCTCTTAAAAGAGGAGAAAAGCCCATGCCTAACTCTATGAGTATGGGAGACTTGTATGGTAAGAAATCTGATTTTGTGGAGCAAGTTTATTTTTCTGATTTGGAACATTCTCTTATCATATGTATGCAGGCCATGGCTCCTACAAGGAGTAATATTACATGCAGATCTCATGGCAATGATGATGCCAATAAAAATTCCAAAGCTGGCCACTCCCTTGAGGTGCAAAGGGAGATTATTTATCATGATAGGTGCTTCCCAAAGGCACCTAATGAGGGCTTCACTTTCAGCCATTTCAAAGTGACCCATGCAGCAAATATGTTGTGGGAGTACCACCTATCACACTCATATCTACTCAAAACAAGGAGTGCACTGCGCTGGTACCTTATGTGGGATTGTGACCCACCTCCTCAAGTGCAACTTTCAGCTTGCCTATATGTGATTTTTCTTCCATACATAGATGACATATTGGTATTATTTATGGGTATGTATGGGAAAAGAGTAATTAGTCTACCTGTACCACATGGGATGGAAATTTATCCTGTACTTCATGATACATGCTTCAGATTTTACATTGCTTCACCGATGTTCATTTATGTTGAGTTTTACACTCCTGAAGGGGTAGACTATGCACCTAACATGTTAGCATTGGAGGAGCAGTTTATGATGTATTTTATTGGTGAGAACTTAATCCATGATGAAAGCTTCATTATTGATGGTGCCATCAATGGAGAACGAGAAGAATTACAGATCTTACCCAGTCAGTTACTTGAGGACAAGCAACATTTTGGAGGGGAGGACTGTAATGTTCCTACTTAGCCTTAGCTAAGAGGAGAGATTCAATTTTGATTTAATTTATGTTTAATGAATAAATGAATAAAGGAGGAAATGTAAAACTCCTAAAAAGTCTGAATAAATCAATGCCCATAAGAACAAAGACAAATCTGGGCTATGTAAATAATCACTTGCAGGTGTGAAAGAGGTTTGAGCCAAAGATTGGGTCCACCTTGACCAAGTCAAGTGCATTGTCTAGGTTCATTGCATCTCCCAAAGGGACTACGTAGTTCTAGAAGGGAGCCTCTAATGTGAATAAGGGTAACTCATCAAAGTGGTTTAGGGTTTCCAAGGGCTTTCTCATGTTATAAAATAAGGAGGAGAGAAACATGAAGAGGTTGTTGATAGATCATATTTATGAAGTATTTTTCTGCTTAGACAAATACCATTCTCTGCTGTTTAGTGGAGGATTGTGATTGGAATTCCTGTTTAGGGGTTTCATCTCTTCCCTTCAGGAACATTGGAGGAGTTCTTTGCTGAAGTGAGCCACTATCTGGTTTGAGACCAGGCTCCATCTTTCATGAGTAGCGCTGGCCCATTGAGGGTTTTGCAGCTGCTATCTTTTGTAGCAAATGGTGTTCTAGATCTGCTTAGATCTAGCTTGTTTTGAGAGGCTTTATCTATTGGAGTGTGTTCTTCAGCCTCCAAAGAGATAGCTGATCCATATTTTGTATCAGATCTGTAATTTCATTCAAGTTATTCAGTCTCCTTCACCCTCTGCACAGTTTCTTCTCAATACTGCGTCATTTTGTGAGAGGGCTTTCTTATTTCAGTTTGCTATCAGTTTGAAGGAAGATCTCTTGGTGTTAGGCTTGCCTTCCCTTGGTGATCCATGGATTGGGTTGCTGATCCATGTATCTATATATATGATCTCTTTCAGCAATAAAAGTTATCTTCAGAAATTTCTGGGATTTCTACAGCACTGCAATTTGTAATTCAGATCGACAGCTTATTATGCAATATTTTGATGTAATTCCAATAGGATCTTGTTCTTAAAGTCTTATAGTTTCCAGATATGTATTAGATTTTATGTTTCATCCATAATTATGTCATAAATATGAAATTTAATTTACAACAGCTGAACCATCTGAAAAATAACGTTGTTTATGTATTTCTGCAGTTTATTCCTAGTTGCAACTCTAATTTCTGAAGGGATTTTGAGCTAGTTATCTTTGTAATCTGTTGTAGAAGAAATAAGATCAAATAAAAATATGATTTACAGTTATATATCTGAAGAATCAGATATTTGGCTTTCCTCCCCTGAGTTTTAGTCAAAACTTCACAATTCTAGTTGCTGGGGTTTTCATGTTGCAGTAGCCTCTCTCTTTGGTTGATTTCTAGCTAGTCTTGATTTTGGGAGATCTGTTTAATGTGCCTAAACTAATTTTTTTCATCTAAAATTATATATATAAGTCACATACAACATAAATGAGGGGATCCTAGCCCTGATATGTGTTATTCTTGCTCATATTTTCTTATACATCGTTTTCATTGAAGACCTTGTTGAGATTCCTAAAAGGGATTATTGCAAGTGCTATTGGCAGAGTCTACAGTTGGACAGGTAGCCTCTGTTTCTCACCCTATTTTTAGAGGTGACATAACCAGTAAATTCCTCTATATTCTGTCTCTGAAATAGAATCTTGATAATCCCTAAAAAGGAATATTACAAAGACCCATCTTACTGATTTCTCCACTTGAAAATCCTTCAAAATAGCCTGTTACTTAAAAAAAAAACTGTTTACAAGGCCTCAATATCCACCATTTCATGCCTTCAAAAACCCTTCATTTCACTCACTATCACTCATTTCAAATAACCTTTCCCCTCTGCTAAATACTCCCCTTTTTCCCTTTAATTATCCTTCACTTCCTAAAAGCCCCCTTTTAAACCTTATAAACCCTCTTTATTTGGTTTTAAACCCCTTTTCAACTCTATTAGAACCCCTCAAAAACCCTCAAAAAACCCCATTTCAGCCTCAAAAATGAACTTTTTCATTAATTTAGGCTTAAGCCTCCGCAGGCTTAAGTTCTCAGCCCTTTCCTCCATGTGACCGAGACCCGCGACCGTCGGCCTCAGTCTTTAAGCCCCTTTCGCGCTATCGCACTTCACTCCACCCCTTTACCTTTTGTTTCTTTATATTTCCTTCGTGTAATGGTTTCCCCTGTCGATGGGATCTGAACCGTTGATCTCACCGATCTAATAGTCCTCACTCCATCGCACCACCAGTGTTCCTTCCGATCATCACTTACCAAACCATCCCACCGATATGTTTTGGATCATTGATCTGGCTCCCCCAGATCCAACGGTCGGTAATGCTTTTCTATTCCATTGTCCTTTGCCTCTTTTATTTATTTCTGCGAAGTTGCGATTAAATATGGACCTTTGATCGTCCTGATCGGACGGTCATTGTGCCATCGCGTTATTGCTTTCCTCCTGTCCAAGCCCCTTCTGCCTGCCATTCTCTGAAATCTTCCAAGCCATCGATCCTGCTGATCTGACGGTAGTTGCTTCATCGTTTTTTTTCTACACCCCTCGCACCATCTGTTATTTGTGCGACTTGGCGAAGAGATCTGGACCGTTGATCTTTTAAATCTAATGATCAGCGCTCCAGTGCTTCATCACATAACCATCAATCTCCCATGTCATCCCGCCGGTCCCACCCGACCGTGCTGGGCTTTTTCATCATGTTTTCTTTCAATCCTCACCGTCTGATTAACCCAGATCTATGGTGCAGGTTCACTTTAGGGGGACCCGAGCAAAGTGGCCTGTACTCCCCAGTCACCCTCGATCTCAACCATCGATCTTCTCCAGATCTGATGGCCATCAACACTCCTCCATTTCCCTGACCCCTCATCCACCATCTTTAATCTCCACTTCTTCGAGTTAATCCCCACCGTGGATCCCCCAGATCTAACAGCCCACAGTTATCTTCACACTTGTTTCTCCATAACTGTTTAAACCCCATTTTCAACGTGAAATTTGTGGTTTTGAGGTGGACAGGTGTCAACGCCTAAACCGTATCACGTTCATTTCAGCCAAAACCATTTACCGCTTGACCCCCATGCGAATACCACCCTGGTATTGTGCAAAACCGCTCATCGCCATTTTTGTGCCAGATTCAAATGTTTCCTTGGTTTTTCATCATTTTTCCATGGAACCTCTTCGCTTCAATTTCCTTCCTTTGCAAAGCTCCTCCACCCCTCGCCGAGCCCTCTGAAGAAGTTTTACCATATAATACAGGTTTTATATAATGGTTGGTTTTTTTTTGCAGGTTTCATGGCGGTAATCATAAATGCTATGCCACAGTCAAAGAAAGTGACAGAGGCTGAGGGTGACGATCCTCGAAGGCCCGATTGAATGCAAAAGGGACATAAAGGGTAAAATTATAGGTTATAATCAATATGTCATGAATATTGATTACATAGCGAGACCCTCTAGTGTAGGCCACCTGTACATCAAATCGAACAAAGCAATGAAGATCAGAAGAGAATCAAAGATTAAAAAGAAAGGATTAAAGCGCAAAGTATGAATATTTAAAGCTTAATCCACAGTTAAAGGATAAAGACACAATGATGAAGACCAAAGATGATAAAGAAGGCCTTAAAGCATATCAAAGGCATAATTCATGATTAAAGCACTGAAACATAGATAGATCAACAAAAGACAGCCTTAATTGCCAGATCATCAAGGATATTTACTCCCCCAAAGCCAGAAATGCCACCTGCCAGCTTATTTTACCTCAAAAGAATATCAATTGAATGCACAGTCAGAGATATTTTCAAAGACAGCTCAGAAAGTAATTTCCAGCTACCAAAAGCCTCAAAAGTCAACAAAAGTGACAAAAGTGACAAAAGTAGATGAATGTTAATGTAAAAATAAATTAACAGAGTTAAGACATTATATATCTTCTCCATTAGGCCTCCCAAAGGTCGAGAAGCATTTACTATGTATTAGTTGAATAGTAAGACCTTGCTTTCACTCCACTTCCTCAATTTATCTATAAATATCATATGATGAGCCCAATATTATTGTTGGTTGAATACTTATTGAATGTAAATAGTTTCTGAGGTTGTTGAAGCTCTATTAGTAATTGAAGAAAGATAGGCTGAGAAGAGAAGTTTGAAGCTATAAAGACCTAATGGACTTGAATATTGTAACTAGTTTGAACATCAAATATACAAGCTGATTTATGGGATCCTAGTCTATGTCAATGGTGATGGTTTCTTACTGTAATTCTTTTTTTTTCTTATATTTTCATACTGTCCATTTTCTTTGATAAAGAACAAAAAATTTAGATTAGTATTTACTATAAAAGGTACCCTAATTCTCACTAATAAAATTTATCTCTATGTTTTCTTCTAATTGTTGCTTTGGGAATGATTTCAATAGAGTATAAACATTCAAGGAATGTTGGTGAGCCCATGTCTTGCTGAGTAAAACCTGAGATGTTGTTCTTGAATGATCTTTTCACTGCATGCTAATTAGAGTCATAATCAAGGAAGTTTATGGTTAGCCTCATCCCTTGTTTAGTTTTCAACAACTGTTTTGAAAGTTTCCCTTGAAGAGTATGCCAAAAGTAGGATAGGTTCAAAGTCCTTACCTGATATTAGGCTACTTTTTATGTTTATCTCAAATTTTTTCCCTTGAGAGTATGCCGAAATCAGGATAGGTTCAAAGTCCTTACCTGATCTTAGGCTGGCCTTTCTTTTCTTATATGTTTGCTTCTTTCACCACACTTCTTAATGTTCCATACCACAAAATCAATCTAAAGAGATCCTTTGATATAGATGATTTCCCCCATGGACCACTCTTGAAACTTGTTGTGCAATTAAATCCTTTTGTGACTCCATAGCCCAATGGATTGATACTGTCTTTTACCTATCCTATCTGCTGAACCATTCTTTCAACTTAGTCACACCTTTTCCCTTCAAAATACTTCCTTTATTTTGATGATATCCTACCCAACCAAAACCAAAAAAATTTCCCTTGAGCTTCATAACTAGCCTAATATCATATCATGAGCCTATAAGCATATCATTCCAAAACACAGATAGAGAGATCCCTCTCTGAATCTAGGAAGGCTAGATCCTAGGATTCCAAAATGGTTTTGATGTAGGCCCTACATCGTTTGTTCTTTCCAATATTGCAAACTACAGGGATCCTAACAGAGAGACAATGAAGTCAACCATGGAGGATTATGTCCACATGAACAACACAGTTTAGAGGTATGCCAGGGCTTGGGAAGGCTCACTTTGTATATAAAGGAGTTGAAGGAAACATTGGAGGCATGCTTCAATTTATGATTTGAAGTCTGTTTAGATCAGGATTTGTCAGGTGACATCTCCATACATTCTTATTTTGTTTAGCTAAGTTTGCAGTGTTGTTTAGCATAGGGTGTTCCTGAGTGGGAATCCCACCCTTACCCATAGACGACTTGTGTTCCTACTTTGGGAATGTTATTATGAGCTTCCATTCATCATCAGGCATTGGTTCCACACTATTTCAATTCTCTGCACAACACATATTGTCAGGAATTACGCAATTCCTGTAGATCAATTTGGGAGGTGGAGGTTGTCTTCAGTATTTCAACTAGAGAACCGGTGAAGGATTATTCCTATCACCTTGGACTTCAAGATTAGCATTCTAAGGGCATCACTTCAGATCTGGTATCAGGAAAAAATTTATTGACCTCGTATCTACAGAAGTCCCATCAAGGATTACACAGTCCATCATTGCAGATCTAGAGAATGAAGGAAGTTGCTAGCATTTCAGCTAGTAATCCTATGAGGGATCATCCCCTCACCTTTCCATCACTGTTTCCATCAGCCTGGAGCTTATTGCAGTACATTTCAGTAGGAATTTAGCTCTCCCTCTTGTACAATGCAATTTTCCCAGGAGCTGCAATTTCAGTTGCTGCATCTTGAAGGAGGAGGAAGAAGAGACAAGATCTCAAGCTCCTAGCTTGGAGATCTGAAGGAGGGATAAACCCTCAAAGATTAGATCTATATGTATAAAATATTTCATCCATATTTCGATCGGATATAGCTTCAGATTTTCATAACCCAGTAGTCAAGGGATCAAACCCTAGGAGGGTGATTTTCCAAACTCATAGATCTAGAAAATCCTTTCTGGGTTATCTTGGGTTCCCATCACATTGGCCAGATCTTAAATCTTGGCATAATTAGAGCTCCTGAGCTCCATATATCTTCATTTCCCTTAGTATTAGCTATATGTACATCATCATCAAAAGGGACATCACAATATTTCTTCCTATAGCTCACCAGTTACGCAATGTTAGTTGTAGCATGTTTGCGGGGTTATTCTAGGCCACTTCTTTATCTAAAGTACCTCTATTTTTACACTTTTGTAACTGTAATCCTCTCCACATAATATGTAATATTCCCAATTAGTCATAAGCTAATGGGAATATTCATTTTTTGTTTTCTATATTTGTTTAAAGAATAAAAGTGTAAAGGAGGTCCATAATACTCCTAAACAATGAATAAATCAATGCCAAATGTAAAAAGGATGAATCTTGGCTGCTAAATCAAGCACCCTTAGGTGTGAGAAGGGGCTGGAAATTTTGAATGTGTCAACCTTGACCAGATCTACAGTGCTTTCATGGAAGAGTGGGCATCAATGAGGTAGAGCGCAGTTTTAGATGGAGATGCTTTGTGTGAAAGTAGTGATTTCATTGGAGGTGGTTTAGGGTTTTCAAGTTATTAAATTATAAAAGGAAGAGGATGCTAGAATGAGAAGGTTGTTGTTGATGATATGATATTTTGATGAGTATATGTTCTATTTAGACATATCTCATTCTCTTATTGTTTAGCTGAGAATAATGTTGTCTAGCATTGGGTGTTCCTGGTCAGGAATCCCACCTCTCCCCATTGAGTAGCTCTTGGGAGAGTTTGCATTGAATTGTCTACTTTCCGTCTGAAGGAAAAGCTTCTTCTTTCAACTACAATGCAGATCCTGTTGATGGTTTGGTTGTCTTTGCAAGCAGCAGCAAGTGGAGGCTAGATCTCTTCAGATCTAGGCCATTTCAGTGCTCTTTTCAGTGGAGGAGACTTCTACTTCATTGGGAGGAGAGTATTGGATGTATTGAGTTTCATTTTATGATCTTGGCATGTGGAAAACCACATTCTGAACCCTACAATGCATTTTTACTTCTAGATCTGCGTTATTCCTGTAGGTGTTGTTGCAGGGTCTTTTGGTACACCATCTAGAGATTTGGTTTTCAAGTGTTGGGGATCTTCCCTTCAATTTGGAGATCCATTGGAGGGAATCATTCTCTTGCTGATATTAGATCAGATCCATTTCCAGATATGAATATTTTTGCAGATCTGTAGACTTAGATCTCAGATTTCCAACATGTACATTGTGTAATGCTGAAAACCCCGAGGGGATTTTGAAGAGGAGCCTATATAGTGTCTGGATCTGTTATAGATCTGACTTTTCATGCAATTATTTCCTCTAGATATGAATTGTAATCAATAGCTGTTGTAGCCTAATAAAATAACGTTGTAAATCCTTTTTTAGTCTTAACACATTGTTGCAACACCTCTTTTTGAGGATTTTCTTCTGTTGGAGTCTTGTATTTCCTGTTGTGCATCTTATGGACCATATTGTACATCTATTTTGTTGATGTAAATACATTTGAAAGGTATCTATATTGGCCTCCTGATTTTTATTTGATGAACTATGTTATTTTTCTGCAAATCCGGATTGTATTGTTGCATTCCCCATTTGGGAATATTACAGTGGTATCAGAGCATCATCTTGGCAGAGCATGTGCTTTATAAGAAGCCAATATGTCTTCTGAAGAAGAGGATCCTCTTACTGAAAGAGAGAAGAGGTATCTAAAGAGAATACAGAAGAAATTTTATTACACAAATAATAATGAAGACAAGGGTAAAGCCCCTTTATCTGGAGGTGAAGATGAAGAGAAGGATTTTCCTAAGATCCTTCTTAGAACCATGCAAGATCTTGCTAGAGAAATCAAAGAGATGAGAATGGAAATAATAAAAGAATCCCATAAAGGATTCCATCTTGGAGAAGGCTTTGGCATATCTCATCACTGGAATGATCAACCAGTGCATTAGCCACAAGTTTCCCAATGCTCTACCATGCCTACCTTTTTGGGTGTGGGAAATGAAGGGTTTCAAGAGCATGAATCCCTTGAAGAATATTTTGAAGAATATGAGTCTCAAAATCAGATATTAAAAGATAACTTTGGTTTTTAGGAGTTCTGTCACATCAAGGACTATTGTGGTGGATTCAAAACAATGTGGTCTTTTCTCTAAACCATAAGTAACAGGCAGTATCTAGGGGGAGCTCAGAAGTATAAAAATTAAATGTAGTAATACACTAAAGTATGCTCTATTAAAAAACTAAAACTAAAAACACAAAAGAAGCTATAGAGAGTTCCAAACAGTAATAAGGTAAACAAGGGCTCGATGGCCTTCTTCTTATTGAATGCTTGGAATGAAAAAAAATCTTACCCACTTGACAAAGGGCCTGGGCAATGGCTCTAGGACCCAATGCAAGGATGTTTTTCCTTCAAGTTCTGCCTTCTGACATAGTTAAACTCTCTCTCTCTGCTGCAATGGGCTAAGATTGTTGGGTGGCCAACAATTGAGTCCTCTTCTTCAGCTCTTGCTCCTTGGTTCACACAAATAGTTGGTGTTGCTTGGGCAACTTTGGCTAGCATAACCTTGTGATCACCCGTTGTTCATCTCTTTGTGGGTTTATATAGGTGAGCCTTCAAACCTCATTCCCTCCCATGGTGCATGATGGATGGTGACCCAAGGGAGGGGCATTATTCCACTGTGTGCTAAAATATGCCTTTGTGTGCTCACACAATGCCTAAGGGGGCGTTGGTGTTTTCCTTAGGTGGCTTTCACATAAGGAGAAATTGTCCTTTGCTTGCTTGTGGTCCCGGAAAGAGAATTTTTTCCACTTCCAGGAATGCACGCTTATCGGGCTCCAGTGCACGCAGAAGGCAGTCTTTTCGAAGGATAAAGCGCGCATTTGAGCATTTATGACTAGTTCAAATTTGATGTTATCAAAACCTTAGATATTTTAAATACTTTTTGATTCGATAATGTATCCCTGTCCTGTAAATCCTTAGGCTCGACATTAACTGATATCGTTTTCTGCTGTATGATTTTCCTATCTTAACAGATTCCCCCTAATGTGTGAGGTCTAGGAAGAACTGTATAGCCGAAATACATTATAGTTTCTTTTCTGTTTCATACAGAGAGAGAGAGAGAGAGAGAGAGAGCTAGGCCTATGTTTATAAGAGACAACACCTTGCACCGGTTCCTAGATAACCACAGCCTAAGGGACCCCTTGCAAGCAGACAAAATATACAACATATTTGCAAAATTTCAACGAGGCGAGCATGTCCCATGCTCGTGATGCTATGGCTACTTAAACAAGATTGACAGATACATGTGTTGTCTGTGTCACTACTGTGGTAGTGATGTTGGTGGTTGCTGACGATGACTTCTGACGCCCTCAGGGGTATTTTTTCTTTGACGATAAGTGGAATGTGGTACCCATATGCGTAATCTTGGTATGGCATATCATTGTGCAATGTACGCATATGTACTGGCTGGGACCTTCCCATGTAAGAATTATTGTCAAAGATGCTTATAAAGGCATGGGTATTTGACGGATCTTGATCAAAGTGCAATGGTTGTAAGGTATGATACCATCGTGACATGAAATATTTTTCTGTAGTCGAATGTCAAGAGGATCGATGACATCTATGGACAATGATGTCTCCCATAGTGCCACCCGAGGATACCCCTTTACATGGGGAGGGGTCATCCAAGGTACCTCTTCCTTTTTGGAAAAGAGGTGTTGATGTCGACAAAAAGGAAGCCTTAACCGAACCATAATGGGTTTAACGTAGGCATGTTGGTGAGCAGTAGCTGAAAATGGATGATGGGGATTTGGTGGCCCAAGGTCAAAGTATATTTGAGCAGCTTGGTGGCAGTCATAGGTATTGCTGAAGGGAAAAATCCCTGGAGTCAGTAGGACTTCCAGGGCAGGTATGAACCAGCTATGATTGTCGTAATGGTGCGTGCATGGGGGTTATGAAATACTTCGACCAAAGGAGATGGGGACTGCTGCCATGGGAGGAAAAAGTGCAATATGAGGGTGAAGAGGTGAAGGGTTTTGTTTGTGATCTTTGTACACTTACCAAAAGAATAAAATAATTGGGTTTGGTTTGTACAAAACACAGAGATGGGTACCCAAAAACATGAAAGAGGGTCGCTCACTTGATGGTGTGAGGATGGTGTTTTGCTGGGGGTATGGGTCCCATTGGTTGGTCTCATGTGCGGGGTTGATGAAGTGGAAGATGTTGCATATGGGTTAATGTTGATGGAGGTATGGTGGGCCAAATGCGGTGCGTGGAGGTGCGCTTTCATTCTTCTTGTACAACCCGATAGTCTAGGAAGGGGGTTAGTTTATATGGTGAACTTGACCTTATGCATGGTATATGGATGGGCATGAGGTGCTTCTCGGACTAGAAATGGTATGGCCATGGCGTCACTTGTGGGGTGATGTATGGTCTACTTGGGATGACGATCGCCATGGAGGGGAGGTTCTACCAACCATCGCAGACATTTATCATATGCAGGGTAAGGTGATGATAAACATGGTCAGGTATGAGGACCATATGGTTTATTTCTAATGGAGAAATGATGTTAGGATATGCAAAGTTTTCTGGGACTCTATCATGCTGAGGGTAGAATGATACCTGCTTGAAACTTTCGGTGGTGGGTGTTGTGAATGGTTGGCGAGTTATTCCTGTAAAAACAACTACCTTAAGTGAAAGCATCTTCTTTTCATCCAATAGTATTAAAAAAAATGAATTTTTTAAAGGAATATGGGAGGGTGCATACCTACTGGCGCTAAAAAATTAAAATTTTCAGGAGTGCGAATGTGTGGCATCGCCTCTGTTTTCTTGGGAGCTGTTATTTGGCTCCTAGTTTTGATTTCAGTTGTGGTTTCCCCCAGATTGAGATCATCGGGGGGGGGTGTTTCCGGTTACTGCCCCCCATCTAGGATTGCCCCGAATATAGATTATTGCTGCCTAGGTGACCTTAGGTCAAAGACCTGACCAAGCCATCTATAGTAATCGATGTGCCTAGATCTCAAGAAGATAAGGCAACCATGTTTCCTTTAACCTAGTTGGTGTATGGTGGCTTGGGTGGAGGAGGGACAAACGGTTGTCTATCTGGTGACTTTCGTTCCTCTTGTACATACCGGATGGTACGCGGTTCATTTCCAGATGCTTGGATGGAGGGATCCTTTTGATAGGATCGCTCAACTGCATGTAAGGCATCCCTATATCGTGGGACCTCTGGGAAACGATAGATGTAGTACTCGTAGATGCCATAGATAGCGCATGCGTGATTGATACGCATCGGTTTTCTCATACTTTTGGTGGCAAGTTCCTTTTTATGGGAATGCCATTTCGAGGTGTCTGCCTCGCAGCCGAGGAGTGGTTTTAATTCATCCAACTCTAGGCATATGTGAGTAGGGTGTCCTGTGACATCACATATAGCGCAAGTTGATGACTCCCTCTACATGGTGGGGATCACCACTTTATTTCCTTTCTTGGTGATTTTCTTTACCGTGGTTTCCAGTTTTAGAGTGGGGATTTCCCTTGCTGGGGCAGTTTCGGCTGCTACTTGGGTAGGTTGGGGCTCCTCAAGACCGGGGGGATGTAACCCAAACGTAGTAACGTTGGTAGCTGGCATTCCTGGAGGGGGAACGAGATACCACACTGGGAATGCCAATGATATGTTGGGTAGTACCAGTGTTTCCAGGACCTGCTAGGAGGTAAAGCCAGGAGGTGGGTATAGGAAAGCATTTTGGGAGGCTGCAGTAGTTGATGCCTCGATGTCGTTACTGCTTGAGTCCATGTCCTGACTAACCTCGGTGCTTGACGTGGAAATCATGCACACCGGGGCTACTGTGGCATCAGGCGATACCTCAGGGATAATAGGAGGATCTCCTAGGAATGAGCCTAGTACGAATGATGGTTTGAATTGGCCAGGGCCATATTCTTGATACCGTACAAGACCATCAGTGACTGTGTCTACATAGGGTAGAACCATATCTATGTTGGTCAAAGGACACTTTTCAGTGTGTGTCAGCTAGTCTACTGTAATGATTCGATCCTCGTGGGGGAACTTCATGATGTGGAAAACGGAGGATGCTATGGTAGACATGGCATGCATGTAACTCTGCCCAAGGAGTATATTGTAATCCAAGTGAGCGTCGAAGACTTTGATGTCTATGTGGACCGTTTTCAAGGCTAAGCAGATCGGTATGCTTTGGAAGAGATCGACAGGGGTCAAGCGACGACTATCATATGCTCTGAGTGTGATGACAGAAGGTTTGAGTTCTGGGGCTCCTAACTTCTGCCATACATTTTTTGACATGATGCACGTGGATGCACCTTCGTCAATGACACATCGATGAATAGTGATATTATGTACCAATACTGGTATCTGGAAGGCGACCATGGAGGGAAGCCTAGGGTGGCTTTGTCTAAATCAAAATCCATCATGCACGTGTCGGCAGGGTCGACGACGCCTAAGGTGGAAAGTAGGGCTTTCCGCTGTTTCAGGCGTGACTGCAGTACCTCCAAAGCGGACATAGCAGCAAGTGACTGGGCTAAATTTTCTATGATGTTGTAATTGTGGGCTACTTTAAATTAGTTACCTGCTCGCCTATTAGGCCTTTTAACCATTTTTGGCAATGGTTCCAAAGGAATCTTTGGAATGGTCAAAGGTGCAGTCGGCGTGCTCATACTAGCCCCTGACATATTGGTGTCTGGTGGGGTGTCATAGCTATGATTCCGAGTTTGGAAAAACATTTCTTCACCAACCATGTAAATTTCATGGTTTTTTTTCTCAGAATCATTGGGTTTTTTCTACTGAGTGCTCACCGTTCCTTGATGGGGGAAGGGTTCTTGCATAACTGCAAATGTCTGGGAAGATCCTCCTTGTCCTTGGTTACTTTGAAGCTTTTTAAGCTCAGGGAGTTTGGGACAGTGGCGAGTATAGTGCTCGTGCTCACCACATATCAAACAAGAATGGTTTGTTTGTAGAGGTGGCCACTTGCCTTGCTTTTGGGCATTGCTTGGCTCCTGGTTCTGGTTCTGTTTGGAGCTATTTCTTGGCCGGGGCCGTGGTGGGCACTATTGGTTGCTGCCCCCCTGTCCAGGGTTCCCTTTGAGTTTGTTTTTCACCTTTCTTTTGACCACGTTAGGAGGGTAATTCTCCTGATCATACTGGTGTGGTTAATTTTGGGACGGTTGCACAAAGTTCACCTGTGCATTGTTTTGCGTTGGTGGGTTATGTGCTTGGGACTGAGCATACTGTTGTCCCATGTTTGCACCTAGCCGTTGGGGGGGAGTTCTTCCATTAGTTTTTCTTCTTGCATACTAGGTCCCCCCGGCTAGAGGGTAAGGTCCTCCTTGGTGATACGTTGGCGCCCTATTAGTCAAATTTTGTTGTTGCTTATGATGACTTTGAAATCCAGGTTGAGACATGTTCTGGGTAGACCCATGTGTGTAGTCAAGATTCTGAGTGTTGTTGCCTAGGTACCCTTGGGTCGTTGACCCAATAAGTCTGTCTACAGAGTTCGACGCGCCTGGAAATTCTTGATAATATTGCAGGTGCAGGATATTAGGCAGGATATTGTATATGTATCCTGATTGCGTATAGATCAGTTCAAACTGTTGGGCTTTACTGATTGCGTCCTCTTCGGATGTGGGGTTACGTTGTGCCACATTCTTTGAAATCTTCGCCATCAGAGTTTTGAAGAATAAATATAAAAGGACTCGGTCGTCGAGTTGAGCTTTGCATAAGCTACGACGCCATCTCCACTCATGGAGGTGTTCATAAATGTGGGTAGAGGGGGATTGTCTGAAATGAGTGAGTAACTCCATTCCCGAATTGTGGTGAATGGGCAGCTGAAAATATGTGAGGAATGCAGTAGCGAGGGTGCTAAAGGTTCCATGTGAAGCAGGGGGTTTCTCGACGTACCATTTCACGGCCACTCCCATGAGAGTGCATTGAAATAGCCTCAATCGAATAGTATCATCAATGATGCTATTCGATGAGAAACACAGGTGAAAGGTCATTATATGATTCCCTGGGTCTTCTGCTTTCTTGCCTTCAAACTTTGGTATGTCTGAAGGGAGCTTCATGGGCATGGGAGCCCAATTTGAGTCGTGTGCGATGGGGTCATTGGTGAGGTTGGTTAAATCTGGTATATTTAATGCCACTAAGAAGGGTTTCTGAGAGGTTGATGCCATGGCAATGTGTGAAGACATGAAGTTCTAGTTAGAATGAGGGTTAGTATGTGAAGTACCTGATTGTGAATTCAGTTGGCTTCCCATATGGGATGCACTCTTCTGCCCCCTAGGGGATGAGGGGGGAGTGATGTGCGATGTGGTGTTGGGAGACCGACTAGGGTTCCCAACTAAGGTTGCTCCAAGAAAGGAGGAACCAACCACCGTGGCAACGTTTCATCTTTGACGCCTAAACAGTGAAAGACCTAGAACCCCTCCCGTTAATGGGGGGAGGTCCAAAAGATGCCTGGACCGACGAGGTTCTGTTGGAACCATTTGAGGGTCGTCTAGGTTAGGTTTTGGAATTTTTTTTTGAGGAGATTGTGTTTGTGATCACGACAATTTTATGGCCACATACATAAGACAAACCAAAAATGAAATGAATTTTCCTTTAATTTAATCTATGTGAGCAATCAAGAAAAAAATGGTTTTGTTTGTTTGCGCGTGATACTCAAAAAATCCTAGAAGACCTAATAACGTCCTCACACACTAAAAAGTAACTAGGCCTTGAGAGGATTTCTTGCGAGTGCTGGCACAATGTTCCGTAAGAGTTGGCGATGCCCCCAGTCAGCTGAAGAGAATCAACCAAGGTAAGGGTATAGGGTTTGGCGCTTTCCTACACCGTCACCTATAGGGTAAAGGATGCCCTAGTTTTGGCCACTAAGAACCACCATCCTAGGTGAACGTTTGAGTCTTGGGCTTCTTGGTAGTTAGCTAACGGTATCGAGTATTAGTCGGGTTAGGTAGCCCCAACTGATACTGCACGCACTGCGCCTAAGCCTAACCCCCTCTGAATTGGGTCTCTACCGCGCTCAGGTTTTCTTTTCCATGGGATAATAGGTGGATTTTAAAGATCCCTTAAAATGCAACTTCTATGTTTCAAATGTGAAGCATGATCAAGGTGGATTATTGGATGCCTACCCCCTTGATCCCAACTTAAACTATAATTTCTCTTGTGGCCCCTGTGGGGAGAGTTTAGTGAGTTGGTTTAAGTTATTTTTAGGTGGCTTTCTTTTCTTAGTGGGTGAATGTGTGTGAGAGTATGGTGAACAATCTCATAATTCGAACATATGGATATCGGTGATCCTTTACAAATGTCCCCTAGTTAAACTATGTGACGTTGTTCCTTTCTCAAATAAAAATCATTTGTAGTTGATGGGCCGCTTCCAAAACCTCCTAATTAGTCTATGTGAGTGACTAAAGGGAGATGGAGAATCACAAATGTTGAGTGTTCATATGCTTGTCTAGGTTCACCCAATGGTGCAAAGACAACAGAGATTACTTGCTCTAACTTGCATTTCAATCCTAGTCCGACAATTTCTTAAATGCAAAAATTGAAATTTAAACTAAAAAATTTCTACACTAGCTTATGCATGTGTGGTCATGAGCCACTTACTTGGACTAGTAAAACTAAGTGCGCATACCAGACTTTGCAAAAAACATAAAATTTTCAGAAAGAAATGGTTAATTCGCCCCCTACTTAAACTATGTGAACACTTTTTGCAAAAACCAACTTAAATGAAAACTAACTAAATGCCTACAAAAAGCAGCAAAAATTAGTTCTCAGAAGTTGTGGGGTATCAACACAGGTGTTGGCAGATACATTAGGGGCTGCCCAACACTCTTACAAGAAGAAAAAATGCATAAGATAGGGATAAAAACTCTCTGTACAAATTGCGCACAAAAACCTCTGACAGGTGCACTTTCCTACGCGCAAGTCACCTCTGAACATGCGCTCTATGCGTCTGTGTTTAAAAACAGCACGCAAAATTCCTGCAAGTAAAAAAAAATATTAGGAGCTGCCTTCTTCAGCCTGTCACCTCAGTAATTCTAGGGACTGCAAGATGGGTCAGAGGACTATCAACTCCACTCCAGCATAGACTAAGGGTCTCTTGAAAAAGATGGCACAACCACATTAACTTGAAACACATCAATGGAGTTTCCAATCCTGTTGTGGTGGATTCGACACATGGGTGTACGAAATCGCACACGTTTAGAGAATGTGGTATTTTCTCTAAACCATAAGTAACAGGAAGTATCTAGGAGGAGCTCAAAATTATAAAACTTAAATGAAGTAATACACTAAAGTATGCTCTGTTAAAAAACTAAAACTCAAAACACAAAAGAAGCTACAGAGAGTTCTAAACAATAACAAGGTAAACAATGACTCGATGGCCTTCTTCTTATTGAATTCTTGGAATTAAAACAAATCTTACCCACTTTCCAAAGGGCCTAGGCAGTGGCTCTAGAACCCGATGCAAGGATGTTTGTCCTTCAATTTCTGCCTTCTGACGCAGTTAAACTCTCTCTCTCTCTACTGCAACGGGCTAAGATTGTTGGGTGGCCAACAATCGAGTCCTCTTCTTCAGCTCCTGCTCCTTGGTTCACACAAACAACTGGTGTTTCTTGGGAAAATTTGGCCAGCATAACCTTGTGATCACCCATTTTTCATCTCTTTATGGGTTTATATAGGTGAGCCTTCAGACTACCTTCCCTCCCTTGGTACATGATGGATGGTGACCCAAGGGAGGGGCATTATTCCATTGTGTGGTGAGATATGCCTTTGTGTGCTCACACAATGCCTAAAGGGGCGCTGGTGATGTCCTTAGGTAGCTTTCACATAAGGAGAAATTGTACTTTGCTTGCTTGTGGTCCCGGAAAGATACTTTTTTCCACTTCCAGGAATGTGTGCTTATCAGGCTCCAGTGTGCGGAGAAAGTGCTCTTTTCGAAGGAAAAAATGCGCATTTGAGAATTTATGACTAGTTCAAATTTGATGTTCTCAAAACCTTAGAGATTTTAAATACATTTTGATTCCATAATGTATCCTCGTCCTGTAAATCCTTAGGCTCAACATTAACTAATGTCATTTTATTTTGTACGATTTTCCAGTCTTAACAAGGACAATAGAAGACTCAGGCTATAATATCCCAAAATAGGGAATTTCTACAACAATAACAATATCTTAAGATATTCTAAAGTTTGAGATCCAACAATACATGAAAAAAATATTGTAAATACAAAAAATATGATCATGACATGAGAGAGATCAATTATTCAGCCATCATCTTATTAACAAAATATCATGAGGGACAAGCCACTCAAGCTATAAAAATATTTTTCGATGATCAAAACAATAGATACATGAGATGCTGCAGCTAAATATATTGTCGGAGAGTAGTTACTACACAATATATATTAGTGTAGATTCTTCTATAGATGTATATACATGAAATATTGCTGATAGAAACAAAATAAATTCCCAACAATGAAGATATGGGCTCTGATACAAGATTTCTAGCCAACTCGAAAGGGATTGCTAGAAATATTGGAAAACATATAATGTGCCACTGCAAACTGGATCTAATATGAAATGAGGCTATGATAGATCTAAAATGATGATGTCCTCATCCAATGGTATCTCTGATTATAAGGCTGATCCCTCTACTCAGAAATAGACCCTCCTGACGAGCTCAATGAACCCTCTGAGCAAATGCCTCCAAAAATAATGCAATTCAGGATGGTGACTGTGCTGTGAGGGATAGAAGATGGTTGGCCTGATTCCAAATATGTTTAAATATTCCTGGGAGCCCTTCTTACTGATCCTACAAAGAATAGAAAATCTCTCCACTGAAAAACAAGCCCAGAAATGACTCTAAGAGATCCTCCTTTGCTGCACCCTGCAACACAACCCAGCTCTAAACAGAAACTGTGTTGTAGCTGAAGGAGGTAGCTTGGCCAAAATTATAGAATGAGGAAATTTAGCCCAAATAACCTCTCCTTCCCTGAGGATGAGGTAGGGATTCTTGACCAGGAACACCCTTTTGCTAAAAAGCATTGCAACCCTGCTAAACAATAAGAGGAAGCAAAGTCTCACCAGACCAAAGAAAATAATAATAAAAACATGAATAAAAATGGTTGCCCTCCTCTTCATATATAGCAAGTTATCCTCTCCACAATGGGTCCCATCCATATGTGCGACCTATCTCATGCAATTTTTCCTCCATTAAAACTGTGCAGTCCGTCATGGAGATACAATGTATCTAGACAGTGCATGTGGACTTGGTCAAATATGACTTAATCAACATGCTCTAATCCTATTCACACATGTAGGTGCTCAATCCAGCTGCTTATTCTTCCCCTTTTCAGATGAGGAATGCTATTTTCCCTTCTAAAGAGGTTAATGGGCCTCCCTACCCATTTTATTCATCTACCTAGTGAGAATGTTAACTATAATGTTCATTTTAGCTTGAGGCTAAAATTTGGGAACATTACAGTCCTCCCCTCTAAAATTTTTCTTGTCCTCAAGCAACTGTACAGGGAGAGAAAAATCCCTCTCCTTATCCTCTTGTGGCCTTCTCATCAATAGACCCCACCACTTCTCAAGATAATCTGCAACAAATCTGCCCTCCAATGTATCCTCCCAAAGATGCATAACCAAATGGCTCACATCATGAAAAGGTGGAAGGTGTAAGTGGAAACCTTCTTGATTTCCCATGTCCTCCTTAAGGTAGGAGTGATGATACACATGGGAAATATCAATCCCAATGAGTGACCCTCTCACCCATGCTATCATCCAAATGAAATGAGCCATTCTAGGTAGCTCATCAAAGAAATCTGCAACCCTGGGTTTATGCAATGTGTTGGGGCTGAATGGAGAGTTTATATTTTCCCATCCAAGTAGCTTCTCTCTCCATTTATGGTAGGTATGAGGGGGTTGCTCATATTGGGCTGAAATTTCATGGCCTTTATAAATGGCCCTATCTACCCCACAAGATAAATCAACCATGAAATTCCTTCTCCAAGAAAGCAAGTCCTCCCAATGGCTCCTCCTATATGAAGGAAAGAGGTGTGATGTGGAAATCATGGTGTGCCTCAAAAAAAAGTACAACAAGTGCCTTCCCAGCCACTTGTTTGCTACCATAGTCATCTCATAAGATGGAATCATGAATATACAATTTGGTGCAAATTGTGTGAAATCACTTAGTAATCTCTCCAGGTTCAAGAGAAATAGTCCGAGGTAACCACAAGCCTACTTCAAACTCTAGGATCTAGCCTTCCTAGGGTTCAACGAGGGTTCTCTCTTTAAAGTTTAACTTTGTTTTGATTTATAATATTAGGCTAGTTATGAAAGTACAATTTGGTTTTGGTTTAAAGGGTTTGGGGGGGGTGGGGGGGTAATTCACTTTGAGGGAAGATAGAGAGAAATCTACTTGTCCATTGGGCTATGGGGTCTAAATCAAGCGAGCAACACTAGAAATCAAGGCCAAAAAGGTACAAATATATTCATGGCAAGATAGATAACCCTCTAATATTTGGAAAAGTGGTTTTTTGTGAGGTGGTATGATCAAGATAAAGTGCACTTAAGGATCCTTTGATTCAGAAAATGGAAGTAGAAGGCAAAGGTCAAATGGGAGAAGGAGAAATTAAGGGTTCCTTGCACCGGAAATCAGAAGAAAGCATTAAAATGGAAACTAGTTAAAGACAGGGAGCACTTGACTAATCCTGTAGTAATACTTATAGTTACACATTCAGATAGAACAAACATCAAATGAATGCATGAAACTTAGAAAAGGAAACACTGACAAGTAGGAAGTACTTCACTCATGAGCTTATCACAGGGATCCTGAATTATGATGCCAGTCAGCTTGTCCAGTCCGCTACTTCGAATTCAAACACACAATAACATGAAATGTTCAACAAAAATGTCTATAGTAAGTCTAGAAATTTTATTCGACACAAAATACTTCAAGGGATGAAGTATTTATACAAATTATAAACTAAAATATCTTGAAAAAATATCAAGATTGGTTTACAAATATCTCCAACTATTTTACATAAATAGAACTTAAGTAAAGGAGACTCAAAGGTAATGAATCAATTTGGCACTATTTTTTATGGATAGGTGATGAAAAAGAGGATAATTCGAATTTGATCTCAACTCTTAGTTGATGATGAGGCATCCAAGTCACTAACTGTCTCCTTTCTTTGTGCATTCTGCTCCAACAATTCTGCAAACTTGGGGTCTAATGATACCTTTTTATTTCTCAATCAAAAATAGATATGTAAAAATTGAAAGAGGTTATTATATATAAATATGGTTTTGAGATAAACCTCTCTTCGTTCCCTAAAATTATGCTCAATATGTTCACAATTGGCTCTGCAAATAGATGTGTAAAACAACATTTTTGTAATATTCCTTTTTCGGGAATTTCTGCAAGATGGTCCTCAAGGACGCTGTATAAGGAAGGAAGTGTGAAAATAAGAAGAAAGGGGGCTGAAATCCCCTTTTTAACTCATAAAAAACTTCTCTTCCAGAAGATGAGCTCAAAGAAATAAGCCTAGAAGGCTTATACAGATCTCCCCAAAGTGGATCTCTCAGAAAATGCTCAAATAGAGAGCTTACAGCAATACATGCACATAATCATCAAACTCTGCCAAAATGAATACAAAATAAGATGAAATATATTAAAGCCATCATGTACATTAATATATCACCAAAAATATATAGAAATATAATGAGGAACAAACCCCTCATTCAATGAGAACCCTCCTCCAATGAGTAAGTAATGAAATACAAGAGATGCAGCAACTGCATAAAATGCCGGAGAGTAGTGACAGCGCTGTCTCTAGGAGTGTAGCTGCTGCTATGGAAATTAATACATGAAATATGACTGAGATATATAAATAAATTCCCAAGGAAAGAAGAATGGGCCCCAATACAATATTTCTAGCCAATCTAGGAGAGATTGCTAGAAATCCCAGAAAATGTACAAATGTGACAATCTGACTTGTCATTGCTATTAGCCCCCTATAAATTTTTTGAAAAGAAAACAGGGGGCTAAAATTTTTTTGAGCCTTCAAGGAATGAATTTCCCTCTGAAAACACATCATCCTTGAAACCTTCTTATGCCCTTGTCCTTTGATAAATCCCCACTGTTGTTTCCAGTTATAAAGCCTCTCTGATTGTGAAGAAATGCCCACAAGGCCTCCTCCTTTTTCCCCTTATATCATCCCTTCTAAACCTCTACTTCATCCCCTTTTACTCCTCTCTTTTTCCACCATCAACCCTCTAAACCATCTCAAGTTCCCTTTTAAACCCTTCAAATAATCTTTGTTTGGTTTAGTAAACCCTTTTCCTCTCCATCGTTACCCTTTCCCGGCCTTGAAATGCACTAAAAAGGGGAAAAAACCGACTTTCCAACTTATATCATGGCCTAGCCCCTTTCTTGCCAAACCGCAAACCACTTCCCCACGTGACCCCGTGCCAAAACCAGGCACAAAGGCTCAAAGCGCTAATCACAATTGCAACTTTCGAAGGAGCGCGTTTCTTTGTTATATGAAAAACTCCAATGCGATTGGGTTTTGGTCTTTCAAGCCTACACCGTGTTCTCCGCCATTGTTCTATCATTTTATCGAATGACACGACACTAATCACACTCCCGCTCTGATCAAAATCGTAACTTTCACCGTGCCACTCCTCGTTTCCCTCCGATTGCGACTCCTTGATCAAATCACAGTCGTCCATCCACTCGGAATCAACGACCCAGATCTTGTCGCATCACATCCCATCGACCCAGATGGCTGGCACTCAATCGCTCCCATCATAATCACAAGTTCTAAATGTGCCACCCGACTGCATTCGCTGATTGCGATCCGTCGATCCCATCATAGTCGTTGATCCTTCTATTGATCCGACGGCCCGCGCTCTCCGGCTTCAATCGCAATCGCATTTTTCAATTGTTGCCACCTTCTGCCCTTTGCGATTGCAATCTCCCCGATCCAATCTCGACCGTCCATTAGTCTGAGATCCAACAACCATAAACCAATCACACCATCGTTCAATCACACAGTCGACCCTCCCATTTCTCCCCTCCAATTGGATCGTAGCCGTCGATCTCCCTCCGAGATCCGACGGTCCTTAATGAATCACCCTCCACCCATGCCAAGTCCCACCACATACAATCATTTTCATTAAATTTTCATTTATTTTAATTCATTCCAGCCAAATTCATAAACCATCCCACTATTTAATCTCCGTCGTCGATCTTCGTCACCAGACCATGATTGAACGGTCCACGAGCATTTCCCCACCGAAAACCTATTAGTCACAGTCCACATCATATCACTACATTGTTCACCATTGTTTCATCTAAAACCATCATTTCTACCACCGCCATGCTATCATCTTTCCCACCCTCCATAGCCATCCTTCCCTATGCATGGATTTCATAATAGAATTGTGTGTTTTTGCAGGGTACGAGCAGCAGAAAACTGCCATGATTCATAGTCTTTGTACAGTTACAGAGAAACAGGAAAGGACCATTTTCAGGAGCTAAAATCATGAAGAAGGGTCTGAGAAGACCTTATGATAGGGCTCTCATTAAAAGAACAGAGTTTAAACTCTGCAAAATCTTCCCCAGAACCATTAAAGCATAGATTTCGCAGTCAGAGGCAAACGAGGAAGTGGCAAAGAGTATCAGTGGAAAAACAGAGTGTTTAAGGCCTGTCATTGAATATTTTGAGCCTTAAACCAATGATTTGAAGGTAGAGTACCAGATCTAAGACATCATGGATCACACAGAAGGCGCAGCGCATAGAAAACTATGTCATCAAGGTAGCTACATCAGCAGAACATTCCTACCTGTGAAAGGACAAAGCACCCATATTGTTACCTTTATTTACAGTGTTCCTGAAGAAAATTCAGCCTTGACCATAGTCCTAAGCTACTAGAGCATTTGTTATGCAGTATGGCAGACTTCACTGTCATTTATTTATCTTTTGTTTATTCACCAAAGGTGCTACAGATTACTGCAAGAAAATTACATCAGGGGCATACCTGGAGTAAATAGAAACCTGAAGAAGATCATTCTTTCGTCCAAGGAGTGCCAGAGATAAATGCGCAGAATTTAAAAATGAATGGGCTTCGGCCCTCTTTCTTTTCTGAGTTTTAATGCTTCATTTAGTGTTTCACCTACCTCCTCTGCTCACCTTTTAGCTATAAAAATCAGGAATAAACTCATTGTAAAGGTTGTTGATCAGTTATCAGAGAATTACAAGCTGTTTCTTTTGAGACATAGTCTCTATGTAAAGTTGTAAGATAGGCTAAGGAAGATGTTTTCAGACTGAATATCCAGCTATTGGTAATGTTGTACTTGAATGATGTTTCTCTTTAACATGACAAGCACATTTCTTTGGATCCTGATCTAAAGCAGCAGTGATGTTTTCCTATCTCTGTATTTGTTTTATTTAGCAGTTCAACTCATTTCATTTCTACTGGCTCGCATCAGAAATCTGGCATAGGATCTACCCTTGTTAGGTACCCTATGTTTCTTCTCTCCTTGCCTTCAATGTTTTCTTCTATATGTGTTATCTAAGGTACAATTTCAATTAATTTAACCAGTGTAGTGGATGTTATTGCCTGCTAGCTAATGTATGAATTAATGAATCTATTCTTAGATGTTATTGTTAGGATTTAATTGAATGAACTGGGAACACTGGGAGGTCTAGAACTCTGTCTCTATCTCACTAGGATCCTTTTCAGTTAATTGAGCCTTTTCTAAGATCCCTCAAGATGGAGGCTGAAGCATTGAGAGTGTTAGCCCCCCTATAAATTTTTGACAAAGAAAAGTAGGGGGCTAAATTGTTTTTGAGCCTTCAAGGAATGCATCTCCCCTGAAGACACATCATCCTTGAAGTCTCCTGTGCCTTTGCCTTTGATAAATTTTCCTCTTCTGACTCCCTTTATAAGGTCTCATTGATTACATAAATTCTGCTCCCAAAGGCTCTAATTTGCCCTCGTATCCCTGCAGAATTGTCCATTTCATCCCTTCTTCCCTTTGTCAAAATCCCCCTTTTTTGTACCCCCAAATCCCTCCCCTTGTCCTCCAAAACCATCCTAAAATCCCCTTTAAACCTTCCAAATACACTTTTTTTGGTTTAATTCCCCTTCCTCCCCTTATCATTACCCATTTTGGCTTTTAATTTCATTGAAATGGGCCAAAAATAATGTTTTCTATGTAATTGAGCCTTAGCCCCTTAGTCCCCTGTACATTCCCCCCCACAAAACCCAGCGCTATGACCGAGCGCTAGCCTCGAAGGCACTTTTTGCATTTTTTGATCGGGTGCGTTTACAGCCGTTGATCTTCACAGAATGGATGGCGATCACTGCCCCCCGCAGCCTCCGTCATTCTTCCTATTCACCGCCCTATCGAAGATCCATCGTTAATTTAAATTGTGATCAACGGTCTATAATCCTCCGTCTCGGTGGTCCCCGCAACACACTATTTCAAAGCCACCTGGTTTCTGTCGCACCGCTTTTGGGCGAGGGGCGGTATTTTCTAATTGCGGAGCGATTCCATACAGCTTTCGACACGTGGCACTGGTATGACTGGAAAACCACCCTCCCATCGCGCATTAAAGTTCATCCGTGGACACGCAGTGAGATGCATATCAGCCGTCCGATCCAGAGCCCTCCATCCAACGGTGATCGATCCATGAAGCTGCACATGCGATAGCCCATAGCCATCGTACCCCTAGCCCACCGTCCATCACCCTGACGTGTTTTCCACTGTCGATCTCCGCAAAGATCAGATGGCTTCGATTCGTCTGCATGTTCCACCGTTGACTAGCCCTGTATTTCCACATCACCCTCTCCATGTGTGTCCATAATATATTCGCCCCTGCCATATATATTTGTTCCAAGGTCGATTTTTCCTAGGTTTTATTTAGACTTTCGCTGCACTCTGCCCACGTCCACCCGACTTTCTTCCATTGTCATACTGCATTACCCACTATAGTCCCGCGCTATTCCAACATCTCATCCTTCTGCACAACTATTCTCGTTCCATTGCATCCACCACCTCCGTGCATAAGTTTTCTTAACAGGTTTGTGTGTTTTGCAGGGTTATGAGTAGCAGAAAACTGTTGTGTTTCTCAATCTATATTACCGTGACAGAGAACGCAGGAAAGATCAGATGCAGAGATTGAATTAAGGAAGCAAGGCCTGAGAAGCTTATGGACATGAATTCATTTAAAGAACAGGGTTGAAAAATCTGTACGATCTTCCCAGGGCCATTGAGTGCACAGATTTCGTAGTCAGAGATATAAATGGAGTAGCAGATAGCTTAAGGCACGCAAATGAAGATATATAAGCCTTAGGTTCAAAGATTTAGAGGAAAAGTACCAGATTGAAGACCCAGGGATCACGTAGAATGTAAAACACGTAGAAATCAATGCATATCAGGGTTTCTACAGCAGCAGAATGTTTTTCCTCCATAAAGGACAAAGCACCCATGCAGTTTTTATTCTACACAGTGCTCCTAAAGAAATTTCCACCCTGACAATAGTCCAAAGCTACCAGAGCATTTGTTTCATAAATACGGCAGACTTCTCAATCATTCATTTATCTTTTGTTTATTCACCAATGGTACCACAGAGTCCTGTAGCCAAAGTACGTCAGAGACATACCTGGAGTAAATAGAAGTCTAATGAGGACCACTCTTTCATCCACAGAGTGCCAGAATTGAAAGCTTAGAATTTATACAGAGTGGGCTTCGGCCTTCTTCCTCCCCTGAGTTTTTAATGTTGCATTTAGTTCTCACCTACTTTCTCTGCTCCACTAGAGCTATAAATTCATGAAGAAACTCATTGTAAAGGTTGTTGATCAGTTATCAGAGAATTGCAAGTAGTTTCTTTTGAGACACAGTCTTTGTGTAAAGTTGTAAGATAGGCTGAGGAATATGATTTCAGACTGAGTATTCGGCTATTGGCATTGTTGTACTTGACTGGTATTTCTATTCAATATGACAAGCACATTTCTTTGGATCCTGATCTAAAGCAGCAGTGATGTTTTCCTTTCTCTGTGTTTAATTCATTTCATTTCGTTTCTACTGGCTTGCATCCGAATATTGGCATAGGATTTACCCTTGTTAGGTACCCTATGTTTATGATCTCCTTGCCTTTGATTTTTTCTGCTATATGTGTGATCTAAGAATTGATTTCATTTAATTTAACCAATGTAGTGGATGTTATTTCCTGCTCTTTGATGTATGAATTAAATTAATTAGTTCTTAGATGTTTCTTGTTAAGGATTTAGCTGGAAGATTTGGGAACACTGGGGATTAGAGTTAGCCCTGTCCACTAGGATCCATGTGTGACTAGCTGGTCTTTAACTTTGTGTTCTAAACCTTTAATATTCCTCCTCTCTTATCATTCCATATCACACAATCATCTTTACGATCCAATGTTTTAGATGACTAGCCCAATTGAAAGCTTGCACATTGGATAGTAAGAAAATCCTTTCCTGACTCCATTTCCCAATGGTTTTGAATATTTCCTGGATCATTTCACCTCTGCCTTATCCTTCTTTGCTCATCCTTGTCTTACATTGAACCTTTCCTTTCTGATAACCAGCAACCAAACAAACAATCAAACAAACAAACCCTGTGCCTATAACTAGCCTAACATCTTAAACCTTGAGCTTCAAAGTCATATACCTTTGACATATCATAGAGAGATCCCTCTCTGGACCTAGGAGGGCTAGATCCTGAGGTATAAAAGTGGTTTTATGTTGTCTCATCTTTTGGTCTTGCCAATCTGGCCAAAACATGGGAACCCCAACATAATGGCGACTCCGCTGGGGAATTTCTGAGTTTTCCTCACCTTACTATATCATAAGCCTTAGAAAGCCTACAATCTCTGGTTAGGTTGGTAGTTAAACATTCCTATTCACAGTTCAACCTCTATGCCATTTTTTTTGTTCTCCCATTCTCTTAGACAAAGTCTGGAAAGGGCCAGGTAGCTTCCAGATCTCACACTCTTTAGATGTGACATATCTGGTAAATGCCCTCCCAGTCAATATCTGGTTATATTTTGTTGTGTTTTCGATATATCCTTGAAGAGGGACATCTCATAAGCATTGTGGTGGATAGTGTACCCTCCAGAAACATCCTAAAACCCTCCACCTGGTGACTCCATAATTCCTAAACGATGCAAATACTGCACTGGTGATCAGTATGCCTGCTGATGATATTGGTTCACATTAGACTCCACTGGGAGACCAAAGCCGCTACAACATCAAACACAGTAGAAGCAACAAGTAGGGTTACGCTGCTTGGTTAGAAACAACATTCTGGCTTCAAGAACCATTCATACAAGAGCTTACCCTAACCCAGACCCACTTGAAATAGTTGAAAACCCTGAGAGTATCCTCAAGCGGTCTCCTAAACCTAAACAATCAACTATTTCCAGCCACATCCATAGAGCTAAATCTACACCAGAAAAATTTACAGCTCTATCAGATCCACTTTTTGACCTAGGCACTCAAAATAGTTTGCCAAGAACTAGGTCATTTAGTGTTCTAGACTAGCCAGACCTTGAGTTTCCTAATTCACCACCTGAAAGTGGTAAACACATTAGGGACAGTGAAACCCCTCCATCTACACCTCTTGATATTCACTTCATTCAAAAATTGGCGCTCTGCCATCCTAAATCTGCTCAACAAAATTTTTCTGGTCCTAGTGTCCCTGTCATCCATATACTAGCTACCCAATTCAACCCTTTACCTCATCAAAACATCATCATGTCAGCCTGGTATGCACCTCTGGTTTTACCTCAGCCTCTAGTACCCTTACCCAATTATTATCAATCAAAGATCCCACACTTCACTGCAAAAGAATCTACCACAACCCAACACCATGTAGATAGGATGGAAGATGCTTTTGACTACATGGAGATAGATGATGATACAGTCAAAATGAGAATCTCTGCCCAGAGCTTAGGGGGTGATGTGAAGAAATGGTTTAAGGGCCTACCTCTGGGTAGTATAAATGACCTCCCAGCTCTATATCAGACCTTCATAAAAAAATGGGAAGTCAAGGCCAACCCTCGCCAACTCCTAGTAGAATATATGAGCCTTAAAAGAAACGTAGGAGAAAGTGTCCATGATTACACAACGAGATTTAATAGCATTTACAATGCTCTCCCTCCACACATGAAACCTCCCCAAGGTATGGCTCTAGCGAAATACCCCGAAGGCTTTAACGCTGACATGGCCTATCAGCTTAGGGATAAAGAATACAACATATTGGAGGACATGCAGAAAGGAGCAGTGAATATAGAGGCAAATCTGATTGAGAAAAAAACAAGATTAAGAGATGAGAAAAGGGTGACGTATAGAGATGAAAATTTAGCTTCCACATCTGATCCAAATCATGACCATCTATCTAAAAAAGTGGAAAAGCTATACCAAATTATGGAAAAAATGGTTATCATAGTTAGTAACCAAAATAGAAATCAAAACCATAACTAGAACCAAAACTTTAAAAGAAACAGTGCCACTCCAAACAAACAAAGAGAATCAGATTAGCAGGTTATATCCCCATTTCAAGAGAAATTTCTTGATGAAGATGAGGGAATCATAGAAGAGTATGATGGGAACACAATAAACATGTTTGAAACAGAGGATTCAATCCATAACTATTACACGAAAGAAGATCATCCCTCACCCTCTGGTTCGGATGAGGAATGGTTAGAAACTGAGGATTATAGGTTGGGATTTGAAAATGCCATGATGCAAGTCAGAGAAAAATATGAACTTAGAAGAAAAAAGAGCCAAGAAACTCCCGAACCAAAATCTTCTGAGGTCACCATCAAGAAAATACCTGAAAAAACTTCTAAAGAAACTGTTGAAAGTAACAAAACAACAGCTAAGGGTTCTGGAAAGAACAAAGAAAAAGACAACCAAAACACTGATACACAAGGTAAACCAGCTAGCAGCACTAGCACTGCAGTTAGTGCTCCTGATAAAACTATCACAAACACTATACATAACGAGAATCAACACACTGATTCAGCCACTAAGGAAGTGGCTAACAAAACAGAGTTGAACATTCCAAAGAGTCAATCCACTTTAAATTTGGAGAGTGAGATTGCAAAAATTAAAATCTCTGTCCCACTCTTTGAGCTAGCCACTTAGGATGTATATAAAGGCCAAATTTTTAAAGCATTACATTTAGGAGAGAATAGTGACACTGTAAATATGAGTGATGATCAGCCTGCCCTTTTGTTTGGTCCAAAGATAAAAGGAATGTTTCAGGAAGGGGTAGTGCCCCCTTTTTATATCAGTCTTAATGTCTATGATAAGATTCTCCATAATGCAATGCATGATTCTGGGGCATCACACAACCTGATGCCTAAAGTAGTGATGGAAAGATTAGGCCTAGAGATAACCCGTCCCTATAAAGGCCTATATTCATTTGAATCTAGTAGAGTAAAGTGTCTTGGCTTGATCAAAGATTTATGTGTGAGCCTTACCCAAATCCCAGCTAAATGTATGGTCATGGATGTTGTGGTGGTAGATGTGCCACCTAAGTATTGCATGTTATTATCAAGATCATGGGGAGCCAAGATGTAAGGAACAATGCAGATGGATGCGGCTTATGCCACAATCCCAATATTTGGCCAACTTAGAAGACTGTATAGGGAGGCGCAAATGAAATTCCTGGTTAGTAGCCCTGAGAAACCTGAAAACTCTCTTCTGTACTTTGTACATACAGACCTGGATTCCTTTATCCTCTGCAATGATAAATTTTTGGGGGAACCAGAATCTGAAAATGTAGATACAGGCAAAGATACACATGATGAAACATAGCCAATGGACTTAAACAGAATGGCTACCCTAGACTCAGAGGAGGAAGACGTAGAAAACTTTGAATAGTGCACTGAAACAATAATGCAAAGTGAACCAGAAACAGAATGCAATCAGCCAACTAGTCACCTCTCTGACTTCCACACCCATAACGAAAAACTAAATAGCCCACAGCCTAGTGCAGACCCTATAATGCAAAATAATGGTGAACCCAGCTATAGGGAAAGAAATGATAACAAAAATGAGAGTGAACCCTTGTGGGAAATGAGTTTCGATGGGTCCTGCACAAGAATGACTGTCGGGGCTGGGGTATGGCTACATAACATAGAGAGCGACTACGTGGAAAGCCATGCCTGGAATCTGCATTTCAAATGTACCAATAATATTGCAGAGTATGAGGCCCTTATCTTGGGTTTAAATCTATTGAAGAAAATAGGAGCCCGTAGAATAGTCGTGCAGGGAGACTCTGAATTGGTTATCAAAAAGGTGAACGGTGAGTACACAGCCAAACACCCTAGGTTGAGAGCATATAGGAACGATGCTGTGGATATATTGAAAACATTTGTTGAATACGAATTAGTGTTTGTTCCTAGAAATCAAAATGCCATTGCAAATGGATTAGCTCGCCTAGCCAGTTCATACCCTAAGACTCCAAGTGACCAAAAGATCATCATTCAGACCAAATTCAGACCCGCAGTGTTGGATAACGAAAAATACTGGCAGGTCTTTGAGGGGGATAAAAAAATTGAAGATTTTCTGATAGGCAGGAATGAGTTTGAGTTTTCCGATTCAGACTCTATGTCTAGTGATAGCTTCCTAAGTGAGGAACCCTCGAACGAGGAAGAAACTACACCCCAAAATGTATAAATAAACACTTTAAATGAAGAAACTAGAAATTCAACCAGGGAGTGTGAAAACGCAGACAGTGAAGAAGTAGAGGTGTTGTAGGCCAAAGATAAGAACATACCTCGAGGTCTGGCGCCGTTAGAAGACCTTTTTGACTTCGATGATGTGGAAAAAAAGCCCACCATTGAGCACACGGACTCTGACGTAGAAGAATGCAATATAGGCACAGAAGATAAGCCAAAAATAATTAAATTGGCTAAGTCTTTCCCCGCAGAAATGAAAAATAAATACATTGACCTTTTCAAGGAATTCGTGGATGTGTTTTTGTGGAGTTATGAAGACTTAAAGGCTTATGACACGAACATTATACAACATAAAATACCTTTAAAATAAAATCAAAAACCCTTCAGGCAGAAAATTTGTAGGATAAACCTGAAACAATTTCCTGCAGTGGAAAAAGAGATTAAAAAAATGTATGAGGCAGGCATAATAGTTCCCGTAAGGTTCTCTGATTGGGTATCAAACTTAGTGGCTATGAGAAATAAAATAGGGGAGATCAGATTATGCATAGACTTCAGAAATCTTAATAGAGCCTCACTCAAAGACAACTATCCTTTGCCAAGAATGGAACACATCCTTCAGAAAGTAGTAGGCTCAAGAAGAATCTCCCTGTTAGATGGCTTTTCAGGTTACAACAAAGTGTTAGTACTCCCAGAAGATCAACTCAAAACAACTTTTACCACTCCATGGGGCACTTTTATGTATGTAAAAATGCCTTTTGGATTGATGAACGCTGGTGCAACCTTCCAAAGAGAAATGGATATAGCTTTTTCATATGAAATAGGACAATTCATTGTTATTTACGTAGATGACATTACAGTCTACTCCAAGACTGATGAAGAACACCTAAAACATCTGAGGAGAGTTTTTGAAAAATGTAGAAGGTTTGGTCTGTCATTGAATCCTAAAAAGACTGTATTTGGGTTGCAAGAAGGTAAAATTCTTGGCCACATTATATCTGAAAAGGGAATCAGGATAGACCCACAGAGAGTTGAGGGAATACTACAAATCACACACCCGAGAAACATCAAGGAGTTACAGTCCTTCATTGGGAAGATCAACTTCCTTATGAGATTTATGCCCAACCTAGCTGAACACCTTAGGAATATGACTAACATGCTGAAGAAAGGTGTAGGAGTTAAATGGACTGTTGGAGCCAAACAATATTTTGAATTAGTAAAACTTGCACTCACCCAAGCTCCTGTTCTGATTAGCCCAGATTTCTCAAAATATTTCCTGATATTTTCATTCGCCTCTGAGAACACAATAGTTGTAGTATTGCTGCAGAAAAACACAGTGGGAATGGAACAGCCGATTTCCTTTTTTATTAAAGCACTGAGGGATGCACCCTTGAGATACAACATAATGGAAAAACAGGCTTATGCCTTAGTCAAGGCCTTAAAGGACTTTAGGGTGTACATATTGTATTCCCACGCCATAGCTTATGTGCCAAACATAGTTGTCAAAGATATATTGTCCCAAGATCCTGATGGAAAGAGGGGAAAATGGATTGCTGTGATTTTAGAATACGACCTTGAGATAAAACCCACCAAATTGATCAAAGGACATGGCTTAGAAAAATTAATGGCTGAATAAAATTTGCAGGCCCTTGACATTAACATGATAGCTACCTTGGATGAGCAGGAAGGATTTCCTGATCCCACTGTTGAGGAGAAGTTTCAGAACTCTCCTTGGTACTCTGATATACTTTATGTGCTCACCAACCTCAATGCTCCACCTGAACTGTCAAAGACCAAGGCTAGATTCCTAAAGCTAAAAGCCAGAAACTATTGCATTCTGAATGAAAATTTATACTGGAAAAATCCAAATGGCCTATTGCTTAAATGTTTGCCAGAAGCTGAAGCTGAAAAGGTTAAACAAGAATTCCATGCAGGAGAGTGTGGAGGCCACCTGAGTTGGAAAGCCACTGCAAAAAAAATAATCAGGGCTGGTTATTATTGGCCTACGCTCTTCAATGATATCCATAAGATGATAATCGCCTGTCATAAATGTCAAATTTTTAAAGGCAAAAGAAAACTCCTCTCCCTCCCCCTACAACCCATCACTATTGAAGGTCCTTTTATGCAATTAGTCCTAGATTTTATATGAGAAATTCATCCTGATTCTTCTGCACAACACAAATGGATCCTAAAAGCCACAGACTACTCCACTAAGTGGATAGAGGCCATACCTACTAGGAATTCCACAAATTCAGTCATCATTAGGTTTCTAGAAGGTCATATCCTCTCTCGGTTTGGCTGTCCAAGAAAGATAATCACCGATAATGCTACTGCTTTTGGATCCAAGAAAATGGTTGATTTTTGTCACAGGTATGGAATAACATTCAGTCATTCAACTGCCTATTACCCTCAAGGTAATGGATTAGCTGAATCATCAAACAAGAGCCTGGTGATCATCATCAAAAAGCTGTTGGAAGAGAACAAAAAATCATGGCATAACAAGTTAGTACATGCTTTGTGGGCTGACAGGCTTACAACAAAGAAATCCATTGGCATGTCACCGTACCATCTTGTCTATGGGACAGAAGCAGTGTTTCCTACCAGCCTTGGGGTACCAGTGATCAAGCTGGTCCAGGAGATTCAAACAGAAGAAGACAGTATGGTGAGAAGAATAAACCAAAAAATTCATCTCCAGCAAACGAGGGAAGAAGTCTACAACAGAGCAGTGAAAGTTCAGGGAAATATAAAGAAATTGTTTGACAAAATAACCAAAGTTGTTGATTTCAAAATTGGGGATAAAGTTCTGAAGTGGGACTCAAGAAGGTAGAATAAAGGAAGACATGACAAGTTTGACAGTTTGTGGCAAGGTCCATACATCATCCAGGCCACTGTGGGTCCAAATGCATTCTTCCTACAAGAATTAGATGGTACAGAGATGTTTGGTGGTCCTGTAAATGGCAGGATGCTCAAAAACTACTTCTGCTGATTTCCAATTTTTAGTTTTCCATTTTCATTGTACATACCATTGCAGTTTTTTGTTTTCAAGAAAAAAGAGAAAATGTTTCAAAAAATAGAGGAAAAGGAGAGGTTCAGACCTGATTAAAACATGAACCTATGAAGTGAAAATGATTGGCTCTAATATGATCAAAACCTGAGCCAAAGAAAGTAAGACAGCTGGTCCTAACATGCTCAAAATCTGGACCAGCAAAGAAGAAAGAAGAATCAACTCTAACATGCCCAAAACCAGAGCTGAAATGAAGAAAAGAAGTGACTCTAACATGCTCAAAACTTGAGTCACAAAGAGAATAAGGATACTTCAAGTTTCATATTTCAAGCCTTCACAGTTTTGTTTTCAGTTTTCTGCAATTTTATGTCCATGTGCAACTGTCTTTATGCCTTGGACCCACAGCAAGTCAGACAGTCTAATCCTGGCTTGAATGTTTTTCAATTTCTGTCGTAGAATATAGAGAAGAAATCTACTGGACAGTTTAATCCCAGCAAATATTAGATTAGGTAGAGAAACATATGAGACCAACAGTCTAATCTGGTCTCATGGAGTAATAAGGGTAGATTTAGAATAGGTTTATTTTATGTTATAAAAATAAATGATGTAAAGGGTCTACTAGTTCAAATTCACCCCAGAAGAAAAAATGTTAGGATTGTAGGAAGGGTAAGTAGTTTGTTGGGGACATTTTTTCTACTAATGTAATGTCTTCATATTGCAGCAGCTGAAAATCAAAGAACAAGGTGGCTTAAGCAGTAGGCATCTGGCCTACACCAAAGATAATTTTCTAAATTCTTGACTCCTTCGAGAAGAAGCCATCCCCATGTGGAGCCATTGTTAGCCCCCTTATAAATTTTTGACAAAGCAAATTAGGGGGCTAAATTGTTTTTGAGCCTTCAAGGAATGCATCTCCCCTGAAGACACATCATCCTTGAACTCTCCTGTGCCTTTTCCATTGATAAATTTCCCTCTGCTGACTCCCTTTATAAGGTCTCATTGATTACATAAATTCTGCTCCCAAACGCTTTAATTTTCCCTCGTATCCCTGCAGAATTGTCCATTTCATCCCTTCTTCCCTTTGTCAAAATCCCCCTTTTTGTACCCCCAAATCCCTCCCCTCGTCCTCCAAAACCATCCTAAAATCCCCTTTAAACCTTCCAAATACACTTTGTTTGGTTTAATTCCCCTTCATCCCCCTATCGTTACCCATTTTTTATTTTAATTTCGTTGAAATGGGCCAAAAATCATGTTTTCTATGTAATTGAGCCTCAACCCCTTTCGACCTAGTCCCCTGTACATTTCCCCCATAGAACCCAGCGCTATGACCGAGCGCTAGCCCCGAAGGCGCTTTTCACATTTTTTCATCAGGCGCGTTTATAGCCATTGATCTTCACAGAATGGACGGCGATCGCCGCCCCCCGCAGCCTCCGTCCTTCTTCCTGTTCACCGCCTGATCGAAGATCCATCGTTCATTTAAATTGCAATCAACGGTCTGTTATCCCCCGTCTCGGTGGTCCCCGCAGTGCACTATTTAAAAACCACCTGGTTTCTATCGCACTGCCTTCGGGTGATGGGTGGTATTTTCTGATCGCGGAGCGATTCTATACAACTTCCGACGTGTGGCACTGGTACGACTGGAAAACCACCCTCCCATCGCGCATTAAAGTTCATCCATGGACACACAATGATATGAATATTAGCCGTCCGATCCAGAGCCCTCCATCCAAGGGTGATCGATCCATGAAGATGCGCACGCGATTGCCCATAGCCATCGTACCCCTAGCCCACCATCCATCTCCCCGACGCGTTTTCCACCGTCGATCTCCGCCAAGATCGGACGGCTCCGATTCGTCTACATGTTCCACTGTTGACTGGCCTCGTATCTCCATGTCACCCTTTCCACGTGTGTCCATAGTATATTCTCCCCCGCCATATATATTTTTTCCAAGGTCAATTTTTCGTAGGTTTTATTTAAAATTTCACTGTACTCCTCCCATGTCCACCCATCTCTGTTCCATTGCCATACTGCATTACCCACTATAGTCCCACACTATTCCGACATCTCATCCTTTTGCATATATATTCTCATCCCATTGCGTCCACCACCTCCGTGCATAAGTTTTCTTAATAGGTTTGCGTGTTTTGCAGGGTTATGAGCGGCAGAAAACTATCGTGTTTCTCAATCTCTGTTACCGTGACAGAGAACGTAAGAAATATCAGATGCAGAGATTGAATTAGGGAAGAAAGGCCTAGGAAGATTATGGACATGACTTCATTTAAAGAACAGGGTTGAAAAATCTGTACGATCTTCCCAGGCCATTGAGTGCACAGATTTCACAGTCAGAGATATAAATGGAGCAGCAGAGAGCTTAAGGCACGCAAATGAAGATATATAAGCCTTAGGTTCAAATATTTAGAGGCAAAGTACCAGATTGAAGACCCAAGGATCACACAGAAGGTATAGCACGCAGAAATCAATGCATATCAGGGTTTCTACAGCAGCAGAATGTTTTTCCTCCATAAAGGACAAAGCGCCAATGCATTTTTTATTCTACACCGTGCTCCTGAAGAAATTTCCACCCTAACAACAGTCCAAAGCTACCAGAGCATTTGTTTCATAAATATGGCAAACTTCTCTATCATTCATTTATCTTTTGTTTATTCACCAATTGTACCACAAAGTTCTGCAGCCAATGTACGTCATAGACATACCTGGAGTAAATAGAAGTCTGATGAGGAACACTCTTTCAACCACAGCGTGCTAGAATTGAAAGCCCGGAATTTATACAGAGTGGGCTTCAGCCTTCTTCCTCCCCCGAGTTTTTAATGCTGCATTTAGTTCTCACCTACTTTCTCTGCTCCACTAGAGCTATAAATTCATGAAGAAACTCATTGTAAAGGTTGTTGATTAGTTATCAGAGAATTGAAATTAGTTTCTTTTGAGACACAGTATCTGTGTAAAGTTGTAAGATAGGCTGAGGAATATGATTTCAGACTGAGTATTCGGCTATTGGAATTTTTTTACTTGACTGGTATTACTATTAAATATGACAAGCACATTTCTTTGGATCCTGATCTAAAGCAGCGGTGATGTTTTCCTTTCTCTTTGTTTAATTCATTTCATTTCGTTTCTACTGGCTTGCATCAGAATATTGGCATAGGATTTACCTTTGTTATGTACCTTATGTTTCTGCTCTCCTTGCCTTTGATGTTTTCTGCTATATGTGTGATCCAAGAATTGATTTCAGTTAATTTAACCAGTGTAGTGGATGTTATTGCCTGCTCTCTGATGTATGAATTAAATGAATTAGTTCTTAGATGTTTCTTATTAAGGATTTAGCTGGAAGATTTGGGAACACTGGGGATTAGAGTTAGCCCTGTCCACTAGGATCCTTGTGTGACCAGCTGGTCTTTAACTTTGTGTTCTCAAACTTTACTGTTCCTCCTCTCTTATCATTCCATATCACACAATCATCTTTAAGATCCAATGTTTTAGATGAATAGCCCAATTGAAAGCTTGCACATTGGATAGTAAGCAAATCCTTTCTTGACTCCATTTCCCAATGGTTTTTAATATTTCCTAGATCATTTCACCTCTTCCTTATCCCTCTTTGCTCATCCTTGTCTTACATTGAACCCTTCCTTCCTGATAACCAACAACCAAACAAACAAACCCTGTGCCTATAACTAGCCTAACATCTTAAACCTTTAGCTTCAAATTCATATACCTTTGACATATAATAGAGAGATCCCTCTCTGGACCCAGGAGGGCTAGATCCTGAGTTATGAAAGTGGTTTGATGTTGTCTCATCTTACAGTCTTGCCAATCTGGCCAAAACATGGGAACCCCAACAGAGAGTTCAAAGTCTCTCTCTCTGATCTTAGGTCTTTAACTTTGTGTTCTAAATCTTTAATGTTTCTTGTTTGAAGAGTTAGCCTTTGGATTTTAGAATCACAGGTGGTCAATGGTATGCCCTGTCCCTGGATCTGATTTCTAAAGGTCACCTTGGATGGTTTCCTTGCTTTCACCTTCTCTCTTACCATTTCATATCACACAATCATCTTTAAGATCCAATGCTTTAGATGACTAGCCTAACTGAAAGCTTGCACATTGAATAGCAAGTAAACCCTTTCCTGACTCCATTGCCCAATGGTCTTGAATTTTCCCTGGGGTATCTCTCCTTTGCATAAAACCCTCTTTGCTCATCCTTGTCTTATATCAAACCTTTATTTCCTGATTCCCGACAACCAAACATACATCAAACAAACAAACCCTGAGCCTTATAACTAGCCTAATATCTGAACATTGACGCTTCAAAGTCATATACCTTTGAAATATCATAGAGAGACCCCTTTTTGGACCCAGGAGGGCTAGATCCTAAGGTCTGAAAGTGGTTCTGATGTTGTCTCATCTTTTGGTCTTGCCAATCTGGCCAAAACATGGGAACACCAACATAATGGCGACTCCACTGGGGAAAAATCTGAGAGCCTATAACTAATAACATTGTATGTCTCCCATTGTCGTCACCAACATAATGGCGACTACACTGGGGAAAAATCTAAGAGCCTATAACTAATAACATTCATATTTCTCCCATTGTCGTCACCAACATAATGGCGACTCCACTGGGGAAAAATCTGAGAGCCTATAACTAATAACATTCGTTTGTCTCCCATTGTCGTCACCAACATAATGGCGACTCCGCTGGGGAAAAATCTGAGAGCCTATAACTAATAAAATTCGTCTATCTCCCATTGTTGTCACCAACATAATGGCGACTCCGTTGGGGAAGTTGTGTGCATTTCGCCTTAAACATTATTAGGCACTCAAAAGACCCAAGATCTCTAGTTAGATTGGCATTCAATTGCTGATGGTGGACAGCATCCTGCTTCAGAAATTCAAATACATCCACCTGGTGACTCCACACTCCATAACTCTCAAAGAATCCACTAGAGGAAGAACCTGAAATATGGCCAGGCCTCATAGAAGGGTAAAACACATGGGTTGGAATTGGTTTAAAGAATTCATTTTTTTCTTCTACCACTATGTTCTGTCCTACTTTAAGCCTGATCAAATCTACAAAGATGAGACCCACACTGAATATGGGAAAGATCTCAAGCCTCAGCCCTCAGACCATGAGCAGACCTATACTCCTATGAAGAACCTAGTGGAACAGGAGGCTCATGTTGTATCTCCCACTCCTAAAGAAGCTTCAAGTAGCCATGAGCCCATTGTTATACCACCTACACCTACAAAGGTCATAGAAAGATATAAGCCTCTGGTTTTACCTCTTATTTTCCAACGCCTTCCTTCAGAACTTATAAACCAGCTGCTTCTTTTTTATGGAGAAAGGAAAGGTGCCACTACCGAAGAACATGTGAAAAGCCTCGAGGATTTACTCGAATTGTATGAAATAGAAGAAGATGATGTGTGCATTAGAATGTTTGCCTTTTCATTACAAGGAAATGTTAAGAGTTGGTTCAAAGGCCTTCCAGTGGCAAGCATTTTCAGCTTTAACCAATTTTCTCAAGTTTTCCTTGATAAATGGGCAGCCCCTAAGAATGATCTCCTCATCCTAGGAGAGTATCAAAATTTTAAAAGGCGGCCAGGAGAGACAATACAATAATTTTTGGCCAGGTTCAATAAGGTATATCACGTAATATCTGCTAACGTAAAACCACCCTTGGGATGGGCTCTACTGCACTATCCTAGTTCTTTTGACCCCGAGGTGGAATTCCATATAAGAGAAAGAGAACCTTGAGCCTGGAGGAAATGCAAGAGGTAGAAATTACTGTCGAACACAACATGAAGTGCAGGGAGGAAAGGTTAAAGGCTAAAAAGAGAGACCGAGCAAGGCAAATAAGGCAGCTCTCTTTAGAAAGCAAGCTGGAAAGATTGATAGAGACTGCCAACACCCTGCTGAACACAGAAGAGGAAGAGTATGAGGATGAAACCAGAGAGGATGATTGGAAGAGACCTGCACCTTGTCCTCAAGAAAAAAAAACCCTACCACTGCAAGACAGAAGCCACATGCAAAGCATGTATGATGAACCTGAGTTTGAATCAGGAAATGAACTTGCAGACTATTTTGAAGAAAGACTTGCTGAGAGTCATGAAGACTTGATTGGTGAAAATTATTACAATTATGATTTCTCTGAGGTTGACCTATCTGATGATGATTTTTTCCAAAGGGAAAATGAGCTTGCAGGGCTATCATCAGTGGTTTCATGGGAGGAATATCATGACCATCAACTTCAAGAAAATGATGAGCCAATGCAGGCCATCTATGATACTGATGAAGAAAGCGTTGAAAGCATGATAGCAGATGAATATTCATTGAATATTCACTTTGTTACGTACCAGACCATTAGTAGTAACTTCAAAGAATATGGAAGCTAGCATCTCTTCAGCACAGAGGACAAGGAAGAAACGCATGAAGAAAATCTTGAGCAAGATGAATATCTAGAGCCTTCGCCTAAAAGGGTCAAGGTAATAAAAGCAACCCCTGCTCAAGATTATGTTAATTTTTTCACAGATTTTAGTTCACTCCAGCAGAAATGGCCAAGGTCAGAAGAGGATAGCCCTGCCATATGTGATGAGCCCTCCAATTCAGGCTGCAGTGAAGATGAGGGAGGCCTTCTTTCCCACAGACATCTTTGTCTTGATCCAGTGGATGAAGAGGTATTCCTGGTTGATGCCAATATACCAAATACTCCCAACCAGGAAGAGGAGGAGTGTGATTACAAAGGCCTCTCTGCAGATGCAGTAATCGAAGCTACTCGGGATGCAAACAGCCTACCAGTCATGGAAGGCTTTAAAGAAGAAAGTATATACCATATTTTTTTTGATCCTATGGCGGAATACATGGAGGCCTTGATTGGCTCAGCTTCTCAAGAATCAATCCTTTGCAAGAGCCAGATACACCAAAAGTGGTCACCACTCGTGGTGGCCTCAGTTTTGAAGACCCACATGCAGCGAACCCTGTGGTTATCTCTGACAGGCAGTTGGTGCTCATATCCTTTTTTGTTACTGCTTGACTGGCTGCATTGGCATTATTATATCACCTAGAGCATCAGATATTTCCAGGTTAGAGTAGGGTAGGTAGGAAAATCTCAATAAAGCTCAGTCTATGAGCATGTAGTTAGTTGTTTTTAATTTCTGAAAAGTCCAGCAAGTCAGACAGTCTAATCCTAGCTTCACTGTTTTCAATTTCTATCTTAGAATGTAGAGAAGAAATCTACTAGACAGTGTAACCCTAGAATATGTAGTTTAGGTAGAGGAACATATGAGACCAACAGTCTAATCTGGTCTCATGGAGTAATAAGGGTAGAAGTAGAATAGGTTTATTTTCCTTTTTGTAAAAATTGATGATGTAAAGGGTCTGCAAGTCCAAAATGCACCCAAAGAAAAAATATTAGGACTATAGTGTGGGTAGGTAGTTGTTTGGGAGAATTTTACTGCTGATATGATGTCTTCATGATTTGTGGCAGCTGATCCAAGAAAGAAAATGGATGGGTCAAGTAACAGGCATCTGGCCTACACCAAAGATCACTATCTGAATTCTTGACTCCTTCAAGAAGAAGCCATCCCCATGTGGAGCCACTGTTAGCCCCCTATAAATTTTTTGACAAGCAAACAGGGGGCTAAAATGTTTTTGAGCCTTCAAGGAATGCATTTCCCTCTGAAAAAAAATCATCCTTGAAGCCTCCTTATGCCCTTGTCCTTTGATAAATCCCCACTCTTGTTTCTAGTTATAAAGCCTCTCTGATTGTGAAGAAATGCCCAAAAGGCCTCCTCCTTTTTCGCCTTATATCATCCCTTCTAAACCTCTGCTTCATCCCCTTTTACTCCTCTCTTTTTCCACCATCAACCCTCTAAACCATCTCAAGTTCCCTTTTAAACCCTTCAAATAATCTTTGTTTGGTTTAATAAACCCTTTTCCTCTCCATCGTTACCCTTTCCTGGCCTTGAAATGCACTAAAAAGGGGCAAAAACAAACTTTCCAACTTACATCATGGCCTAGCCCCTTTCCTGCCAGCTCGCAAACCACTTCCCCACGTGACCCCATGCCAAAACTAGGCATAAAGGCTTGAAGCTCTAATCGCAATCGCAACTTTCGAAGGAGCACGTTTCTTTGTTATATGAAAAACTCTGATGCAATTGGGTTTTGGTCTTTAAGGCCTTTGCCGCATTCTGCACCGTTGATCTATCGTTTGATCAGACGGCCCGACACTAATCACACTCCTACTCCGATCTCAATCAGAACTTTCACCATGCCACTCCTCGTTTCCCCCCGATTGCGACTCCCCGATAAAATCACAGCCGTCCATCCACTTAGAATCGACGTCCCAGATCCTGTCGCATCACATCCTGCCGCCCCATTCTTTTCCCCGCTGATCCAATCTCCGTCGTTGATCTAGACCTAGATCCAATGGATAGCGCTCAATCGCTCCCATCACAATCACAAGTTCTAAATGTGCCACCCGACTACATTCGCCGATTGTGATCCACCGATCCCATCCTAGTCGTTGATCCTCCCGTTGATCCGACGGCCCGCGCTCTCCCGCTTCAATCGTAATTGCATTTTTCAGTTGCTACCACCTTCTGCCCTTTGCAATTGTGATCTCCCCGATCCAATCTCGACCATCTGTTAGTCCGAGATCCAACAGCATAAACCAATCGGACCATCATTCAATCGGATAGCCGACCCTCCCATTTCTCCCTTCTGATTGGATCGTAGCCGTCGATCTCCTTACGAGATCCGACGGTCCTGAATGAATCGACCTTCGCCCATGCCGGGTCCCACCACATACGATCATTTTCATTAATTTTTCATTCATTTTAATGCATTCCACCCAAATTCATAAACCATCCCACTATTTAATCTTCGCTGTCGACCTTTGTCACCAGACCATGATTGAACGGTCCACGAGCATTTCCCCACCGAAAACCTATTAGTTGCAGTCCACATCATATCACTGCATTGTTCACCATTGTTTCATCTAAAACCACTGTTTCTACCACCGCCACACTATCATCCTTCCCACCCTCCATGGCCATCCTTCCCTATGCATGGATTTCATAACAGAATTGTGTGTTTTTGCAGGGTACGAGCGGCAGAAAACCGCCATGATTCACAGTCTTTGTACAATTACAGAGAAATAGGAAAGGACCATTTTCAAGAGCTAAAATCATGAATAAGGGTCTGATAAGACGTTATTACAGGGCTCGCATTAAAAGAACAGAGTTTAAACTTTGAAAAATCTTCCCCAGAGCCATTAAAGCACAGATTTCGTAGTCAGAGGCAAACGAGGAAGCGACAAAGAGTATCAGTGGAAAAACGGATTGCTTAAGTCCTTTCATTGAAGATTTTGAGCCTTAAACCAATGATTTGAAGGCAGAGTACCAGATCGAAGACATCATGGATCACACGAAAGGCCCAGTGCACAGATTAATATGTCATCAGGGTAGCTACATCAGCAGAACGTTCTTACCTGTGAAAGGACAAAGCACCCATATTGTTTCCTTTATTTACCATGTTCCTGAAGAAAATTCAGCCTTGACCACAGTCCTAAGCTACCAGAGCATTTTTTATGTAGTATGGTGTACTTCACTGTCATTTATTTATCTTTTTTTAATTCACCAAAGGTGCTACAGAGTACTGCAACCAAAGTACATCAGGGGCATACCTGGAGTAAATAGAAACCTGAAGAAGATCATTCTTTCATCCAAGGAGTGCCAGAGATAAATGTGTAGAATTTAAAAATGAATGGGCTTCGGCCCTCTTTCTTTTCTGAGTTTTAATTCTTCATTTAGTGTTTCACCTACCTCCTCTGCTCATCTTTCAGCTATAAAAATCAGGAAGAAACTCATTGTAAAGGTTGTTGATTGGTTATCAGAGAATTACAAGTTGTTTCTTTTGAGACATAGTCTCTGTGTAAAGTTGTAAGATAGGGTGAGGAAGATGTTTTTAGACTGAATATCCAGCTATTGGTAATTTTTTACTTGACTGGTGTTGCTCTTTAATATGACAAGCACATTTCTTTGGATCCTAATCTAAATCAGCGGTGATGTTTTCCTATCTTTGTATTTGTTTTATTTAGCAGTTCACCTCATTTCATTTCTACTGGCTCGCATTAGAAATCTGGCATAGGATTTACCCTTGTTAGGTACCCTATGTTTCTTCTCTCCTTGCCTTCAATTTTTTCTGTTATATGTGTTATCTAAGGTTCGATTTCAATTAATTTAACCAGTGTAGTGGATGTTATTACCTGCTAGCTGATGTATGAATTAATGAATCTGTTCTTAGATGTTCTTGTTAGGATTTAATTGAATGAATTGGGAACACTAGGAGGTCTAGAACTTTGTCTCTATCTCACTAGGATCCTTTTCAGTTAATTGAACCTTTTCTAAGATCCCTCAAGCTAGAGGCCGAAGCATTGAGAGTTCAAAGTCTCTCTCTCTCTGATCTCAGGTCTTTAACTTTGTGTTCTAAATCTTTAATGTTTCTTGTTCAAAGAGTTAGCCTTTTGATTTTAGAATCACAGGTGGTCAATGGTATGCCCTATCCTGGATCTGATTTCTAAAGGTCACCTTCGATGGTTTCCTTGCTTTAACCTTCTCTCTTACCATTTCATATCACACAATCATCTTTAAGATCCAATGCTTTAGATGACTAGCCCAACTAAAAGCCTGCACATTGAATAGCAAGTAAACCCTTTCCTAACTCCATTACCTAATGGTCTTGAATGTTCCCTGGGGTATCTCTCCTTTTCTTAAAACCCTCTTTGCTCATCCTTGTCTTATATCGAACCTTTATTTCCTGATTCCCAACAACCAAACATACATCAAACAAACAAACCCCGAGCCTTATAACTATCCTAATATCTTAACACTAAAGTTTCAAAGTCATATACCTTTGACATATCATAGAGAGATCCATCTCTGGACCCAGGAGGGCTAGATCCCGAGGTCTGAAAGTGGTTCTGATGTTGTCTCACCTTTTGGTCTTGCCAATCTGTCCAAAACATGGGAACACCAACAACTGCAACTGAATAAAAATATACAATGAGGCTATGGCAGATCTAAAATAGTGATGCCCTCCTTTGATAATTCTCTTCAGCAGAAGGTTGGTCCCTCTACTCAAGAAAAATCCTTCTAATGAGCCCAAATGGCTCTCCCAACAACTTCCTTTGAAAATAACGCAGTTTCTGCCCAAGACTGCACTGTGAGAGATGGTGAGTGATTGGCTTGATGCCAAATTTCTAAGAGGAAGACCCAGAGTCTCCTCTACTGCTCCTCCAAAATATAGACAATATCTCCACTGAAGACAAGCCAAGGAAGACTCTATGAATTCCTCTATTGCTACTCCCAGCAACACAACATTAATATGCTGCAGAGATAATGTTGTAGCTGCAGAGATAAGCTTGGCCAAATGCCAGAATGAGGAAATGAAGTCCAAACCCTCTCCTTCCTTGAGGATGAGGTAGGTATTCCCAAACAGGAACACCCTTGGATGAAGAACACTACAAACCCTGCTAAAAAGCCCGGGGATGCAAGTCTTTGCAGACCCTACGAAAATACTAAGCCAATGCATAATCAAAATGGGCTGCCATCTCCTCCTTATAAAGCAAAGGAAAATTTCTCACCATGGGTCCCATTCACACTTGCTTCTTTCTCAAGCAAGTGAAGCCTCCACTAAAATTGTGTTGTCCAAGTAGGTGCAATGTATCTAGGCAGTTTTAGTTTACTTGGTCAAAATGACTAGACCATTCTTGATCCAATCCTGTTCACACCATGTGGTGCTCAATCCAACTAATTTATTATCCCTCCTTTCACACAAGGAGTGTTATTTCTCAATAAAAAGGGTTTAAGGTGTATCTTTACCCATTTTATTTAACAAAATAAAAATATGCTAACTATAATTTTCCATTTTAGCTTGAGGCTAAAAATGGGAACATTACAGTCCTCCCCTCCCACATGTTTCTTGCCCTCAAGCAACTGCATAGAGATAAAAAAAATTATCCTCCTATTCTTGTGGCCTCTTCATCAATAGAACCCACATCAAGGTATGCAATAAATTTTTCCTCCATGTATCCCTCCAAGTATGTAGAACCAAAGAATACATCATGAGAAAATAGAAGGTGCAAGTGGAAATCTCCATGTGGTTCAATGGCCTCCTCAAGGTAGGAGTGATGAAAAACATGGGAATTATTATTCCCAATGAGTGAATCCTTCACCCATGCAATCATCCATATTAAATGAGCCATCCTAAGTAGCCCAACCAAGTAGTCCTCAACCCTGGATCTATGCAATATGTTGGGGATGAATGGAGAGTTTATATTTTTCCATTCAAGTAGTTTCTATCTCCATTTATGATAAGTGTGAGGGGGTTGCTGATATTGGGCTGAAATTTCATGGCCTCCATAATTGTCCCAAGCCTCCCCACAACATGAATCAACCATGAAGTGCCTCCTCCAATAACGCATTCTCTCCCAATAGCTCCTCCTATGCGAAGAGAAAAGTAGTGACATGGCAATCATGGTATGCCCATGGTTTCTCCTGAAACATACAACACGTGAAGAAGGGAGAATCATAATCCCAATGGGCTATCCCAAAACATAAAACACTCTCCCAATAGTGATCCTTGTGAGTGGAAAAACATCAGCAATACAAGGATGCAACATGCTATAGAAACAAATTGTCACAAGACAACTAGAGAGTGGGTCACTACTCCATTCATGGGATGAACGCAGTGCACCTCTTTCCTGCATAAAAAATAAAAACAAAAAGTTCTTTTCCAGCCACTTTTTTTCTGCCACAAACATCTCATAAGATGGAAATATGAAAGTACAAATTGGTGCCAATGGTGCACACCAAGAAATATGTGGCTTCCCCCACAGCCCATCATAAAAATAGCCACTCCCATTGCTGCAATGGGCCACATGTACACCATAATAAGGAGAATAAGGAGATGTGATCATCCTTAGCTCATCAAGCTGCTCATATAATGTAAATAAAGATAAACCAAAATGAGAACATATACCTTCTTTACCATGTACTCTGGTCCTTGGGCTGAAATGGCTCATCTGAATGCTCTCCCTCACCTCTAATGAGTAAGGAAATGGTTGTTAAAACCTCTCAAAAATCATCCAAGCTATGCATTTGTCCATATTCTGATATAAATCATGTTGAATTTCCTCCCGAATGAACTCTTCTAGCAAAGCAAGTTATGCCTCATAGTGCATAGCTAGAAAGTCCACATGTGCTGCATGCAATAATTTCTCCTTGAGACTAGAAGCTCTAGCCAAGAAGATTCTACCACAACAATAGATGACCATATCATCCACCATGTAACTGTCATCATCATTCGAGTCATCCAAAATCATGCATGCACCAAGATCTTGGGAATACTCAACCAAAAGTTGAGTCCTCCAACCTGGATCCATCCTCCTCATAGACAGCGCTGGTGATCTGCAATGTGATGCTCCCCTCATACTGCTGCATGCTAATTTGACATCCCCCATGCCAAATTCATCCTCCAAGATGCTGCCATGCCAATCATACAGCTGATCATGCTCAAATAATAATGGTGATTCTGGGAACCTAGTCTCCCATAAGAGACTGTCATCCAAAAGAAATCTCCCGATCCTCGACAATGTAAGCATGTGTAACCTCCATCTACTCCCATGTGTGAAATAATCCTTCCAAAAAGGAATTATCCTCCTCCTCATAAAATTTGTGGAGCAGTCATGCTTCATCATGAAGATGAAATCCTCGATCCCTGCAGCAAACTCTGTCAGCGCAGTATAACTGGTGAGAGTGGGTGATAATGAAAATGAGAGTGTCTCCCTTCTCCTTGGGCTTATCCCAAACTCTCTGTGATGTGTTGGACTCCTCCAATGTCTTCACCTATCTGGAATCCAAGAGTGGTGAACTGTATGTCAATATGCCTCTCATCCACTCTAGATCAGGTGGCCTCCCATGTGGAATGCCTCCATATAGTGATACATCAAGCTCGGAAGTGGAATGAATGTATAAGAGGACTGATTTTTCCCTCTCCTCACTGCGTTGTACAGTATCTCTCCCATGTGCAAAGAATTTCTGGAATAGATAAGGGTGTATCAACCCTTTGTTGGGGTTCCAATGTTTTGGAAGATTTGGCAATACCAAAAGATGAGACAACATCAAACCACTTTGGGGCCCTAGGATCTAGCCCTCCTGGACCCGGAGAGGGATCTCTCCAAATAGAGCAAGAATGATATATCTTTGAAAGCTCAAATTGAGATATTAGGCTAGGTATGAAGCAAAAATGGGGGGTTTAAATGATTTGGTTGGTTGGTTGCTGGATTGGTCAGGAGATCATAGACTGAGAAAGCAATGGAAGGAAAGGAGCAGAGCAGAAGGATGTTTCAGTCAAAGAGGATAGGTCAAAACTGTGCTATCCATTGGGCTATGGAGTCGTGAAAGGAGAATTACTTGCAACCACTAGCCAAGGCTTTCAGAGGGCAAGTCATCTAATACTAAAGGATCTTTTAGATTAGATGGTGGGGTGGAACATTAAGGAAGGAAGGTGGAAGAAGGAAAGACAACCAAATTTCTGTCTATAGATCAGGTCAGAGGTCATTTAACTCCAGACCTGCTTGGACATACTCGAAGGCAGCTCTCGAAGGGGGACAAAGGGGCTGCTTATAGATCGGACCAGAGGTCATTTAACTCCAGGTCTGCTTTAGAAACTCGAAGGGAAAATAGAGATAGGATTGACGAAGAAACATCCAAGCAGCAAACCCACATGTTCATACATCAGCCAGAAGGCAATAACATCCACTGCACTGGTTAAATCACATGAATTCGCTCTTAGATAACACATAAAGCAGAAAACATTACAGGTAGGGAGAGCAGGAAACATAGGGCACCTAGCAAGGGTGAATCCTATGTTATACTTTTGTTGCCTACCAGAAGAACATGAAACAATATGAAAATGTAATAAACAGAGTTAGGAAAAACATCACCAATAGTAATAGACCAGGATCCTGTGAAAAGTGCTTTGATTAATTGATGCAAAACCAGTCATGTACACTGAGCTCAATGGCTAATATAGTCCAGAATTTCTCCTCCCAGCCTATTACATACAACTACTCTGCTACTCCCTCCCACGACTGTTCTAACAGTCAAGCATGAATCTCTCTAACAACAACTGCCACAGCAAGGCAACAACAACAACCTTTACAATATGTTCTTGGGGATTCTTGTAGGAGAATGAGAATAACAAGGGTAGATACAAATTAAATGAGTCTCATTAAGACAGAATGGCGGAGGAGGCCAAGCCCATTCTGCTTAATGGTGTTTTTCTCTACTCTATAGACTGTTTGGAGACGTCTGTCAGGTCGAGATCGACCTCTGATATGTTCTTTAAGTCCTTACGGTGGTCTGGAACTCTGTGCTGCCTTCTGGAATAAATGAACTAGTTGAAAGATATGCAAGGCCGCTCCATACCTCCATTACTGCTACCTGACTATCTTAAATGAGCTTCAGTCGGTGTAATTAATCGTTTCAGGGCTCGACGAAGCATGGAGATTTCTTGTAGGAAGGTGCACGTTTGGAGAAGAGTACCCTGCTGATATTAAACACAGATAAGACTTTAACACTATGCTTGGATCTTCAAACTGCGCATTTTCCTTTGAATGCAGGATTATAATTGTTAATCTTCAATTAACTGGCTTGAATCCCTCAAATCCATCTCTATTGTTTCGCTTGGCTGCTAAACTAGCCTCTCTATGCTAACTGAACCATCAAATAAAACTATTACAAACTCGGGCAGTGGTGATGGAGAAATGCTTTGGAGGCCTGGAGGAACAGTGGCGGAATAGTGAAAACAGTAGAAGTAATGGAGAAAGGCAGAAGAAAAAGCTATTAATGTAAAACCCAAAGGTTAAACATTTGGGCGAAATACAAAGGAAATAATTGGAAGAACAATGAAGCGGGAGGGAAGAATAGCACGATGTGGGACCAGGGCTAAAATGCAATCGCAAATCGCAAATCGCAAAAAAGGGAGACGGGAGTAGAGCGGAGTGATAACACAAAGCTTGCGATGCGATGGGGGAAATCCTTTGTAAAACTGAAATATAACGTTTTTCCCATTTACCAAGGGAAAACCCTTTATTATATGAAAAGGAATAAGGTATAGTACGGTGGGACCCAAGGGCGCAGATCGCAAATTGCAAATAGAGAAAGTGCGATGGGAGAAAATGCGACTGGCGGAAAGTGCGATGGCGGCAAGTGTGACGGGCGATCGCATCGCAAATATTTGTGACGCGATCAGATCGCATCACAAATATTTGCGATGGATCAATCAAATACATATGATGAAACTGCGATATGCGATAAGTGTGATCGGGCGGAGTTGCGACATGCGACGGGCGGAAAGTGCGACGGCGCGATCGGTCGATCGCATCGCAAATATTTGCGACGCAATCAAATCGCATCGTAAATATTTGCGATGGATCTAACAAACACAACCCTTAAAAAAATGCGATCTACGATTTGCGATGGGCGCCTTAAGGAGCAGCGCTCAGTCACAGTGCTCGGTTACATGGGGGAAAAATATAACGGGGCTAGGGAAAAGGGGCTAAGCCCTTTTATATATGGGGGAAGTGGGTTTATAACACTTTAACGGATTTTAAAGCCCATAAAGGGTAACGATAAGGGAGAAAAGGGGATTCTGGGTGAACAAAAGGGTAAGAAGGGAAAAATAAAGGGGAATAGAGGGGAGAAAGATAGAAGCTAAGTGGGGGTTGAAATAAGAGGGAAAAGGGGGCCTTTGAGCGTTTCTTCACATAACAGAGAGGCTTTATAATAGGAATCAGCAGAGGGGAATTATCAAAGGATAAAAGACACATGGAGGCTTCAAGGATACTGTGTTTTCAGAGGAAATGCATTCCTTGAAGGCTCAAAAAAAATTTAGCCCCCTATTTGCTTGTCAAAAATTTCATAGGGGGGCTAACACCCTTGATGTTGATCCTTCTCTTCCTCCTCCATCTCACAATCCCCACAAGTTGCTGCAATTGACTTTGGAGTTGTGCCATGGTTCCCACATGTTAAAATACTTGGAATCCCTTGCATAGAAACAAGGACTCTTCTCATGGAAGCAATGGCTCCCCTTTCACCTCCATGTGGTGATGGATCTCCTCCCAACATGACAACGTTGTTGGTTCTCTTGTGCCCATCCTCCCCATCAATAAATGAGATTACCTCATCATTAAGGAGTGACCCTAGATCTTGGTCATCTCTTGAAGGAAGTACCTCCATGACTTCACAAATAGGAGAGTGCCCTTCATATAATAGGGATATTACCTTTAGCAAGTCATCATACACATTTTCATCCCTTTCAGAAATATGGAATGGAGTTTGTTTCATGGTTCTCTCCCATGCATGCAAAGTTTTTGATGTTTTTTTACAAAGAGATTCACAATGATTTTCATCAAATTCTTCCACCAACCCTTCAGTGAATCCATCATGTGATTCTAAATTTGCATGATAGCATGAAATAGAATTTTCAAACCATAAACCATGAGCCATACCTTTGAGTTGTAGCGTTGCTGCTCCAATGGCCTCATCTCCTTCCTCCACCCTTCCGACAGTGCAAGTGGGCAATGAACTGCGCTGTAGATCTGCATGTGTGGCTGAATGCTCACACCCAACGTGGTCACAACTAGGGCTTGCTTCATCCACAAACCCTCTCAGAAAATCTTTCCAATTTTCCCTTTCTTTCTCCTTAAGATCTCCAATGATACCCTCCAAGGTCTAGAAAAGAAGAAGGGAAACCTCCTCTTTCGTCATTCCTCTTTTTCTGTACATCTCCTCTTCTAAATGAAGAGCTTCTCCTTCTAATGGCATTTTATCTTGGGCAGCACAACTGTAAAGTTCCCTTCTTAGGAATATCAAAAATCTATTCCAGAGATTGACTGCAGGGGCATTTACTGGATATGTCACCTTTGAACAAAGGATGAGATCCAGAGGCTACCTGGCCATCTATAGACTCTATCTATAGAGTTTGAAATCTTCCTCCTTTAGGTATTCATCACTTTGGCTTGAAGCCATAGGCTGAGACAAAGATCATGCTTTGATACTGTTGATCATAATCATCTTCCAATAATATTTTCACGGGCAATACGGCCTAAAATTTTTCGAATTTCCCCTTGCAGACTTGAAAAATATTTTTTGTGCCCATTGCTGCCATTTCCCACCTCCAAAAAACTTCATCAAAGGTGGAAAATTCATATTTGAAGTGTTTAAGGCGTAGCTCCTTCGGCCCTAGCCCCTCTGTCTTCTTCCTCATGTAACTTGGATGCTAGATCAGGCGCTAGTCTAACATGCACTTATCGAATGCATATCGGGTGCATTCTTGGCCATCCGATCAAACCATAGATCAACATACCACATCTCTCCTGCCTTGTGGTCCCCGCCTGCATCCACTGTTCAAAAACCACCTGGTATTCATTGCACCGCCTTTCGGCGGTAGGCGGTATTTCTCCTTGGGCCAGTGATTCCATACAGCGCTCACCACGTGTCCCCGCATATGGCTCGAATACCGCCCTCCATCGCACATTAATGTTTGACCCAGGACGCGTAGTGATATCGCTATCAGCCATCCAATCTGAAGGTCTGCATCTAACGATCATCATACCCCGAAGATGCATGAACATTAACCCAAGCTTATCACGCCCCCGGCCCACTGTCTTATTGTCTCCTGATGTGTTTTTAACCGTGAATCTTGCTCGGAGATCGAATGGTCCATATCTCCTACATACTCCATCACTGATCTTGTTCCTCCACGTCATCATCCCACGTGTTATCGCATCTCTTCCCCCGCCATTTATATATTTCATTCATACGTTATATTTTAATTCTTTTCTCTGGCCAGCTCGTCCACTATTTCTCCACTACATCATTCCACCACCCCACGTTGTTTCATCATATCACAGTTTACACGACCGTTTCCATTAACCTTGCCATTATCCCCACTGTGTTCACCTTCCCGTGCATGGTTTTCTTTAACAATTTTGTTGGTTTTGTAGATTAATAGCGATGGAAGGTGGCTATTACTCACAGCCTCTATTACAGAGGCCACGAGCACGTCAAAGGACAATGATTCAAAGGAAGAATTTATGAAGAAAGATTTGGGAAGCTGTTACGACACAACTTTCATTAAAAGAAGCAGGGTTAAAATCTATCAAACCCTCCGGAATTATTCAAAGCGCAGATTTTTGCAGATGAAGACATTAATGTTGCGGCAAAGAGTATCAGTGGAAGATCCAGTAATTTAGTGTCCAACATTGAATATATTCAATCCTAATTCAAGGTCTAGCCGGCACATGGTACGATGCACAAAAAACAATACCCTCAAGGTCTTCTTTCAGCCGAATTTTCCTTCAGGAAAGGACATAATGTTGGTATGGTTATCCCTATATCGTGCTCCTGAAGAAATTGTCACCCAGTGTATTTACTTCAGAAGGTAGGCAGCATAGTACAAACAACACAACACCGTCAAGTAGTATGGGCGGGCACTTCTCCACCATTTTGTTTTAATGATACAATTAAATGTTCATCACCTACCTCTTTTGCTAGGTTATATTTTCTCTTATAAAAACCATGAAGAAACACATTGTAAGGATTCCAAATTTTATCAGAAAATTACGCAGTGAAAGGCATTTTATATACATTTTGTAGAACTTCTGTATGAAGGCTCAGAGCCCATAGGGTCTCAGTGAGGAGGAGTTATATCTGTCAAAGAGGATTCTGGTCTTTGGTATTTCATAGTCTGTAACTCTCTTTTATGTATTATTTAATAGAACATTCCATTTCATCCATCTTTCTTGTATCATGTTTTGGAATGCGAGTGGCTCACTGATTTTCGATGTGGATTCATCCTAGTTGATGCCCATGCTCGGATTAGTCAAGCGCTTTAAATATGGCTCATGCATGATATTCTGTTCCATTATTCATCTAACCATACTTCTTCTATATTAGTTGCTTTGAGAGGGTGCTTTTAAAATGCTATTATCATGCATGGATTCTTAGATTGGTATGCCCATGTATGGTGGTATTGTATATCTGGGTATAAGCTCAATGTTAACTAGTATATTCTCAATATTCCTTTCACTACATACACCTTCTGATAATTTGTGTCTGTGAAGTATTTTTGAATCAGCCCGCTTTGCAGTAAATTGTCTCTGAATTGTCTGCTGTCTTTGTGTTAGAGTTCTGCATCTTGCCCCTGAAGTATCTCTTTTTCTGTGTCAGATTTTGAGAGTTTGGTCCCATTCCATATTATTTCCCTATTTATAGGAGATAGCATGCGAGCTGAAGTTGACAACTTCAAACATCATATTATACGCTCCTTGCTATGCTTAGATGTCCTAGGCACTGTTCTATCACAACTCTAGGCTGTCTCTAGGAACTACAACATCTTTCTGGCGCCGTTGCCGGGGACGAATTTAAGAAAATCAGAATCCCTGGGCCTCGACAAAATCATATTCACTCTCTAAATAGGTGACCACAGAGAGTTGAGAGTTGTATATCCCTCACCTTGGTGACTCCACATCTGTTACTTGATAAATATAATTGCAGTCCTGGCTCCTCGTTAGCCACACCTGAGGTCAGATACGTCTAAGCCAAAGACACCTTCAGTGTCTGACCCTGATCAGATTATACATAGAAGAAGAAATTGGAGGGAAATAAAATCACTCCAATCCCAGATTCCTGAAGTGTCTACAGAAGAATTTCCATCCTCTTCTTCTCAAGAAGCTCAAGTGCTAGATCCCGACTCCACTGTTGGAGATACTGATTATTATTACTCAGATAGTCCACCCCGAGAGGGTCTCAAAAATAAAAACAGTCCTCACACTACTCCTAAGGTTGAAGATGTCAAGGAAGTAATCGAAGTATCCATTGTTAATAGACCTTTGTTCCCCTCAACCCCTCAAGCTACAGTTGAATATATTCCTATTATTATTCATACTCCACTCCCTCCTCCTCTTCCTCCTCCTACTCATCAAACTATTGCACTACCTCCACCTCCTCCAATGGATATTGTTCCAGCCTTCTTAATGAATAAATATGCTCCCCTAGCATTACCCCATGTGTTAAATGATATGCCCCAAGATTATCTGAAGATCTTGCCCAGATTCAATGGAGAAAATGAGATTGATGCTCAAAAAAATCTTGAGACCTTATGCTCCTTTGCAGAGAACTTTAATGTTGAACATTTGGATGTGGTCTTAAGACTTTTTGTGCAGTCTCTTGATGGCGAAGCTCGAAAATGGTTCAAGACATTGGATGGCCACTCTATTACCACTTGGGATAACATGGAAGATAATTTTCTCAGGAAATGGAGAGAAAAGAAAGATCATGGAAATTGCCTCATTGAATTCAATACGTTAAAGAAGAGAAAAAATGAAGGGGTGTCAGAATTCATCAAGAGATTTAATAAATTGTATCTGAGTCTTCCTGCTGACATGAAACCCCATCAAACTGCTGCTAAAGTTGGTTTTGTAGCAGCCTTTGACTCAGATTTTGGTTTCTCTCTCAGAGAAAGAAAGCCTGCTAATCTGGATGATGCTCAGGTAGATGCACTAGAGTTAGAAGAAAAATTTACCTCCACTAGTAAATTAAAATGAAAATCAGAACAAGATTCTAGAAGAAGGGGAAAAGAAGAGGTGTCTACTTCTAGTCAGGATAGAGACTTAGAAAAAATGGAAGAAATGAGCAAATTAATTAAGAAAATGGTCAAGCTTGAATTGGAAGCCAAGAATTTAGCCCTCAGATATTCCCAGAATTCTCCAAACCGAGGTTACAATCCTCAATATAGGAAACCACCCTTGCAAATATTGCCAAGGGAAGCAAAGGAGCAACAGGATCAAGTGCCACACCCAATGTACCTGGAAGGTCCATTAGATGACTCCATTGAAGATACTGCCTATAGGCTGGAGGATGCAAATATTTCCTTTTCAAATAGTGATGGAGAAGAATGCCCTTTACAAGGGAATGATGAAGCTAGGTGCTCATTGCAAGAAGAAGAAAAGATCAGAGATGCAGAAGAAGCAGAATTTGATCATTATTGTAAACAATTTGATGATTTCATGCAAGCACATTTCAATATAAGTTATGATGTCAGATCTTCTAGGAAGAGGACTCGTACCCAAGAGCATGAAGAGGAGTTACCCTAGAAGGAAGCACCTGCTCAGAATGAGTCTACAGTGCAGATAGCTACAGACAAAGGTAAGAAACCTCTAAACAAACCTTTGCAATCTAGTGATTAAATTCCCTCTTATTAAAAGGTAGTCATTCCTCCTAATACCAAATCTTTGTTAAAATAAGTCAGACCCCCAGTCGAAAATAAAGAGCCCAAAGAGGTTGTGATAGAAAATTCCCCCCTGCTTTCAATCTGCAAAAGGAACTTGAAAAGGTCAAAATCCCAGTCCCCTTGACTGAACTGTTGAAACAGCCAGCATATCAATCTTAAGTCACCTCTTTCATGCTCCCTCCAGAAGCACCAATCATCCCAAATAGTCTCAACCTTCAAGAAGAAAGACCCATGGTAGTTTTTGGCCCTCATGTTGAGGAGGTATATCCTTCTACTCCTCCCTTCTATGTGTCTCTAGTGATCCATGACCTGCTATTACATAACTGAATGCTGGAATCTGGGGCTTCCCATAATCTTCTGCCTCTGTCAGTCATGGAACAAATAGGTTTACAAATCACACGTATATATAAGGATCTCTACTCATTTGACTCCAAAAGAGTTAAATGCTTGGGGATGATCAAAGATTTGGTGGTCAATTTGGCCCAAATCGCAGCAAAAAGTGTGGTGATGGACATAGTGGTAGCTGACATTCTAGCTTGTTTTGGTATGTTGCTGTCAAGGTCCTGGAGAAAAAAAATTGGTGGATCAATTAAAATGGATTTAACATATGCCACTATCCCAATTTTTGGTGGCCAAGAGAGGAGATTATACAGGGAAACTAGATTTGTCAAGATGGTGACAAAGGCTGACAATTCTGCAAATTCACCAGTCTACAATAGGGAAGGATATTTTTCATGCTTGATGTTGGAGGAAGATCAAGATTATGCTCATGAACCATCCTTCTTCCAGATAAAAAGTGAACAGCCCTCAGAAAACATGGAAGCAGGAATATGGACACTCCATTTTGATGGAGCAAATTCAAGAGAAGGAAATGGAGCTGGAGTGCTATTAATCTCTCCTGTAGGAAGATGGATCCCACTTTCTTTCAAATTAGAGTATGAAGCCACCAATAATGTGGCTGAATATGAAGCACTTCTATTGGGATTACAGATAGCTAGGAGCATGGGTATACGAAGTTTAAAGGTTCTGGGAGATTTAGAACTAGTGGTTAGACAAGTCAGGAATAAGTGTCAGACCAAACATCCTAGGTTAAGGGCTTATAGGAATGAATTTTGTGACATGGTAGAAAACTTATTTTTGGCATTCAATATCTCGTTCATGCCCCGAGAACAGAATAGGATGGTTGATTCCCTTGTTGTGGCTGCTAGTACATTTCGACCACCTCAGAACCCTCTTTTAAGATATGAAGTTGAGGTGCGTTACCGGCCTTCAATCCCGGATAATTTCAAGTACTGGAAGGTTTTTGAAGATGAAGAACAGATGAAAAGATTCATGGAAACAGTGGGAGAATTCTCCAATATGGAGATTGACGATGAAGAAGAGACAGAACCTGAAGATATTCCAAAAAGAGGTTGGGAGGAGAAAGTGGCAGGAAATAAAATGTTGCAGTTAAATGGAAACGTTATACCTTGATCCAAGTGGATATCGGTGGCCACCCACCTATTCCATTTGGACCAGCATCATCAATTCTTGCAGCTTTTCACATTCAGCACAACTTACTATTTTTAGCAGGTTTTCGAGTCCTCCACTCTTGGAGCCATTTTGGGGGCTTAATGATCCAGGTGGATATTGGTGGCCACCCACCTATTCCATTTGAACCCCCATCATTAGTTCTTTCGGTTTTCAAGTTGCAACAAAAATTACTATTTTTAGCAGTTTTTCGGGTCCTGAACTTTCGGAGCCGTTTTGAGGCCCTAAACGACGTTTTTTGGGTATCGTTTTACCAGCGAATTTGATCATCAAATTCATCTTGAAATTTTTAGTCCTCGAATAGATATTTATAACGAGCTATTGAGCGCATCAAACGGATATCGGGTGCCAAAGTTATGCCCCCGGGAAGTTGAACCGCCAATTTCCCCAAACGGGCGCCCACAGTTTTGGTGCCTCATCTCCTACGGTTAGGTTTTTGGATGTTTCAGATTCTACATTGTTTCTCAATAATAAATAGGCCCTCGAGCCTCATTGTAACACAGTTTAGAGGTCTGTAGCCATCACATCTCTTCTCAGAGATTCGCTACCAGCACCCTAGCTATTTTATTTCCATTATGTCTGTAAGCATATTTATGTTATTAATGAAATGACACATTATTTCCGCTGCATCTCTGTATTTATGGTTATTTGTTTATTCTTTTGCGTTCCTGCATAAATCTGGATCAGTGGTATCAGAGCGGGTCTTCTCTTTCTTTGTTTTTCTTTGCATGTCCCCAACGCGGTCAGGGTATAAGGAGTTAGGGCTCGATCTGGTTGAACCCTTGCAAGATCAGCCTCGCAAACCCCGACGACCTCCCATGGCGGAAGAAAAGAAAGACGAGGGAGTAGGAGATCCTATCAAAATACTGCTCGAGGAGGCCCTCGAGAAGCAAAGGAACGTGATGATGGATAACTTTGCTCAAATCCTTCAACAACTACCCACATATGGCGCATCTGCATCCAACAACCACTCTGGAGGTACCACTCCCTTCAAGGTAGAGGTAAACTTTGACATTCCTATATTTGAAGGAAAAATAGATGCAGACGCCATAGATAGATGGTTAAATTTGCTGGAAGGGTATTTCTCGGTCCATGACTTCTCTGACCGATAAAAGATTATTTTTGCACTCCTCAAAGCTGCCCCCCATGTCAAAGATTGGTGGGAAACCTACCGTGAGCAAGAGGACGAAGGGGAACCCTCTCTGTTCTCTGCCACATCCACTTGGAATTCATTCTGAGACGGCATCAATGAACAATATTACCCCGTGGGGAGCTATGAGGACAAATACATCCAATGGACCACGCTGCGGCAACAAAAGGATCAAGATGTGCATGAACTGACGAATCTGTTCCATACCCTGCGCACAAAGTTGGGTATTAAAGATTCAGAGAGACATTTGGTGCTCAAGTATCACGGCTGTCTACACAAACACATTCAGGAGGAAATAGAGTTCCTCAAAATTACATCGCTTGGCACAGCATATCGCTATGCCGCCAAGATCGAGCAGAAATTTAAGCAGAAGAAGCAAGACTTTGGATCTGCAAATCTGAAAGGTGCCCCCGAACCGAAGAACAAGGGGCAAGGCCAAAGAAATGTGACTCAGAACAACACCACAAATCCAAAGAAGGACACATGGAAGTGGTGTGACTTTCATAACAGCCCCACTAACAGCACAAACGGGTGTCGGGCCAAACAGTCTTTGGTGGCCGAACTAAAGGCACCCGAATTAGATGCATTTTCTGATCCTGAGTTAGAACCAGACAAAGGCAATGAAAAATGGAAGTAGATCATTGATGTGGATCCCAGTGCCATTGTTGCCACCACCAAGATCTAGAAGGAGGGTCCAGAGGATCCAGAGGAGGGGGAGCGCCTCTTCCAGTCACAGATGTGGGTAAAGGGTTCTCCGCTGCAATTTCTCGTCGATAGCGGAAGCCAAAAGAACCTCATTTCAGCAGAGGTCGTGAAGCGGATCGGCCTACTGACCATAGCACACCCACAACCGTATACCATCGGGTGGCTCCATCCAGGGAGAGATCTCCGCATCCGCCAGCAGTGCCGCCTTCCATACAATATCAAGCCATTCACGGATGAGGTATTGTGTGATGTTGCTCCTCTTGATGTAGATGATGTATTATTGGGCCAACCATACTTGTGGAGGCGGCATGCTATGTATGAGTCTAGGCCTCGTGCTGTTATTATTACTTTGGGAAATAACTTGTACAGGATACCAGAGGTAGTACCGCCTCCTATCATCTCTTTGACTACTGCAAAACAACGCAGTAAGATTGTTTCCCAACCAGGAAATTCATTTTCCTTACGACTCACTCACAGGGAAAGAATAATATTGTGGCCACAACCTCGAAACAGGGCTCCCTTGCACGGCTGCAGCAGATGGACAAAGTTATGGAGGAATACGATGACAATTTCTCCTCACTCATAAAGGTTCCTCTACACTGTCAGGACAAGCACTCCATTGATTTGATTCCCAACGCACCACCGCTTGATGTTTCCATACATCCTACAACTACACATACAGAATCTAAACATGTACTGTCTAAGGCTGATAAAGAAACCAAATTTACTAAACGCATCCAGCATGTCCACCTGTAGGTCCATGAAATCTTCAATACATCTAATACTCAGTTCAACAGAATTTGCCTCATCTCATGGAAGATCTCAACGCAATGGGGACCATTGCTTCCTAATGAGGGAGGAATGATCCAGGTGGATATCGGTGGCCACCCACCTATTCCATTTGGACCAACACTATCAATTCTTGCAGCTTTTCACATTCAGCACAACTTACTATTTTTAGCAGGTTTTCAGGTCCTCCACTCTCGGAGCCGTTTTGGGGGCTTAATGATCCAGGTGGATATTGGTGGCCACCCACCTATTCCATTTGAACCCCCATCATCAATTCTTTCATTTTTCAAGTTGCAACAAAACTTACTATTTTTAGTAGTTTTTTGGGTCCTGAACTTCCGGAGCCGTTTTGAGGCCCTTAACGACGTTTTTTGGGTATCATTTTACCAGCAAATTTGATCATCAAATTCATCCCTAAAGTTTTAGTCCTCGGATATATTTTTCTAATGATCTATTGAGCGCATAAAACAGAGATCGGGTCCCAAAGTTACGCGCTCGGGAAGTTGAACCACCAATTTACCCAAACGGGCACCCACAGTTTTGGCGCCTCATCTCCTACGGTTAGGTTTTTGGACGTTTTGGATTCTACATTGTTTCTCAATAATAAATAGGCCCTAGAGCCTCATTGTAACATAGTTCAGAGGTCTGTAGCCATCACATCTCTTCTCAAAGATTCACTACCAGCACCCTAGCTATTTTATTTCCATTATGTCTGTAAGCATATTTCTGTTATTAATGAAATGACGCATTATTTCTGCTACATCTATGTATTTATGGTTATGTGTTTATTTTGTTGTGTTCCTGCATAAATCTGGATCATACCTAGAGGGCTGGTGCCTCTAGAAAGATTATTTGACAAGAATGACGTCCCACTATAGCCAAGCAAAGGGGTAGAAGAGAATCAGATGGAAGACTTGAATTTGGGTACTGAGGCTGACCCCAAAATTGTAAAACTGTGCAAGAAAATCCCTGAAGAATATAAAGAGCTATATCAAAAATTATTTCAGTATTATAAAGATGTGTTCGCATGGTCCTATCAGGACTTGAAAGCTTTTGATATCGGTATTATGCAACACAAAATTCCACTAAAGGCAGATGCAAAGCCCCATAAGCAGAAGCTCAGGCAAATCAATCCCTTGCTGCTGCCTTCTATTGAAAAATAAATCAAGAAGTTGTTGAAGGCAAAAATAATTGTGCCATTGAGGTACTCTGAATGGGTGGCAAACCTTGTCCCTGTACGCAAGAAGAATGGAGAAATAAGGTTGTGTGTGGATTTCAGAAATTTAAACAGAGCATCCTTAAATGATAATTATCCACTTCCCAAAATGGATTACATCCTGCAGAAGGTGGTTGGGTCTTCCAGGATGTCAATGATGGATGGATTCTCTGGTTATAACCAAGTGACCGTACTTCCAGAAGATCAAAAGAAGACTGCTTTCACCACACCATGGGGTACGTTTATGTATGCCAGGATGCCTTTTGGGCTGATTAATGAAGGGGCCACTTTTCAGAGGGCAATGGATATTGCTTTTGTCAGGGAGTAGGATAAATTCTTGGTGGTCTACCTAGATGATATTACTGTATTCTCCAAGAACGATGCTGAGCACATTAAACATTTGCGGAGAACTTTTGAGAAATGTAGAAGGTATGGTCTCTCTCTCAATCCTCAAAAGTCTTTATTTGCATTAGAAGAGGGAAAGATTTTAGGCCATATCGTGACTAAATATGGGGTGAAGATATATCCTAAGAGGGTAGAAGTTATAAACAATATTGCGTTTCCCAGGAATAAGAAAGAAGTGCAAGTATTTATAGGGCGCATAAATTTCTTGAGAAGGTTTATCCCTAACTATGCTGAGATAGTTAAGCATATAACAGATATGCTGAAGAAGAATAATGAGGTAAAGTGGTCACAAGAATCACGGGAGGCATTTACCAGGATAAAGAATGCTTTCGCAGAAGCCCCTGTGTTGGCTGGACTAGATTATGATAAACCTTTCATGATTTTCTCTTTTGCATCACCTCATACAATAGCAGGAGTTTTATTGCAGAAAAATGAGGAGGGGTATGAGCAGCCCATAGTTTTTTTCAGTCAGGTGCTCCATGATGTAGAATTAAAATACAACATATTGGAAAAGTAGGCATACGCCCTAGTGAAATCCCTCAAAGCATTCCGTGTATATATCTTACAGTCCCACATCATTGCATTTGTGCCTGCAGCTACTGTAAAAGATATCCTTATTCAGGGGGATAGTGAAGGAAAAAGGGGCAGGTGGATTGCTAAAATACAGGAGTATGATTTAGACATTCGCCCTACTAAGTTGATCAAAGGACAGGGGCTTGCCAAAATGTTATCAAAATCAAACTATCAAGCCCTGGACATAAATTTGTCCATTATAGCAGATGAGGAATCTGAGGAGAAAGAAGAAAGACATGGAATTGGAGTAGCTACTCCAGAGACACATCTAAAGTACCTCACCAGTCCGTGGTACAAAGAGATAGTAGAATATCTCCTTACACTCAGCTGCCCTCCAAGTTGTGACAAAACTAAATACAGAGCGCTGAGATTGAAATCAAAGAAGTATATAGTCGCCAATGGTCGGCTATACTGGCGAGATCCCTTAGGTATCTTACTCCTGTGTCTAACATAGAATGAAGTTGAGAGTATTATAGTAGAATTCCATGAAGGGATATGTGGCGGCCATTATAGCTGGAGGGCCACGGCTCATAAAATTCTGAAAGCTGGCTTCTATTGGCCAAAGCTTTTTGGACATGTTTTTGCCAGGGTAAGAGCATGCGATAAATGTCAAAAATTTGCTGAGAGACAGAAATCTGCACCATTTCCCCTGATTCCAGTGCATGTGGATGAACCATTCAAACAATGGGGTATTGATTTTATAGGTGAGATACATCCTCCGTAAAGCGGACAACATAAATGGATATTGACGGCCACGGATTATTTCACTAAATGGGTGGAAGCCATACCTGCAAGGAATGCTACGGATAGTGTGATCATAAATTTCATGGAAGAAAACATCATATCTAGGTTTGGCTGCCCTGCTAGGATAGTGACTGATAATGCACAGCCCTTCAAGTCTGAAAAATTTATGAATTTCTGCCAGCAATATAATATCATACTTAGTCACTCTACAGCTTACTATCCATAAGGAAATGGCTTGGCAGAGTCTTCAAACAAAACTCTGGTAAGAGCCTTGAAGAAGACTATCAACGAAAATCAAAAGAATTGGGATTCCCAATTGAAATTTTCTTTATGGGCTAATAGAATCACCAGCAAGAGAGCAACTGGGAAATCCCCTTATGAATTGGTATATGGATGAGCAGCAGTTTTTCCTGTATAGCTGGCCCTACCAGTGGTGCACTTCATGCAAGAAAGCCAGGAGGAACCTGATGATATGATCAGGAGAATCAATCAAATGGTGGAATTAGAAGAAACACGAGGCCAGGTGAATCAGAGATTAATCGAATATCAAGAGAAAATGAAACACATTTTTGATCAGCACGAAAAAGACAGGAAGCTGCAGATTGGTGATTTGGTGCTCAGATGGGATATTCGAAGAGCTGAGAAAGGAAAACATGGCAAATTCGACCCCCTCTGCTTTGGTCCTTTCAAAATTGTGGAATAGGGGGGCAATAATACTTTCAGGTTGGAGAATTTACAGGGCGACTTACTAGATGCCCCTGTAAATGGTCAATTTCTTAAACCCTATTTCCAGTTCTAATCCAGGCAGGGGTAGCCTATGTATTATATTGTATGATAGTTTCCTTTTTGGTTTTCGTTCAAATAATGTTGGTATTGTGATGAATGATAAAGTGAAAAATGGAAGTGCTGGAGAGCAGAGTCTGCATACATGATGATCAGAGGGTCTGCGAGTTCTCAGCATGTCCAAGGATGAACATGCCGTCCCCAGGTGGAGCCGATGTTGATCATAATCATCTTCCAATAAGATTTTCACGAGCAATACGGCCTAAATTTTTTTTAATTTCCCCTTGTAGACTTTAAAAATCATTTTTGTGCCCATCGCTGCCATTTCCCACCTCCAAAACACCTCATCAAAGGCGAAAAATTCATATTTGAAGTGTTCAAGGCGTAGCTCCTTCGGCCCTAGCCCCTCTGTCTTCTTCCCCATGTAACCTGGATGCTAGACCAGGATCTAGTATAGCAGGCGCTTATCAAATGCATATCAGGCACGTTCTAGGCCGTCCGATCGAACCATAGATCAACGTACCGCGTCTCTCCTGCCTTGTGGTCCCCGCCCACGTCCACTGTTCAAAAACCACCCGGTATTCATTGCACTGCCTTTCGGCGGTAGGCGGTATTTCTCCTTGGGCCAGCGATTCCATACAGCGCTCACCACGTGTCCCTGCGTACGGCCCGAATAACGCCCTCCATTGTGCATTAATGTTCGACCCAGGACGTGCAGAAATATCGCTATCAGCCGTCTGATCTGAAGGTCTCCATCTGACGATCATCATACCCCAAAGATGCACGAACATTAACCCAAGCTTATCGCGCCCCTGGCCCACTGTCTTATTGTCTCCCGATGTGTTTTTAACCGTCAATCTTGCCCGGAGATCGAACAGTCCATATCTCCTGCATACTCCGTCATTGATCTTGTTCCTCCACGTCATCATCCCACGTGTTATCACATCTCTTCCCCCGCCATTTATATATTTCATTCATACGTTATATTTTAATGCTTTTCTCTGGCCAACTCTTCCTCTATTTCTCCGCTACATCGTTTTGCCACCCCACGTTGTTTCATCATATCACATTTTACACGATCGTTTCCATTAACCTTGCCATTATCCCCACTGTGTTCACCTTCCCGTGCATGGTTTTATTTAACAATTTTGTGGGTTTTGCAGATTAAAAGCGATGGAAGGTGGCTATTACTCACATCCTCCATTACAGAGGCCACGAGCATGTCAAAGGACAATGATTCAGAGGCAGAATTTATGAAGAAAGATTTGGGAAGTTGTTACGACACATCTTTCATTAAAAGAAGCAGGGTTAAAATCTATCAAACCCTCCGGAGTTATTCAAAGCACAGATTTTTGCAGATGAAGACATTAATGTTGCGGAAAAGAGTATCAGTGGAAGATCCAGTAATTCAGTGTCCAACATTGAAGATCTTCAATCCTAATTCAGGGTCTAGCCGGCACAGGGTACGATGCACAAAAAACACTACCCTCCAGGTCTTCTTTCAGCCAAATTTTCCTTCAGGAAAGGATAGAATGTTGGTATGGTTATCCCTATATCGTGCTCCTGAAGAAATTTTCACCCAGTGCATTTACTTCAGAAGGCAGGCAGCATAGTACAAATAGCACAGTACCGTCAAGCAGTATGGGCGGGCACTTCTCCACCATTTTGTTTTAATGATACAATTAAATGCTCATCACCTACCTCTTTTTCTAGGTTATAGTTTCTCTTATAAAAACCATGAAGAAACACATTGTAAGGGTTCCAGATTTTATCAGAAAATTACACAGTGAAAGGCATTTTGTATACATTTTGTAGAACTTCTGTATGAAGGCTCAGAGCCCATAGGGTCTCAGTGAGGAGGAGTTATATCTGTCAAAGAGGATTCTGGTCTTTGGTATTTCACAGTCTGTAACTCTCTTTTATGTATTATTTAATAGAACATTCCATTTCTTCCATCTTTCTTGTATCATGTTTTGGAATGCGAGTGGCTCACTGATTTTTGGTGTTGATTCATCCTAGTTGATGCCCATGCTCAGATCAGTCGAGCGCTTTAAATATGGCTCATGCATGATATTCTGTTTCATTATTCAGCTAACCATACTTCTGCTATATTAGTTTCTTTGATAAGGTTCTTTTAAAATTCTATTATCATGCATGGATTCTTAGATTGGTAAGCCCATGTATGGTGGTATTGTATATCTGGGTATAAGCTCAATGTTAACTAGTATCTTCTCAATATTCCTTTCACTACATACACCTTCTGATAATTTTTGTCTGTGAAGTATTTTTAAATCAGCCCGCTTTGCAGTAAACTGTCTCTGAATTGTCTGTTGTCTTTGTGTTAGAGTTTTGCATCTTGCCCCTGCAGTATCTCTTTTACTGTGTTAGTTTCTGAGAGTTTGGTCCCATTCCATATTATTTCCCTGTTTATAGGAGATAGCATGCGAACTGAAGCTGAAAACTTAAAAATTCATACTATACACTCCTTGCTATGCTAAGATTTCCTAGGCACTGGTCTATCACAACTCTAGGCTGTCTCTAGGAACTACAACAGATACCACTGTAATATTCCTTTTTCGGGAATTTCTACAAGATGGTCCTCAAGGACGATGTATAAGGAAGGTAGTGTGAAAATAAGTAGAAAGGGGGCTAAGATCCCCTTTTTAACTCATAAAAAACTTCTCTTCCTGAAGATGAGCTCAAAGAAATAAGCCTAGAATGCTTATACAGATCTCCCCAAAGTGGATCTCTCAGAAAATGCTCAAATAGAGAGCTTACATCAATACATGAAAATAGTCATCAAACTCTGCCAAATTGAATACAACATAAGATGAAATATATTACAGCCATCATGTACATTAATATATCAGAAACAATATACAGAAATATAATGAGTAACAAACCCCTGATTCAATGAGAACCCTCCTCCAATGAGTAAGTAATGAAATACAAGAGATGCAGCAACTGCATAAAATGCCGGAGAGCAGTGACAACGCTATCTCTATGAGTGTAGCTGCTACTATGGAAATTAATACATGAAATATGACTGAGATATATAAATAAATTCCCAAGGAAAGAAGAATGGGCCCCAATACAAGATTTCTAGCCAATCTAGGAGAGATTGCTAGAAATGCTAGAAAATGTACAAATGTGACAATCTAACTTGTCACTGCAACTGAATCAAAATATATAATGAGGCTATGGCAGATATGAAATAGTGATTCCCTCCTCTGATAATTCTCTTCAGTAGAAGGCTGTTCCCTCTACTCAATAACAATCCTCCTGATGAGCCCAAATGGCTCTCCCAGCAACTGCCTCTGAAAATAATGCACTTTCTGCCCAAGACTACATTGTGAGAGATGGTGAGTGATTGGCCTGATGCAAAATGTCTAAAATGAAGCCCCAAATTCCCCTCTTCTGCTCCTCTAAAGGATAGACAAGATCTCCACTGAAGACAAGCCAAGGAAAGACTCTATGAATTCCTCTGTTGCTGCTCCCAGCAACATAACGTTAATCTACTGCAGAGATAACACTGTAGCTGTAGAGATAAGCTTGGCCAAATGCCAGAATGAGGAAATGAAGTCCAAACCCTCTCCTTCCTTGAGGATGAGGTAGGGATTCCTGACCGGGAACACCCTTGGGTGAAGAACACTACAAACCATGCTAAATAGCCTGGGGATGCAAGTCTTTGCAGACCCTACGAAAATACTAAGCCAATGCATAGTAAAAATGGGCTGCCATCTCCTCCATATAAAGCAAAGGAACCTTTCTCACCATGGGTCCCATTCACACTTTCTTCTTTCTCAAGCAAGTGAAGCCTCCACTAAAACTACATTGTCCAAGTAGGTGCAATGTATCTAGGCAGTTTTAGTTGACTTGGTCAAAATGACTAGATCATTCTTAATCCAATCCTGTTCACAGCATGTGGTGCTCAATCTAGCTACTTTTTTATCCCTCCTTTCACACAAGGAGTGTTATTTCTCCATCAAAAGGGGTTAAGGTGTCTCCTTACCCATTTTATTTAACAAGATAAAATTATGCTAACTATAATGTTCCATTTTAGCTTGAGGCTAAAATTGGGAACATTATAATTTTCCACGGTCTGAAAAATAGGCTATAAATATGTGAATATATCTCATTCTGTAAAAAATGTGCAAAAAGTGAGAGTTTTTGTAGATTAGTCTCTTAGGAGAAAAAACCTCCTTCTTTTTTGTAAGATGTATTTCGTATTGACCACAATCTTCTCTGCCAAATGATGACTTAACAGTAATTTTCTACAAAAAGTGCTTTCAAATATTGTTTAATATTTCCAAATCCATAATGGATGTTAGAAAAGTGAGGGAATATTTTTTAGTTGTACATATTATGAACATAAACCTCCTTCCATTTTGCAAAATTCATCTTGTATTGTCCACAATAGTTTCTACAAAACTATGTCTTAAACATGAAATTTCTGCAGAAATGACTCTTCTTGCTCTATTTTCATATTTTAAGCTTACTGTTATTTTAACTGTTTTTAATTTCACTTTGGATAAATTTCATTGTTGTTGAAATTATTTTCATCTTTATTTACCATTCACTACCTATGTTTTTACTTTTACTGTTTTACCTTGACTTCTCTATCACTTTGTTTTAACTTTCACTCTGACTTTTACCTGATACACTTTAACTCTGATGCTCTTTGATTGTTTTGTTTTCACTATCATTGTGAATTATGATTTCAATTTTACTATTCACCGTGAAAATTTCATCATTCTGATCTCTCTCTGACTTCATTTTGTTCTTTTTCTGTATACAAATTGTTTGTTGAATGAAGCTTTTGAATTAAAATCTAAGAATTTGGAGCAGACAATTTTGTCAACTAGTATTGAATCTGTTGGTCCAATTTCATATTTTGATAATAACCTGTAGAAATAAAAAAAAAATTAATGAAACAAAGGTCTGCAAGGGGGTGATTAAAGGCTTTTGACTGGTTTTGAACAAGAAACAAGGGTTTCCTGAGTCTCTTACTGAGAAATTGGGTTGAAAGGCTTCTGAAATGGGTCACAAAGGCTTAGGATACCTGTTGAGGTTTTCTATCTTGTTTCAGAGCTTGAAATAGATCATTAAACTATGAAAAATCACAATTTATTCTCAAAATAGTGTGCAGAAGAAAAAAAAAGGGTTTGTGGAAAACTTTGACAGGGTCTGGCCTATTTTTCGGGCTTTTTGGCAGTTTCTTTCAATTGATTTTGAACTCTAACTGGATCTGTTTTTTTATTGAGGGTCTTTCAAATAAATAATATGATCATTTTTTTGAGAAATACCTGTTATAAGTAGGTACAGTTCTTTAGAAATGGCTCTGAGGATTTATCACAGGTTCCATGGTATCTTTTCTCGTTTCTAGAGAAATTCAAGGCTTGTCGGTGATCTTCAACGGTAAATATAGTCTTTACACTGGTTCTAGGCATAAAAATCATGTACATGCTTCTTTTCTCTGAGTCAGAATAGCCAATACAGTCAATGTGTGCAGAATAAAGGAATAAGAGTGCATTCTCATGGTTTATGGGGTGACTTAAGTTACATTTACTTGCAATTAATGACTGTCAAGTCGGGCGGGAGGTGGTTTCAGGTTTTAAATGCAAAACCAAACAGTGGTTATCGTGAAAGGTTTAAGTGGTAAGTTGTTTTATTCAAAACGCACATGATCCAATGAATAGCAGCCATGTGGAGGAGAGGTGAAATCACAAAACAACCTATTTCGTGTGAATTTGGAGTTTGGGTGATCGACTAGTTTGTCAATGCAATATTGAGTATCATCCTTCATATCTGAAGATCGGATGTGAAGGGTCAGGATTGATTGGAAAGCTACGGCTAAAGTAAATGGTGGGACCAGGATTCATATGCATGTGGGTGGTTTAAAACATATAATTAACCTTTATGAAATATATCTGAGGGCAAAGGCTTTCATCATATATCGGGGTGGGGTTTAAATATGGCATGGGTTAATTATATAAAGTTAGAGGCTTATATAATATGGCGGAGATATGCATACGGGAAAGGTTTAATTTATTTAAAATAAACCTTAGTTTTTTTTTAATAAAATTTGGGTTATAAAGTATGCGGGGGGTGTTTGTGTATGTATTGGCATATAAGATGGCGGAGGCATAATGGTCTATAGGATAATGCTTTTAACCAATACAAAGGTGCAGGGTTGATATGTTTTAATCAAAACATTTATAATATGTCTGAATAAAAATACAAAGGGAACAATATTTAGTTCATTATATAGTTTTAAACCTTTCTGAATGGTTTAGAGACCATAGGGGCGGGATATTTACTTACCGATAGTTTTAGACCAAGGGGATTTTAATTGGGGTTTTTGATTTAGCACATGGGTGATAAACTTTGGTCTTAAACTTTATAGTAGTGGGTTTTTTTGGCGATATTTAAATATAGGGAATTAATAAGTAGGATAGGGTATTTTTTAGGGATTTAATAGAATATGTTAAAATTTAATATGAAGAGGTAGTGTAATGTAAAAAAAAATACATAAAATCACTAAGTAAAGTGTAAAAATAAAGCATTTCTTGTATTTATATAATTTCACCAATACTTAGGATAAATGTAATTTTTGGGGTTTTCTGAATGCTTCGGAAAGGATAAAGTTAATTATATGGGATGTTATGCTTCACTAAGTAATAATGTGTCTTTACTTAGGAAAATGGGTTTTAATGTATGAATAAAGGATGAATAATGATAAATGTGGATTTAACTTAAGAACTCAATATTTTCAACTAACCAGTCATCGAGCCTTAGGTCTGGTCCCAACAAAATTCAAAGAAATGCTATAAGCCTATTTGACTGATAGCTTAGAATACTGAATACTTATAGAGGAGGGGAAATTAGTGCTGTTTTTACCAATTATCATTTATTACATGCTTTCTCCACTGCTTTCTACCTACCTAGCCTTATTCTAACATTTTTTTCTTCATTTTGCAGGTGCATTTAGGCTTGCAACCTTAAACAATTTATTTTTTTTAAGAATAAAATTTCTAAATCTACCTTATTTCATCTAAGGGCTCAGATTAAACTGTTGAGCTCCTCATTATTCTCTACCTATCTACTGATTTGTTAGGTTTAAACTGTCTGACAAATATTTATTCACTATCTGAAACATGAAATTGAAAATATGACAACTCAAGATTAAGCAGTTTAACTCATCATGGATTATGGCATTTATTGACACTCTGCCCATAATCATTTATTTTGTAGAAAAGTAAAAAGTAGTGGCATTTGGACTTGCTCACTTTCAGGTTTTATTTTCATCTTTTTTCTTTTTGGGGTCTATATTTTTCAAGTCCTTTGATCTTTCTTTTAGGATTTTTCACCCTCTTTTTTATTTTTATTATTTTTATTATTTTTTTAAAAATATGGGAAAACAACTTGCAGAAAACAAGGGATGTATATATTTTACAAGACTGTCAAAAGTCAATTCAAAATTATGAATCCTATATTTATAGGACCCTAACATGGTGCACACCAAGAATCATGTGGCTTTCCCCACAAACCACCAACTAAATAGCCAATATCAATGCCACAAGTGGCTCTAAGTACATCATCAAATAATAAGAAAGAAGGGACAATCCTTCTTGGTACAACATGCTACTCATATAAAGAAAATAAGTACAAAACATAAAGTGAAATTGTACATCCTCCATCATGTACTTGAGACCTTGAGCTGACATGGCTCAACCAAAAATTCTCCCTCACCTCCAAAGAGTAGGGAAGTGGCTGTGACCTCCTCTCTGTCACCATCTCGGATATGCATCTCTCCATATGTTGAAATATGTCATGTTGGATGCCCTCCCAAGTGAACTCCTCTTCCAAAGAAATATATGCATCATAATGCATGGAAAAGAAGTCCTCATGTGCTACATGAAGCAAATTATCCTTGAGCTTAGAAGCTCCAGTCAAGAAGACTCTACCATAAGAATAGATGACCACATCATCCACCATATACTCATCATCTCTATCCAAGTCATCAAGAATCATACATGCACCTAGATCCTTGTTTTACTCTACCAAGAGTTGAGATCTCCAATATGGATCAATCCTCCCAAGAGACAGCGCTGGTGATCTGGCATGTGAAGCTCTCCTCATGCTGCTGCATGCTACTTTGACATCCCCCATGCCAAATTCTTCCTCCAAAATCTTCACCTCTCCAAAATCTAAGAGTGGTGAACCCAAAGACAAGATGTCTCTTATCAACTCTAGATCTGGTGGCCTCCCAGGTGGAATGCCTCCATGTAGTGAGACAACAAAATCTGAAGTGGACTGTAAATATGAGTGGACTGAGTTGTCCCTCTCTTCACTGCATAGTACAATCCCCTCCTTATGTGCATAAACCTCTCGAAATAGATAAGGGTGAATGCTCATCATCCCTTGATGCTGATCCTTCTCCTCTTCTTCCATATATGAGAATGCCTCATCCTCAATGAGAGACCCTTGATCTTGGTCATCTCTTGAAGGAGGGAACTCCATATCTTCACAAATATAAGAGGGCTCTCTAAGAAGTGGGGATATTTCCCTTGGAAAACTATGATGCATTTTTTTATCCCCTTTAAAAATATGGAGTGGATTTGGTTTAATAGGCCTCTCCAACTCATGAAAAGTGTTTGAGTTTTTGTTTTTAACAAATGATGGTTCATAATGTTTTCTATCAAATCTTCTCACCAATTCTTTAGTGAACCCAACAAAAGTTTTTACATTTGCATGAAAAAATGAAGTAGAATCATTAAACCACCAATAATGGGCCATACCTTTGAGGTGCAGTGCTGCTACTCTGATGACCTCCTTCTCTGAAACTTGGTGTAGTTGAAAATAGGAATCTAGCTCTTCTACCCAAGCTTTGGTTGTGCACTCTGTTGATCCATCAAAGTGAGATAAGAAGATTCTACCTCTCTTGCTTCTTTTGTGGCTACCGGATCTTGCCTCCTTGAGTTTTCAAAACCCTTGGAAGTCTAAGTGCTCCTTGAATCTCCATGATTGAGATTCATACTCCTGAAGATAGTCACTCAAGGTCTCCTCCCTTGGTGTATCTTCTTCCTCCATCCTTCTTGTAGTAAATGTGGGAAATAGACTGCATTCTGGATCTGCATGTGTGGTTGAATTCTCACACCCATCATATGGATAGCTAGGGCTTGCTTCAAACCCTCTTATAAATCTTCTACACTCCTCCCCTTTTATCTCCTTGAGATCTTCTTTGATATTCTTCATAGCTTGGAAAAGAAGTAGGGAGATCCTCTCTTCCTTCATTCCTCCAAATAATGGAGTCATGCTTTTGTTTCTTCTTCACAACTTCTCTCTTCTATAAGAAGTTTCTCCTCCTAATGGCACAATTTCTTGGATGCACAGGCTAAGCCAAGATTATGCTCTGATACCACTGTAATATCCCAAAATAGGGAATTTCTACAACAATAAGAATATCTTCAGATATTTTAAAGTTGGAGACCCAAAAATACATGAACACAATATTGTAAATATAGAAAATATTATCATGATATGAGAGAGATCAATTATTCAGCCATCATCTTATTAATGGATCAGAAAAAATGTCCAAAATATCATGAGGCACAAGCCACTCAAGCCATAAGAACAATTCTACGATGATCAAAACAATAGATACATGAGATGCTGTAACTAAATAGAATGTAGGAGAGAAGTGACTGCGCAGTATATATTAGTCTAGCTACTGCTATAGATGTATATACATGAAATATTTATGATAGAAATAAAATAAATGCCCAAAAATGAATATATGGGCTCTGATACAAGATTTCTAGCCAACTCGGAAAGAATTGCTAAAAATACCAGAAAACATACAATGTGAAAAATAACCCTAGCGTTAATGTGCCACTGCAAACTGGATCTGATATGAAATGAGGCTATGATAGATCTCAAATGATGATTTCCTCCTCCAATGGTATCGCTGATTAGAAGTCTGATCCCTCTACTCAGAAATAGACCCTTCTGATGAGCTCAATGAACCCTCCCAGCAAATGCCTCCAAAAATAACGCAGTTCAAGATGGTAAATGCACTTTGAGGGATATAATATCATTGGCCTAATGCCAAATATGTAGAAATATGCCCGGGATCCCTTCTTACAGATCCTCCAATGAATAGACAAGCTCTCCACTAAAAAACAAGCCCATAAATGTCTCTAAGAGATCCTCCTTTGCTGCACCCTGCAACACAACCCAGATCTAAATAGAAACTGAATTGTACCTAAAGGAGGTTGCTTGGCAAAAATTCTAGAATGAGGAAATGTAGCCCAAAGAACCTCTCCTTCCCTGAGGATGAGGTAGGGATTCCTGACCAGTAACACCCTTGTGCTAAACAGCACTGCAACCCTGCTAAAAAGCAAGAGGAAGCAAAGTCTCAACAAAAAAAAGAAAATAATAATCAAAACATGAATAACAATGGCTTCCCTCCTCTCCATATATAGAAAGTGCTCCTCTCCATAATGGGTCCCATCCATATGTGTGACCTATCTCATGCAAGTTGTCCTCCATTAAAACTGCACAATCCATCATGGAGATACAATGTATCTAGACAGTGCATGTGGACTTGGTCAAATATGACTGAATCAACATGATCCAATCATGTTCACACATGTAGGTGCTCAATCTAGCTGCTTATTCTTCCCCTTTTCACATGAGGAATGTTATTTTACCTTCTAAAGAGGTTAATGGGCCTCCCTACCCATTTTATTCATCTACCTAGTGAGAATGTTAACTATAATGTTCATTTTAGCTTGAGGCTGAAATTTGGGAAGATTACAGAGGCATCATCATAGAGGTGATGGATTCATTCAGAAGCATGATCGACACCACACTATGGGAAAATTATTTTTACCCAATTTTGATGGGTCAACCAAGTGTTCTGAAAAATCATGGGTAGAAAAAATTGACATCTACTTTTAGTTGAACAAGGTTCCAGAGATGGAGGCTATCAATATTGCAGCGCTGCACGTTGAAGGTGAAGCACATGACTGGTGGTTCCATGGCTTCTCTACATTGGGTCATGCCAATGTGACTGCTTATTGAGAGTTCACTAGAAGGCTGGTGGAAATATTTGATAGGAGAGATCTAGAGGCACCATTCATGAGCCTTGCAAAGTTGAAACAATCAGGTAATACAGAAACTTACATCTTTGAATTTTTAATACTTTCTATTATTGTTCCTGATTTGTCCACAACAAGAAGGGTGTACATGTTCATTGACGTTTTACATGAACCTCTTCATGGGTTGGTTAAATCTACCAAGCCCACTACCCTACATGATCATATTGAAAGGGCTAAAGACCTTCAAGATGCCTTGCCAAAAGCAAAGGCAAATTTTCAGCATAAGCCCTCTTTTCCTTCAAAGGGAAAGGAAGAAAAAGATTCTCCAAAGGAGAGCTCACACAAGAAGACTCTTGATGATGAAGTCCATAGAGATCTAAGAAGAATGAAGCTATTCTTCACTTGCCAAGAATCATGGGCACCTGGACATAGATGTGCTACTAGAAAATCACATTACATAGAGGTCTTGTTAGATGATGAGGAGGAAGAAGAAGATGAACCAAGAAGAGGTCACAACGTTGACACTACAGGAAGAGAGTTAACACAATTAGGAGATGGGAATGGAGCATTTTCTCCTATTGGAGGGGCTCTTGCATCTTTGAGAGGAGTAGCTAAGTACTTGACATTCAGATTTCAAGGTTCCATCTTGAATCAGAGGGTCTTTGTTTTGATTGATAGTGGGGCTACCCACAATTTCATTGATGCCCATCTAGTGCAAAGGAGGGAAATACCCACTGATACTTTTAAGGTATTTTCTGTTTTGGTCCCAGGAGATAGAACAATGTAGTGCATAAATTATGTCCCATCACTTTCAGTCACCATGGGAACATATGCATTGATTTGTCACTTCTTTGTGGTTGAAATACCTGACACCAATGTGATATTGGGTGTTCAATGGTTGATTACATTGGGGAAATTCACCACCGATTTGGAGGCTTTGAAAATGGAATGGGTGGATAAGAAGAGTGGTGAAACTCAAATGATCAAGGGCATGCATACATATTTCTCACATACCACTTCCACACAAAAAACAGAGATGGATTTGCGTAATGGAAGCAAGGACCTTACAGTCCCATCTATCATGCTCATGAGATTTCTACATGGGACAATATTATCTAGTGGCAAACCACCTGGGAGGCCACCTGATTCAGATTTTGTGGAAGATATCTCACCACATGATGCTCCAATATTAGATCCAGGAGGGATGGGAGCATTGGAATACAATGATACAATGCCGCGAGTCTTGGGTAGGCTCAAGGAGGAGGGAGATCTTCTCCCAATATCATCATCACCTACTCTCATTTCAGATTTTGCGTTGTGGGAGGAGAAGAATGGAAGGAATGGACTTCCAACATATACCATTGTCATGGGAGATTTCAAGGAGGATAACAGCCACATGATAGACATTTCAGTTGATACATCATCAGCTTTGTCATTGTTGGGGAGTTTAGATCCATATTGGAAATCCCAACTGTTGTTGGATTATTCCAAGGATCTTCACACTTGCATGATACTTGATGACCAACTACATGAAGAGGGATATTTATTCAAAGAAGGAGTCGTCTATCATCATGGTAGGATGTTCTTGTCTAGATCCTCCAAGCTCAAGGAGAAGTTGCTACAAAGAGCCTATGAAGAGTTCTGTTTCAGCCACACATATTCCATCAAGATCTACAACATCATCATGAGGAGCTTTGATTGGGAAGGCTTTGAAGGAGAACTACATCATAATTTTCAAGAATTAATCAACCATGTGGAGTTGGGACAGAAATAAGACTCTATGAAAGAGTTATTTCAGCCATCTCTTCCTTCTTTTGAGAGAGGAGAAATATCTATGCACCACTCCATTTGTATAAGGAGGATTGTTGGTGAAGGACATACTCATGTAAATCATGTTTTATTTTCTGATTGTATGTATTCTCTTACCATGTATATGCAAGCCATGAATCCAAGGAGTATTATTGCACCTTATAGACTTCATGGCCAACTTTGGGCCACAAAACATTCTGAGCATGGCCACTCCCTTGGAGGACAAAGGGAGATATTGTTTCATGATGGGTGCATTCCTAAGGCACCAAATATATCTCACACTTTCAGCCATGGTGAGATGACTTGGATAGAAAGTAAGTGGTGGGGAAACCACATACCACATCTTTATTTGATGTAGGCAAGAGATGCACTGCACTGGTTCCACATGTGGGACTATGACCCACCTCCATATGCACAAATTTCAGTTTGTATGTATGTAGTTTTTCTCCCGTACATTGATGATGTAATTGTAATTTTTATGGGAATGTATGGAGGGAGGATGGTAGGTGTGCATGTGCCCTATGGGATGGATATTCTCCATGTATATTATGTTACATGTTTTAGGGATAATATTGGGCAAACCATGTTTGTTTCATTTGAGATATTGTCTCCTTATGGGATGGAATTTTTACATCTCATGAGAAATTTGGAGGAGTAATTCATGGAAGGATGGATTGGTTAACACTTAGCTTATGGAGGAATCTGATCACATGTCGGTGTCACCAATGGAGGAGAAGAAGAGTTGCAACACTCACCTTATCAGTTGCTTGAGGACAAGCAACATTTGGGAGGGGAGGACTGTAATATTCCCAATTAGTCATAAGCTAATGGGAATATTCATTTTTTGTTTTCTGTCTTTGTTTAAAGAATGAAAGTTTAAAGGAGGTCCATAATACTCCTAAAAAATGAATAAATCAATGCCAAATGTAAAAATGTTTAATCTTGGCTACTAAATCAAGCACCCTTAGGTGTGAGAAGGGGCTAGACATTTTGACTAGGTCAACCTTGACCAAATCTATAGCGTTTTCATGGAGGAGTGGCCATCAATGAGGCACATCACAGTTTTAGATGGAGATGCTTTGTGTGAAAGAAGTGATTTCAATGGAGGTGGTTTAGGGTTTGCAAGCTCTTAACTTATAGAAGGAATAGGATTGCAGCATGAGAAGGTTCTTGTTGATGATATGATATTTTTCTGTGTATATGTTCTGTTTAGGCCTGTCTCATTCTCTTGTTGTTTAGCTGAGAATAATGTTTTTTAGCATTGGGTGTGCTTGGTCGGGAAGCCCACCTATTCCCATTGAGTAGCTCTTGGGAGAGTTTGCATTGTATTGTCCACTATCTAGCTGAAGTCTAAGCTTCTTATTTCAACTACAATGCAGATCCTATTGAAGGTTTGGTTATCTTTGCAAGCTGCAGCAAGTGGAGGCTAGATCTCTTCAGATCTAGGCCATTTTAGTGCTCCTTTTCAGTGGAGGAGACTTCTACGTGATTTTGAGGAGAGTATTGGATGTATTGAGCTTCATTTTATTATCTTGGCATGTGTCCAACCACATTCTAAACCTTGCGGTGCAGTTTTACTTCCAGATCTGCGTTATTCATGTAGGTGTTGTTGCAGGGTCTTTTGGCACACCATCTGGAGAGTTGGTTTTCATGTGTTGGGGATATTCCCTTCACTTTGGAGATCCATTGGAGGGAATCATACTCTTGCCAATATCAGATTAGATCCATTTCCATATCTGAATAATTCTTACACACAGAGATTCTAGATCCCCAAAACATGTCAGCTGTATAGTAATGTTAAGAACGCTAGAGGAAACAATATGAGCTATTAGCAAAGACTCCATTATGACCTGATCCTTCACACCTTTATTTTCTCTGCTATTCATGGCACCAATGATCTGACATGCGTAACAAACAATGTGTTGTAAAAAACCTTCTCAGCCTCTCGCCACTTTGTTGCGTTAATCTATTTGAGGATTTTTTCCTTATTTGTCTATTTCTAGAAGAAAATTTACAATGTCTTTAGATGCAGTTCTCTCTCGAGTGTGCACACATGCGAAATAACTCACATTACCTCGCTACATCACGATTCACGTTATTTTTCTGCAAATTTGAGACATTAATGCATTCCTATTTGTAACACACAGAATGTGTGACTCGCTCTCAGATTCAATGTTATTCCTTGATTTATTTGATTACTGAATTTAGTTTTATCTATTTTGTTTAGTATTACCGTGATTTTCGTTTAACACATTATAGTGGTATTAGAGCATGATCTTTGGCTCAGCTTGTGGGCACTTCATCTTTTGCATCAAAAGAAGAAGTAGATAGTAGAGATCTATCATGAAGGAGGATTGTAGTTTTTCCACTCTTCTCTTTAGATCCATGCAAGATCTCTCCAAAGAGGTCAATCAAATGAAGAGAGAAAGGAAAAGGAAGGATCCAAGAAGAATATTTTAAGGACAAGGTCTTGTACTTCTTTATTGTAAACAATAAAACCTTTAAGAATCAAGTGATTCCTCATATATCTACTCTGCCCATTTCTCCAAGAAGGTGAATAAAGAGAAATGAAGAAAGCAGACTCTAAGACTATAGCACTCAACATCTCTGGAAGATGTGGCAGCACACTATTTTTTTGGTCATCTAACCTCTTATCATTAGATGGACCCAAGTACACCATGTAAGACCAATTTTACCCTAAGTAAAATTGTTTTCACTATGTAAAATAACTTAATAAACCACATTTATTAGGTTGTTTATGGTCTAAACAGGAAACCCCAAAAGGAAATATTAAACAAACCTATTTTGTTTGATTTTCCTCATGGAATAATTAATTAAACCATAATTCAATTATTATTCCTAGTCATGTTTAACCCAAAACAAAGAAATTAATTAGATAAACCTTTATTTATCTTATTATTTTCTAGGAATAATTATTTAAATCTTATTTAGATAATATTCCTTGTTAAATATGACCAAATCACCCACAAATAATTAAATAAATCATTTATTTATTTATTATTTACAAATAAAGGGATTTGACCCAAGTCAAATACTTTTTCCCTCCAACAAATATAATAAAATATTCCATAAAAGGTGGATCTAGATTTGGTTAACATTATTTTAATCATGCACCAAGATCCAGAATGACCCAATATTTTGTTATAAATAGGAGGGTTTTTCCTACCATTCTTCACCTTTTGTTGCCTATTAGATCACTCTGGATCTATACACTTGGTCACATTTTTCTACATTATTTGCTGTGTGAGCTCCCTTTGAGTTTTATCTTTGTCTGGGTTTTCTACACCAACAAGAGAGAGAGATTCTAGATCTGAAGTGCTGACGATTTCCAAGAACCCATCCCATTGAGGAGAATTGGAAACATCTTCTTGTTTTCCTCCCAGGTGCACTTAATACAAAAATTCTTTCAAAAATTGTTCTTGTCTTGTCTATTGGATATATGGAGCAAACCCTTCTTTTTACTGCTTAATGTCTTTCTATGCATAGATCTGATTTTTTGCAGCTCTTGTATTGATCAACTAACTACAGATATGAAGATATTGGCAACCAATTTTGATGTTAGGGATATTAGTTATGCTTAGCTAAAGTGGTATTTTTTCGTACACTTCGCCGAAAGATTCATACTAACAAATGGCGACTCCACACGGGTTTTAAATTACGATCGTTGTCATTTTTCATATTCCTGCATATCCAGCTACTTCAGACCCTAGGGTTTCTTTTCAGCCTTTTTTTTTCCCTATTTTTATGTTGTTTTTCTCACATAAAAACCTAAAAAATTAAAATTTCTAACTTCCGCGTGTTTCTGGCCCTATTGCGTAGGTGACCGACATCAGCTGCAACTGAGACGGCAACTTTTCTGAAAATCTGCTGCCGAGACACCCGGAGCTTCAGGTCACACTTTTCAGCCCATAAACTGTGACCTGGACCTCCAGGTCGCACTTTTCAGCCCTTTTCTTCGCAACCCGCACTCCCGAAAATAGGTCAAAACCCGTGACTTGCCATTTTTCTACCGTTTTCTTTCGCAATTTTTCCGGGTTTTTTCTGAAGCATCCGTCGTGTTTTCCAAATTTCATCTCACTCCCGTTTCAAATTCGGCTCCAAATTTTTTTGCTCATCGGCGGGAAAATAGCCCCTGTGTGGCTCTCGCACTCTCCACTCTCAGAAGATTTTTATCCTGCTTCTGTGTCCGTTTTTTCGCAGTTTCAGCCTTCCCTTTTTCAGATCTGATCCCTCATTCTCAAATCTCTTTACATCAGCTTTTCTTCCTTTCAAATCACCTCTTGTAGTTTTGTTTGGACCTCCTCCCTGTCCTTTCCACTTTTTTTCTGATTTCCTCTTTGTTTCTAGCCACCTTGCCTCTGCCTCTTGGCTGTGATCTGCACCTCTTTTCAGCAGCTCTTCCCTTTAGATCCCTGTCCCTTTTGAACCTAGATCTATTGGCCTCCTTTTCATGTGTTTTGACTAGATTTTTTCCCTCTTTTAGATTAGTTTTGAGAGACCCGCCTTTTTGGGTTAAATCGATGCAATAGCAACCGTTAATTTTCCGTTATTTCAAAGATTCTATATTGTTCTCTCTTAGATTTATTTTCGCCATTACGCAGCACACTTTTTCTTTTACTCTCAAAACTTCTGGGTTTAAAAATTAAAATTAACGCACGCCACACACTCACCCTAAGTGAAGAAGAGCCTGGTTTACACTGCTAGGCAAAGACTTTAAAATCATTTGACACTGCACCTTTCTGCCCTTATTTCGACATTGTAATCACTTGATTTAGCACCTCCATGCCTTTTTCAGTCATTCTTCTTCCCCTTGTGCCATGTTTTTGTTGCCACCATTGCGCCCCCAAGGCGCGCTTCCCGGAGACTTCTTGGCCTTCATCCTCATTTTCCGGTCGATCGACCTGCTTCATCCCACCGTCGTCGAGCCAGTCCTCCTCCGAGTCCGCACTCCGACTCCTCTTATGATTCATTGGGTTCTCCTGTTACTTCTTGTTCTCCCCCTGTCACCTTCACTATGTCTAGTCCAGGGCCTAACGCTAGCGGTGCTCCCGGCCTTAATGCCAGAACTCCTACTAGCGGCACCGCCACAGGAACTCCCTCGGCCACACCCTTGCTGCCGTACATCGCAGGCCTCAGCCTCCCCGATTTCAACCGATCAATGACCCTATCCGCCACGATGTTGGTTGGCTCGCTATGCCAACAAAGCCCTCCGACATCCCTAAGTCAAGGCCTCGCGCAGAAGATCCAACCAATCATGTCCGATCTTTCTCCATGTGGTTTCGTAATCAGCAAGATTGGAAAAGTCCGATCACAGAAACAACATTGTTTCAACCAACTTTGGGATTCTAGGATCTAGCCCTCCTGAATCCGGAGAGGGATCTCTCCAATAAGTGCAAAGATGGATTTGTCTTTGAAGTTTAGGGTTTATGATATTAGGCTAGTTATGAAGGCCAAGGGTTTGTTTGTTTTTTGGATGGTTGAGCATAGTTTCGTCCGAGGGCGAAAGATCTATGTGCAAATAGGTTCAAAGGTGAGAAGTTGCAAGTACAAGAGTAAGCGGATCATAAATCTCAAGCTATGGCAAGTTTTCAATACATTGGGATATGGAGTCATAAGAGGATTTAATTGAAACATTTAGGTTCAAGAGTGATCTATGGGGCAAGTCATCTATGCCATCCAGGATCTCTTTAAAGTTTTATTTATGGAATGGAGTGGTACAATAAGAAAGGGAAAATGACAGATGCAGAACAAAGAGTACTTCCAGATCCGGTAAGTACTTTGAAACTAGCTAGCCTTTGACCAAGCACTTAAGAAAAACATGGAGCAAACTTGGATCTCAAGTACTTTGAAACTATCCAGCCCTTGGATACACTTCTAATAGAATACATATAAACAAAGGGAAACACAAAGATCGTCGACCTAGAATGGCCTAAGATCTGATAAGTACTTCGAAACTAGTCAGCTTTTAACACATCCTAAGGGAAACAATCAAATAGTTGAGCAAGCAAGAAAGGGACTCAGGGCTAACCTTTGATTTCCTCAATTCATCCTTTCACAACATATATTGAAAGTAACATTTAAAAATAACATTCAGCTGTGACAAAAAGATGAGGGAACGCCAGCATCTCTGTACTTAGACCGAATTAAATCATTTCTAAATAACACATATTAGAAGAAAACATTGGGATAAATATTTTTCAGCCAGAGAAGGTCACTGGTATACAGTAGGTCCTAACACTGTTTAAACTGTTCTTTATGGTGGAAAATGAAACAAATGGAAAACAGAAAGCAAAATACAAGTTACAGTGAGAATAACATCACCATCAGCATAGACCAGGATCCCATAAATCAGCTTGTATTGATGCTTCAAACCAGTTACAATCTTCAGATCCAGTGTTTTAATCCATCTCTCTTCACAACCTAACCTATCTGTTACAAGCAGAGCTCCAAGAGCCCATGAAACCACTATTTACAGTCAAGAGTTTTCCGGCTCACTTACATTACAATGCTCCAGCAATTTACATTAACAACCAACTAATCCAACCCCTCACTCATCTTCTACTGGAGTATTTATAGAAGGATGAGGAGGTGAGATCTGATAAAAAGATCTCAAATACAATTAATGCATAATTAATGTCTTCCTGGCCCTCGGAGGCTCGATGAAGAAATCATACAGGTGTTCCACTGCATTAATGTGTTTACACTTATGAAGTAAGCTCGGAGGGAGCTTTGTTTGACATTTGAGGCTTTGCGTACTATTAGGGTTACTCTGCAAACATTCTGTCATTAAATCTGAGGAAGAAATAACTTCTTTGGCTGCTTCGAGGCATAATATATGATTTAGTGTAATAAATTCAGCCTCTGATTGAGCATTTTGAAGCAATAGGTGGCACTGCGGTGGTTGAGGAATCAATTTGCCTTAAAGTATGGCGGTGGAGGCAATATGTCTGATGAACACTTTTAGGTTTTCCTTTTAATCTGTGTTCTGAGTCGGGGATTAGGCTTTTGATAACCGTCTTAGCCGTAATCCCCGCCAATCTGTCCACTAATCTGCTGCTCTGGTTCATTGTTGTCTTCAATATCCGATACTCTTTCTCTGTGTTGATTTTGACGGTATTCTTCAAGCTTTACAGGGATGCGCGGCAACCAAGGCTCATGAAACCTTGTTGATAACATTGTTCTTCACCCTGCGGTCGATCCTCTGGATAAATCGAAAGAACGGGAGTCGTCACCCTCGTCTTTCAGATTTTCCTAAAATATGACGAAAGAACCTTAAAATCTGCAAAATACAAACAAAATGAGAAAATCCTGCGTTATATGGACAAATGTGCATTGGAGGGCATGCGGGAAAACGGAGCAATCGGAGCCGCTGATCGTATTATGATCAACGGTTAGGAGCGTTCTAAAAAGTCAGCGGAGAAAAAAGGGGGACTATACGATGGAATCGGGATTTTGTATAAGAACCGTCGATCTGCAGAGACTGACGGCGGAGATCGATTTTCGAACGTGCCAGGGGAAGTTAACGGGTGGGCAAGTCCGTTAAAGGTCGAGCAGATGAGGCGATCGGCAACCGTCAGATGGGAGGGCCCAGATCCGACGGTGGAGGTGGATCCTGCTGCGGGGTTATGGTACAATAGATAACGCGCGGGCGAAGCGAACGAACGGTGGTTTTGGAATAGGGAGGAGGACACGTGTCGGCCGGCGTATGGAATCGCTGGCCGACGGGATAAAACCGCCACCCGACGAAAAGTGGTGTGGGATGAAAACCACGGTTTCATGGAAAAGGGTGCGAGGGAGAGGGGTCCACCAGGTGGGGCTCGCTCCGCTCCGTCGGATCTGGGGAGCAGATCAACGGCTGGGAAGGACTTTGGGAAATAAAACATGAGATTTAATATTTCACGCCAAAACCTTATAAAAGATGGGTTTTCGAATGTTTTAAAGGAAAAAGGACAGATAGGAGATTAATTTTGGTTTAGCGCCTCAGGACTTGAGGGGTCGGTCCTGGCGCTCGGGCATGTGGAGGAAGAAAAGGAAGGGGGCTTAGCCTGAGGGGCCTAAGCCTAACGCATAGAAACATGTGTTTTCTATGGTTCTCCAAAGAATTTCAAAAAGGAAATATAATTCCGATAAGGTTAAAAAATGGGTTTTTAACCTTGGGAAATGAGATTAATGAAGGGATAAGGAATAACATATGGTTTCGTGGGGTTCTTATGAATAAAAGGAAATTGGAGGATGAAGGTAAGATGGAAGCAAGGGAGGGGAGAGGAAAAGGGATGCAGCAGTTTTTGACTTGGATTTTCATGGAATATCAGAGGCTGGGAGGAGGACAGGTATGAAGAACTAATCAGCGGTTTATGGTTTCACCAAAAGACTTCAAGCACCAACAACTTCAGGACTAAATTTGTTTCTTGAAGGCTGCAAAGAATATTTAGCCACCAGCTGATATAATGGAAAAATATGGGTGGCTAACAGTGGCTCCACTTGGGGATGGTGCCTTCTTGAAGGCATCAAGAATTCAGACTTGATTTCTCTAGGATGCTGACTGGTGCCTGACCCATTGCTTGCTCTTGCTTTTCTTTGACAAATAATATCAGTCATGAAAGAAAAATGAATTTCATCAATACAACTTCTACCTACCCAATCCTACTGATCTAACATTTTTTCTTCATCAGAGTGCACTTGGATTGGCAAACTCTATTCACAACATTTTATTCTTTTGAAAGCAGGAAACCTAATCTATTTCTACTCCTTATTTCTCCCTGAACTCAGATTAAATAGTTGAGCTCAGATATTTCTCTTCCTAATCTACTGTCTGTTGGGATTAAACTGTCCAACAGACTTTCATTCTCTAAATTCCACAACAAAAATTTAAAAACAGTCAAGTCAAGATTAAGCTGTTTGACTTGCTGTGATCTATGGCATAAAAACAAGCTTCACATAGATTATTATTTGTAGAAATTTAACATCAAAATGGTAAGCTTAAGATTTGAAAGCTTCTTATCATGGTCTTTTCTTATTTTCACAGCTTGTTTTTTTACTTTTTCTGTGAGTTATCTTTGTCTTTCTTCTGGTCCAAGTTTTGAGCGAATTAGAACCAGGTCTTCTCTTCTATGACTCGGAAAATAAAACAGTTTTGAGTCATTTTTCTCTTGGGAACTTTGGTTCAGATTTTGAGTTTGTTTGAACCTTAATTTCTATTATAATCTATCTACTGATAAGCCAAGATTAAACAGTTTGGCAAATCAAATTCGCTACCCTATCAGCAGAAAATTGAAAGCTAATTAGTCAAGATTAAACTGTTTGACTAATTAGAAGTGTGTCTTGAGGAGTGGCATTTGAGCTTGCACACTTTCAGATTTATTTCTCTTTTTGGCATGGGGCTGTGCCTTTCTTTTTTTCCTTCTGCCCTCTTTTCATTTTCTTTGTTTTTGTATTTTTTGATTTTTCATAACTTTGAATGTACTGATGGATGAAATGTTTACAATGGAAAAAAGGTAAAAGGCTTCGAAACATAAAATGGTTTAAGAAAGGTAATGCTTAAGCATCCTGCCATTGACACGACCCCCAAACAATTCCGTTCCATTCAGCTCTTGTAAGAAGAATGCATTGTTTCCAGCAACTGAATGAATAGAGTAAGGGCCAAGCCATAGATTGTCAAATTTACCATGCTTTCCCTTGTCTTCCCTCTTTGAGTCCCACTTTAAAACTTTGTCCCCAATCTTGAAATTGCTGGCCTTTGTTCTTCTATCAAATATCTTCTTGATATTTTCTTGCTTCTGCAATGCTTTGTTGTACACTTCCTCTCTGGTTTGCTGAAGATGAATGGTTTGATTTATTCTTCTGATTATGTCATTTTCTTCAGTCTGCAACTCTTGAATTAACTTCATAACTGGTACACCAAGGCTATTAGGAAAAATTGCATCCGTACCATACACAAGCTGGAAGGGTGACATACCAATAGATTTCTTTAAAGTTAATCTGTCAGCCCAAAGTGCATGGATCAGCTTTGTGGGCCAAGAATTTTTATTGTCCTCCAACAGTTTCTTGATTATGTTCACTAAGCTCTTGTTGGAAGATTCTGCAAGTCCATTACCTTGAGGGTAATAGGCTGTGGAGTGTCCCAATGTTATCTGATACTTGTGACAGAATTCAACCATTTTCTTTGATCCAAATGTTGTTGCATTATCTGTGATGATCTTGGTAGGACAGCCAAATCTGGAAAGGATATTGGTTTCTATGAATTTTATGATAACCGAATCATTGGCCTGCCTACAAGGAATGGCTTCTATCCACTTAGTGAAATAGTCTGTGGCGGTAAGAATCCACTTATGCTGGCAGAGGATGGTGGATGAACCTCTCCTATGAAGTCAAGACCCCACTTTTGAAAAGGAGCTTCAACAGTGATTGGATGCAGAGGAAGGTGTAATAATTTTCTCTTGCCCTCAAACAATTGGCATTTATGGCAAGTAGTTGTCATTTTGTGAACATCAGGAAAAAGGGTGGGCCAATAGAAACCAGCCCTCAAAATTTTGTTGGCTGTTGACTTCTAGTACAAATGGCCTCCACACTCTCCTTCATGGAATTCCTGCTTAATCTTCTCTGCATCAAACTCAGGCAAACATTTAAGCAATAGACCACTTGCATTCTTCCAATAAAGAGTTTTATCAATAATGCAATATGTTACATCTTTTAACTTTAGGAATCTTGCCTTTGTTTTGGATAAACCAGGAGGTGTATTGAGATTAAGAAAAACATAAACAATATCAGTATACCAAGGAGAATTCGCAAAATGATCTTCAACAACGGGAGTCGAGAATTCTTCTTGGTTATCCAAAGCATCGATCATATTAATATCAAGAAGTTCACAATTTGATTCATCCATTAATTTAGCTAGACCTTGGCCTTTGATGAGCTTAGTGGGTTTTATTTCTAAATCATATTCAAGAATAACATAAATCCACTTACCTCTCTTACCATCTGGGTCCTGTGTTAGAATGTCTTTGACAACTGAATTTGGGACAAAGGCAATGATGTGTGAGTGAAGGATGTATACTCTGAAGTCTTTCAATGCTTTAACCAAAGAAAAAGCTTGCTTTTCCATAATTTTATACTTCAAAGGGGCATCCCTCAATGCCTTGCTAAAGAATGCAATAGGCTTCTCTTGTCCTTGTGGATTTTTATGTAAAATGACAACAACAATAGTATGTTCTGATGCAAATGAGAAGATATAAAAATCTTTTGAAAAATCAGGGCTTATGAGAACCGGTGTTTTGGTTAATGCTTGTTTCACTAGCTCAAAAGATGTCTTTGCTTCCAAGGTCCATTTTATCCCTTGTTCCTTCTTCAACATGTTTGTGATATTTCTAAGGAGCTCTGCCAAGTTAGGGATGAACCTTCTCAAAAAGTTAATCTTTCCAATGAAAGACTGCAACTCCTTGATATTTCGAGGATGAGAGATTTGCAATATAGCCTCAATCCTCTTTGGATCTATCTTTATACACTCCTCTGAAATAATGTGTCCAAGAAGCTTACCTTCTTGGAGACCAAATAGTGTCTTCTTAGCGTTTAAAGATATCCCAAACTTTCTGCACTTCTTGAAAACTTTTCTCAAATGTTCTAAGTGTTCTTCATCTATTTTTGAAAACACAGTTACATCATGAAGATAGATAATGATGAAGAAGCCCAATTCTTCCGAGAATGCTATGTCCATGGCTCTCTGAAAGGTTGCTCCAGCATTCATTAGACCAAAAGGAGTTTTCACATACATGAAAGTGCCCCATGGTGTAGTAAACGTTGTCTTTAATTGATCATCAGGGTGGAATAAGACTTGGTTATACCCTAAATAGCCATCTAGCAAAGAAATTCTTTTAGACCCCACCACCCTTTGCAAAATATGATCCATCTTGGGTAAAGGGTAGTTGTCTTTCAATGAAGCTTTGTTTAAATTTCTGAAGTCTATACAAAGCCTGATTTCTCCAGTCTTCTTCCTAACTGACACCAGATTAGATACCCACTCAGAATATCTAATAGGGACAATAATACCAGCATCGTGCATCTTCATGATTTCCTTCTTAACCAATGGGAACTGGACAGGGTTTATTCTGCACAGTTTCTGTTTGAATGGTTTTTCGTTCTCTTTAAGAGGAATTTTGTGTTGTATTATTTCAATGTCATAGGATTTAAGATCTTCATAAATCCAGGAAAAAACATCAGAAAACTCTTTGAATAGCTCTATGTATTTGAGTTTAATGTGAGCTGGAAAAGTTTTGGACAGTTTGATCATTTTCGGTTTTTCCTCACTGCCTATATTGCACTCCTCTACTTCAGTCTCTACAGGTTCCAATTTTGGTTTATTGGCCACATCGTTAAAATCAAACAATTCTTCTAGAGGGGCCAAACCCTTGGGCAAACTATCATCCTTAGAATGAAGAGTTTCCAATTCCTCTGTTTCAGATTTTGCACTCCATTCTGTTTGGTTTGTAAGTTTTCTAGTTTGAAGATTAATGTCTATAAGCTCAGGAGACAATTCTTCTTCACCAAGAAAGTTTTCTTCACTGCAATCTGTATCATAATCTGAATCTGAACTATGCAGTTCGAACTCATTTTTGAATTGCATGAAGTCTTCTATTTGTTTGTCATTGTCAAACACCTGCCAATATTTTTCGTTATCAGGCACTGCTGGTCTAAATTTTATCGGAGTTGTGTTGTCTCCAGTCTCATATGGCGTTAGACATGTCCTGGCCGCAAAAGCTAAATTTTGGGCTGCAATGTTCTTTTTCCTTGGGATGAAACTCAAGTTTGACTCCTCAAATGTTGTCAAAAGATCCATGACATCATTCCGATAGGCTCTAAGTCTGGGATGATTCGCATTATACTCCCCATTGACTTGCCTAATGATTAACTCAGAATCCCCATACACATTAATTCTTCTGGCTCCTAATTTCTTCAAGAGATGCAAGCCTACGAGAAGGGATTCATATTCTGCTATGTTGTTGGAACACTGAAAGTTTAATTTGCATGAGATGCATTCTGTGTGGTTGTTTTTAGTGTTAATGATCCAAACCCCTGCACCAGCATTATTTCTAGTGCATGACCCATCAAAATACATACTCCATAAAGGACTGCCTTCGGTTTCGTCTGTTTGGCGATTGTCCTTTTCAACTATGGTGCCTTCTGACTGTTCATGATTAGCAGCACCCAATTGAATTTGTTTTGACTCCTCAAATTCTTCAATAGATTGAGGGATGATGCCAGAAATGTTAGGGGTATTTTCTGGGTTGTCAAGTCCTAAAAACAATGGACTCATAACCGGTAAATCAAGACCTATGCTTTGTTTACTAATGTTTTCACATGTGGCAAACTGTTTGGACACTTCTGCGTTATTATACTCTTCTTCCCTGTCGGCCTTTAATTCTGTTAAAGTGACTTGCTCACTAAGAGTTTCATTGTTAAACATGATAAAAGAATCAAGGCCTGTATTGACAGAATATATAGGAGAGTTTCGTGGTCTGTCTTGACTTGTAACCCTGTATTGCATATGAGACTCCCTATAAAGTCTTCTGGTCTGATTGAAAACCGGGATGGTCGCATATGTCATGTCCATATGCATAGTACCCTGTAACTTAGCTCCCCAGGATCTCGATAATAGCATTCCATACTTTGGGGGGACATCAGCCACGACAACATCCATGACCAAACATTTGGCTAGAATCTGGGCTAAGTTAACACAAAGATCTTTTATCAATCCTAGACATTTAACTCTGCTTGAGTCAAAGGAGTACAAGTCTTTGTAAGGTCTGGTAATTTCAAGACCCAGGCTTTCCATTACAGCTTTTGGCATTAAATTATGGGAAGTGCCTGAGTCATGCATAGCATTGTGCAGAATTTTATCGTGAATGTTTAAGCTTACATAAAAGGGAGGGACAGGACCTTCTTGAAACTTTCCTTCAATCTTTGGACCAAAAATAAGCTCTGGTTGGTCATCATTAAGATTGAGTGAATCTTCATTATCTTCTAAGTTCAAAGCTTTCAAAATTTTGGACCTATATACATGTTGGGCAGCTAACTCAGTCAAACGAACAGAAATTTTGGTCTTTGAAATTTCTTGTTCCAGGCTAAAAAGGTTTTGACTCTTTAAAGCATTTATTTTAGCCTTTTTTACTGCCACTTTATCAGCAATAACGGCTTGCTGATTTGTTTTATCTACAGTTGGAAAAGTTGTTTTACCAGGAGTACTCGCCGGGGTGTTAGTACTGCTAATGTTTGCACTCCGCTTTTCAATATTCTGAGTGTCTCTCTTTACCACTACCAGAATTAACAGCCATTGTTTTGTATTTTTGTTTGATTGTCTTCGACTGGGTTGCAGTGCTGTTTTGAGAAGGCTTTTCAGAGGTTTTATTGTTGGGGATTTTTTGATTAGATTTTCTTCTGAGTTAATATTCCTTTGAAGGTTCTATGACAGTGTTTTCCATGTTCTGATAATAATTTTCATTATCATCTCTTTTTTCATCGTAAGGTGTGTAAAGGCCTTGTTTTTTATCATAATGAATTTCGAAGCTATCATCATCTACCCCAAATAATTTTATATCATCCTCCTCTGTTATTTGTTCTGTTTGCTCAACCTCACTTAAAAAAGTTTTGATGAAAGGGAGGAGTGATGTGTTGATCATCTTCCCGGGGTCTATTTGGAGGCTGATTTCTTCTAATATTCTGATTCTGGCTTTGGTTTCTGTTTTGAGGAGTGTTTTGATTTAGACTTGCTTGTGCTCTCTCCAGGATGCTCATTTTCTTCATCATTTCTTCCATCATTCTTTCCATCTTTGAGTTTGAAGTGGAGGCTGTGGACTCCTCTCTAAAAGATACTCTCTTTTCAGCTTTCATTCTTGCTCTCTTCTCCATAAGTTTAACTTCCACAGAAAGAGCACCTTTTTGCATGTCTTCAAGGGTTGCAAAAACTCTTTCTCTGAGTGAATATGTCATGTCAGGATCAAACCCTTCAGGAAATTTGTTCAAAGTTGAGCCCTGATGAGGTTTTAGTTCAGGGGAAAGTGCATTATACATGCTATTAAATCTGGTACAATAAGCTTTTACACTTTCCCCAGGGTTCCTATGGAGATTGTTATAGTCGGCAAGGACTTGGAGAGGATTCTTCCTTACTTCCCATTTGTTTAAGAATGTTTGATGGAAGCCTTGGAGATCATTAATACTATGGGGGGCTAAACCTTTGAACCATTTTCTTGCTTCTCCCCCCAAACTTTGAGAAAATAGTCTAAGTTTGACAGAATCATCATCAATTTCATTTCTGTCAAAGTAGTCATTCATCTTGTCCACATGTTGAGATGTTGTTATAGTATTTCTAGCATCATATAAAGGAATTTTGGACTGATAGTCCTGTGGAAGATTGACTAATGGTACAAGAAGGACTAAGGGAGCATACCATGCTGCCATGATACGTGGTGGATTTACAAGAGAAGGTGTGGGTTGAAGTGGAGTGGTTTGAACAGTGGATGACGGGTGAACAGAAGTGGATGGAACAGCAGTAGATTTCTAAGCTGATCTTGGATGAGAGGCACCTAAATTGTGAAGGAAATGTAAATCAGGAGGTGTCGTTTCTCTGCCACCAGGATGTTCACTTGTTTCAGGAGATGAAAGTGAAGACTCAGAGTCTAACTGGATTATATTATCAAATGACCTAGTCCTAAATGGGTTCACTAAGTCAGCTTGTGATTTTTGCAGAGCTGAAAGATTTTCAGGGACTGAATTAACTCTCAAGGGTGATCTGAAAACAGTTAATAATTTAACCTTAGGAGACTTCCAAAGGATACTTTCTGGATTATCAACTATCTCAGGTGGGTTAGGGTCTGGATGGGCTCTAGTGTGAATCTTCTTAGAAGCCACTATGCTATGTTGTTTAGACCCAAATAAACAAGAAAAGTTCAACCAGATATGACAATCTTGGAGAGGTTAACTAATCTGTTTTCACAATTTTAATCCTACAGTCCTCTAACTGAATTTGAATGATACTATAATGATAAGGGCTCTTCCCAGTGGAGTCTTAAGGTATTTTTAACGATTGTGGAGTCGCCAAGTGGAAATTTTTAGCTCCTTTCAGAGGTAAAAGGTCTTATGGTCCACCACCATGTTTATTTAATTCCAATCTGAAATATTTTTAGGTTTTTCTAAGTCATTTTTCAGTTTTGTGGTTGTTAAGAATATCCTAACTTTGTTCCAAAACTTAGCTAAGGTTGCGAGACAAAGGCAGTCTACTCTTATGGCTAAGCCAGCTGATTTTCAAGGTTAGACGAAGTCTTAAGAGAAACCTAGGGTTTACCTAGTTTGTCACTGATTCAAACAATTTTCATCATAATTACCTATCTTAGGCAGTGCTTGAAAAGGCTGCTTTTTACTCTCAAAGTGTTCTTGAATAAAGGGTTTTCTGAGGTATTAAAACACTCGTCCCCAGTGGAGTTGCCAGAAATGTTAGGTCTCTGTAATAAGCAAGATTGGCAAACTCCGATCACAGAGTTAACATCATTTCAAACAACTTTGGGATTCTAGGATCTAGCCCTCCTGAATCCGGAGAGGGATCTCTCCAATATGTACAAAGATGGATATTTTCTTTGAAGTTTAGGGTGATGATATTAGGCTAGTTATGAAGGCCAAGGGTTTTATTTGGTTTTCTAAGATGGTTGAACATAGTTGTTGTCTGAGGCAGAAAGATATATGTGCAAATAGGTTCAAAGGTGAGAAGTTGCAAGCAAAAGAGTAAGCTTTGATCATAAAGAAAGATGATGGCAAGTTTTCAATACATTGGGCTATGGAGTCATAAGAGGATTTAATTGAAACATTTAGGTTCAAGAGTGATCTATGGGGCAAGTCATCTATGCCTAAGGATCTCTTTAAAGTTTGATTTATGGAATGGAGTGGTACAATAAGAAAGGGAAATGAAAGATGCAGAACAAAGAGTAGCCCAGGATCTGGTAATTACTTTGAAACTAGCCAGCCTTTGACCAAGCACTTAAGAAAAACATAGAAGCAAACTAGGATCTGGTAAGTACTTTGAAACTATCCAGCCTTTGATACACTTCTAATAGAATACATATAAAAACAAAGGGAAACACAAAGATCACACAGAATGGTCTAAGATCTGATAAGTACTTCGAAACTAGTCAGCTTTTGACACATCCTAAGGGAAACAATCAAATAATTGAGCAAACAAGAAAGGGACTCAGGGCTAACCTTTGATTTCCTCAATTCATTCCTTACACAACATATATTGAAAGTAACATCTAAAAATAACATTTAGCTGTGACAAAAAGATGAGGGAACGCCAGCATCCCTGTACTTAGAATGAATTAAATCATTTCTAAATAACACAGTTAGAAGAAAACATTGGGATAAAGATTTTTCAGCTAGAGAAGGTTACTGATATACAGTAGGTCCTAACACTGTTTAAACTGTTCTTTATTGTGGAAAATGAAACAAATTGAAAACAGAAAGAAAAATACAAGTTACAGTAAGAATAACATCACCATCAGCACAGACGAGGATCCCATAAATCAGCTTGTATTGATGCTTCAAACCAGTTACAATCTTCAGATCCAGTGTTTTAATCCATCTCTCTTCACAACCTAACCTATCTGTTACAAGCAGAGCTCCAAGAGCCCATGAAACCACTATTTACAGTCAAGAGTTTTCCGGCTCAATTACATTACAATGCTTCAGCAATTACGTTGACAACCAACTAATCCAACCCCTCACTCATCTTCTACTGGAGTATTTATAGAAGGATGAGGAGGTGAGATCTGATAAAAAGATCTCAAATACAATTAATGCATAATTAATGTCTTCCTGGTCCTTGGAGGCTCGATGAAGAAATCATACAGGTGTTCCACTGCATTAATGTGTTTACACTTATGAAATAAGCTCGGAGGGAGCTTTGTTTGACATTTGAGGCTCTGCGTAATCGTTGTAACTCCCAGAGACAATATGTAGTTGTTATAGACCAAAGGTTTCAGGACATGAGCATAGGTGTAAAGAGCGGGGTATTTGAAACAACGTTTAATCCTTTAACATGACAGAGCTCTTACACTACTTCCTTTGAAACAGAGAATAAAATGGGATGGAACCAAAACTTCGGATGGTTTGAAGTATTAGGAATAACACTGAACAAATGCAATGCTATATTCAGATACTACCACATCAGACAATTTTAAGACAGGTCACCATAATCAGGGCCAGATTCACGATATATGGTAGAGAAGGTATATATATAAAAACGATTACAGAGATGTATAGCAAGAAGGGGATATCGGCTGTCAAATAAATGATACTAAGAAAAACTTCATGGCATAAGATGGGCTTAAATAGCTAAGAATCCACACATACCAAGAACTCCCGCTAATAACATTTCAATACAGCCAATATAGTTGAAATACGCATGAAATACAGGTGGAACAATATATTACTCCTGAGCCATTTAAAGTATCAAGCCGCTACTGATATAAGTATCAACACGATAAATTCATATCAAAAGACGAGGGACACTCGCATTCCAGGATGTAATACTAGAGACATGAACGTAAATGAATTGAACAATAGAGAAACACACACTACCATACAACCATGTCCAGAATCCTTACTAAGGTGAAGCTTCTTATTATTGAGACCCAACGGGCTCTTCCGGGCAGTATCTGAGCTTTCACAAAACATACACACAGGAAATTCTTACACCATCCTTTTTTCTGAAGAAGTGGAACCTTGTTTTCTTCTTTTTCCTGTATTATATAAGATTCCTTCTGCCTTTCAGCGAGAAGATATTTTCTAAAAATATCTCTCTCGCGTGAACAAAATTGTTAACAGTCATTGTCAAAACCACAAAATTGCATGATGGGGAAAACAGCCCTTCCATCATGCGTAACAGGCCCCGGGCCAAACTTAAAACAAAAACGTAGGCCAATGTCTGATGTAAAAGTAAAAAATGCAAGAGTGGGGGAAAAAACCACCCACTCGGAAATTTAAACAAAACATAACTGAATGAAAGTAAAAGGCCGTTTCAGGCCATGTCATGAGTAAACATGAGGTGTCATGAGTGCTGCTGGGTCGAGGCGGTAGTAGATGCTGGAGGAGGCACATCGGTGAAGGGACTAGCATGCTGAGTCAGGAACTGTGTCAACCTCTGCTGGCTATCTGGATTTGGTTCTGGCATCTCTGAGAGTCTCTCCACCCTGGTAAATGCTTCGCCGAGGGTGTGAATGTCTGCATTAGTTGGGAGCCGATACTTGATCATATGGAGGAGACTAAACTCCTTCTTGAGGGTCGTGACGATGGTAGTGGCCTTAAGCTGAGTTGCTTTGCCCATTTGAAGATTTGACCGATCCCTTTCTGTTTCTAGGAGTGCTGTGTATTGATCGGGGTGCATGAGTACGGCAGGGGCGTTTGGTTCCCAGCATGAAGGGAGGCCGGCTGTGACGATTTCATCCCAAACCCTGTCGAACCGCTCCACAATGTCTGCTACCTGTTGGAGAACCTTTGAAGCTGCCAGTCGAGCCTCCTCTTTCTCTATAATTTTCTGACATTCGTTGATTTCCATAAACCGACTAGGAATGCCATGTTTTCCCACGTCAATTGCCCTTAGCGTATAGAGAAAAGATATGTAACTTCCGGCATGTCGAGCTCTAGTTGGCAGATTATCCCCCGCCTCCTGCAACCTTCTATTTAAATAGGGAAGGGTAGACTTGAGTTCTCCTATCATCGTCAGGAACTCCCATTGCTCAGTCACAGCCACGATTATATCCGACCAGGTCAGGCTTCTGGCCTCGACCAGGGTGAGATTTCCCTTCGCTTTACTCTTCAACTCGGCAATGGTCTGTTGTTGCTCAGTCGTGGTCTTTTTTCCTTCCTCAACTTCTCTTTGCAGCCCTTCAATTTTTCTGACCTTTTCAGCTAGGGCGCCCTCCAATTCTACCACCTTTTGCTTGGCTGTCGTTGTTTGCTTCCCCAACATTTCTATCTCAGCCATAGCTGTGGATAGTTGTGCTGTTGCTGAACCAGTCCCACTTGATGTCTCGGCTGCATGGCAACTGTGCGAGCAAGGTTTCATCTTTGAAACTGAAGTAGGCATCGCTGGAAGGGAAACGGAGGGCCTGCCTGATAACATCGGGAGAAAGGGAAAAAATTACGTTACCCTGAGGAGAAATGAAAGCATCCCGATGTGTATCGTAGGAGTCCCTAAGCCAGATAATAAAATCGACACAGGAATGGACTTGGGGGGTGATGTGGTGATAGAAGCCGGATGCGACAACTCGGAAACGATCAACATTTTTACAGTGGCGGCCAAACAGTAGGGGCTTGATACTCCGTATGTCGAAAGGGTATTTCGGGTCACAGATACCCGCCTGTAAGTCACGAAGGGGTTCAAAACCAGGGGGGTTTCTAGACTCATGGAGTTGGGGAGTTTCAGGTTCGTTCTTTTTGGGCGTTCCTCTCCCCATGGCAGTTATTCAACAATTTGGAAAAGAGAGAAAGGAAAAAGATGGAAAAACGGAAAATGGATTACCTGAACAGAGGGTGACAATGCTTGGGAAAGCGACGAGGGGAACCGTGGCAGTGACTTGGAAAAACCCGGCGTTCTTCCCTACTCGGTATTCGTCGTAGAAAACTACCTGAAATGATTTACCAGAGAGAAATACGGGAGTTTTTACCATTCAGGAGGACTGTTTAGGTTAAAAGGTTAAAATGTAAGAGAACAGCGGGCAAGTGTCGTAAGGACACTGACACTGAGACACGTGGCGCGTGGGGATTGGGTAAATCGGGATGTAGGTGAGCGCCTCGTGTCGGGTTAAAAGTTGGTACAGGCCTTAGTACCAGCTGTCCTGATAGACTTACCTTACCGTTATTCCATATACGTTGTTCAATCTTTAACATGTAGGACTTCCCCTTGCCGGACTAACACTTATCTTTCCCCGCGGCGTAGGCCCACCTTAACTCCGCCACGAGACAGCGTCCCGCGGCCTAACCTTACTGTTCCTTTCCTACCGTAAGGTCTTACCATGCCACGTGTCGCAGATCCGCGGGGGTAAGGGCCTCGTCCCTTCCCCACAGCTCGACCCCCTCGGACTTACTCCGTACACTGTCGTACATAACCCGAAGCCCTTTTCAATAATACGGGTTGACATATCATGCCACGTCCCCTTTACATTTGCATTTGAGTTCATTTATTAATCCGACTATAACCGCTTAGTGCTGTTTCTTCCTTAGTTTTAATATATGTGCGCTTCACCACCTTTTCTCTTTTCGGCCTTATTTAATTTAACACTTGCCACTTGATATAAAACTTTGATATAAGGCCTGTTCCTCCTTTTGGTACTCCCGTGGCTAGTGCTAAGGATTGAACAACATTGGCTCCACCTGGGGACGGCACGTTTGTCCCTGAACGTGTCGAGAACTACGCAGACCGCCTGTACACCTCCTGTGAACAACACTTTTCGGCTTTTGGAACTCTGCCCTGTACAGATCATCATGACTCATGCATAATCTATGATAAGAAAACGAAAGACAGCAACTAATATACAATATAATACAGTCAGGCCTTTTCAGCCTGCTTCAGAATTGGAAATATGGTTTGAGGAATTGCCCGTTTACAGGGGCTTCCAACAGATCTCCCTGTAAATTCTCCAGCTTAAACGTGTTGTTTCCTCCCTACTCTGCAATCTTAAAGGGACCGAACCAAAGGGGGTCAAATTTACCATGTTTGCCCTTGTCAGCTCTGCGTACATCCCACCTGAGAACTAAATCCCCCACCTGCAGCTTCCTATCTTTTGTGTGCTGGTCAAACAATTCTTTCATCTTCTCCTGATAGTCCACCAGCTTCTGATTCACCTGAATACGCGTTTCTTCCAGTTCGATCAACTGATTGATTCTTCTGGTCATGCCATCTGATTCATCTTGAGTCTCCTGCATGAAACGAGCCACAGGTAGAGCCAACTGTATGGGGAATACAGCTGCTCGCCCGTATACTAGTTCATAAGGGGACTTTCCTGTTGCCCTTTTACTGGTTATCCTGTTTGCCCATAGAGCAAACTTCAGTTGAGTGTCCCAATTTCTCTGGTTCTCATTTATTGTCTTCTTCAGTGCTCTGACCAGTGTTTTGTTTGATGATTCGGCAAGACCATTTCCCTGGGGGTAGTAAGTTGTGGAGTGACCCAGAGTGATGTTGTATTGTTGACAAAAATTCACCATCTTAACAGATTTGAAAGCCTGAGCATTGTCTGTGACTATTCTGGCAGGACATCCAAACCTGGAGATGATGTTCTCTTCTAGGAATTTTATGACCACTGTGTCTGTGGCATTTCGCGCAGGGATGGCCTCCACCCACTTTGTGAAGTAATCTGTAGCAGTCAAAATCCATTTGTGCTGCCCACTGGAGGGTGGGTGGATCTCACCTATGAAGTCAATACCCCATTGCTTGAAAGGTTCATCAACATGCAAAGGAATCAGGGGTAGGGCTGCTAGCTTCTGTTTTCAGCAAACTTTTGGCATTTGTCACATGCTCTGACCCAAGTGAAGACATCTCCAAATAGTTTAGGCCAGTAGAAACCAGCCTTCAAAATTTTCTGAGCTGTGCTCCTCCAGCTATAATGCCCTCCACAGATCCCCTCATGGAATTCGGTTATGATGTCCCCTACTTCTCCTTCGATGAGACATAACAGCAGTATGCCTGAAGGATCTCTCCAATATAATTGACCATTAGCTACGGCATACTTCTGAGATTTAAGCCTCAAGGCTCTGTATTTGGACTTGTCACAGCTGGGTGGGCAGCTGAGCGTCAGGAGGTATTCAACAATTTCTTTGTACCAGAGGCTAGTGAGGTACTTCATCTGTATTTTTTGAGTAGCCATTTCCACCTCTTGTCTTCCTGTCTGTTCCTTAGATGCTTAACCTGCGATCGTGGATAAGTGGATGCCCAGAGCTTGGTGGTTCGATTCTGATAAAATCTTCGCTAGCCCCTGTCCTTTAATTAACTTGGTGGGTCTTATGTCCAAGTCATATTCTTGTATCTTCGCAATCCACCTGCCCCTTCTGCCTTCACTGTCTCCCTGCACGAGGATGTCCTTAACTGCTGCTGTGGGTACAAAAGCAGTCACATGAGATTGTAAAATGTACATGCGAAATGCCTTTAAGGACTTTACCAGGGCATAAGCCTGCTTCTCAAGTATGTTGTATTTTAGCTCTGCATCATGAAGGACTTGACTAAAGAAAGCAATGGGTTGCTCGTACCCATCTCCATTCTTCTGTAGGAGGACCCCTGCCACCGTGTGATGTGAAGGAGGTGGTGGGAGTTGAGTATGAATAATGATGGGAATGTAGTGGACAGCAGCTTGAGGACTTGATGAGAAGGTAGGGCTGTCGACAACAGACACTTCAGTGACCTCTTTGACCTCTTCAACTTCAGGGGTAGGGTGAAAAGAATAATGTGGAGTATAACTAGACTCAGCTTCGTCTTTGATACAGGTACCTTCTCGGTAAGGGCTATCAGAGTAATAACCAGTATCTCTTATAATGGGGTTAGAGCTTTGTATTTGGGCGACCTGAGAAGAGGAGGGCTGAAGATATGGAAATTTTTCAAGGGAAAACTCAGGAATATCGGTATGAACTGGTGGTCTTTCTCTCCAGCCTCTTCTATGAAGGATTCGCTCTGGGTCAGACACAGAAGGTGTCCTTGACTGAGATGTATCTGACCTTAGGTGTGGCTTACGGGGAGCCAGGACTGCAAATATGTTTATCTGAAATATGAATGTGGAGTCGCCAAGGTGAGGTATGCACAACTCACAACTCTTCGTGCTCACCTAACTGAAGAGTGGACGGGTTTTGTCGAGGCCCAGGGACTTAAATTTCTTCAACTTCGTTCCCCGGTAACGGCGCCAAAAAGATGTTGTAACTCCTAGAGACAGTCTAGAGTTGTTATAGACCAGTGCCTAGGACATCTTATGAGGTGTAAAGAGCAGGATACTTAAAACAACGTTTCATCCTTTAACATGACAGAGCTCTTACACTACTTCCTTTGAAACAGAGAATAGACTAGAATGGAACCAGAACTTCGGACGGTTTGAAGTATTTGGAATAACACTGAACAAATGCAATGCTAATATTTAGATACTACTGCATCAGACAATTTTAAGACAGGTCACCATAATCAGGGCCAGATTCACGATATATGGTAGAGAAGGTATATATAAACGATTGTGGAGATGTATAGCAAGAAGGAGATATCGGCTGTCAAATAGATGATACTAAGAAGAACTTCATGGCATACAATGGGCTTAAATATCTAAGAATCCATACATACCAAGAACTCCCGTCAATAACATTTCAATACAACCAACATAGTAGAAATACGAGTGAAATGCAAGTGGAACAATATATTACTCCTGAGCCATTTAAAGTATCAAGCCGCTACTGATATAAGTATCAACACGATAAATTCATATCACAAGACGAAAGACCTCGCATTCCAGGATGTAATAATAGAGACATGAGCATAAATGAATCGAACAATAGAGAAACACACACTACCATACAACCATGTCCAGAATCCTTATTACGGTGAAGCTTCTTATTATTGAGACCCGACGGGCTCTTCCGGGCAGTATCTGAATTTTTCACAAAGCATACACACAGGAAATTCTTACACAATCAATTTTCTGAAGAAGTGGAACCTTGTTTCCTTCTTTTTCCTGTATTATATAGCATTCCATCTGCCTTTCAGCGAGAAGATATTTTCTGAAAATATCTTCCTCGCGTGATCAAAAATTGTTAACAGTCATTATCAAAAGATCAAAATTTCATGATGGGGGGAAAACAGCCCGTCCATCATGCATAATGGGCCCCGGGCCAATCTTAAAACCAACATGTAGATCATTGTTCAATGTAAAAGTAAATGCAAGAGTGGGAGGAAAAACCACCCACTTAAATTAAACAAAACATAACCGAATGGAAAGTAAAGGCCGTTTAAAGCCATGTCATAATAAAAACATGAGGTGTCGTTAATGTCTGGGTCGAGGCCGTAGTAGACGCTGGAGGAAGGTACATCGGGTGGAGGGACCTGGCATGCCGAGTCGTGAACCGTGTCAACCTCCGCCGGCTTTCGGATTCGGCTCCCGACATCTCCGAGAGCCCTCACCCCCGGGTAATGCCTTCGCCGAAGGTGGATGTTCCATGGGTAGGGAGCCGATACTCGACTGGCGGGCGGGAGGAGACTAAACTCCTTCTGGAGGGCTGTGATGATGGTAGTAGCCTTAAGCCGAGTTCCTTTGCCCATCTGAAGATCTGACCGATCCCTTTCTGCCCCTAGAAGTGCTGTGTATTGATCGGGGTGCATGAGTATGGCAGGAGCGTTTGGTTCCCAACATGAAGGGAGGCCAGCAGTGATGATTTCGTTCCACACCTTGTTGAAATGTTCCACAATGTCTGCGACCTGTTGGAGAGCCTTCGAAGCTGCCAATCGAGCCTCCTCTTTCTCTATAATTTTCCGACATTCATTGATTTCCATAAACCGGCTGGGAATTTTCAGAATACATCCTGTCCAGCCCCAAATGATTAAACTTGTCCGCATGCTGGAACAGGAAGAGGTAGAACACCAACGAACAAAAACGAAACTTTCGGGCCTTGGCTAGCTCCCGAAATTGGGTCGGGATGGTAAAAGACAGGAAACCTGGAATATCCAGTGTAACTCCATTCTGTATCATAAGCCACAAAAATCGAACGCATACTGAAGAAATGTCTTCAGGGGTCCCTACTCCCAGGAGGCCGGCAATGAGGGACAGAACTGGTCGGACCTCTTCATTAAACAGACTCAATGGGAAAGGCTCCAACGGAGGTAGGGCCGTCGCCTGATCAACGGTTATGGCAGCTATGAAGGCACAGCGGGCTTCCCTCGACAGTTTATTAAACTGTGCGAGCAAGGTTTCATCTTTGAAACTGAAGTAGGCATCGCTGGAAGGGAAACGGAGAGCCTGCCTTATAATATCGGGAGAAAGGAAGAAAATTATGTTACCCTGAGGGGAAATGAAAGCATCCCGATGTGAATCGTAGGAGTCTCTAAGCCAGACAATGAAATCGACGCAAGAGTGAACTTGGGGGGTGATGTGGTGATAAAAGCCGGACGCGACGACTCGAAAACGATCAGCACTTTTACAGTGACGGCCAAACAGCAGGGGCTTGACATTTCGTATGTCGAAAGGGTATTTCGGGTCGCAGATACCCGCTTGTAAGTCACAAAGGGGTTCAAAACCAGGGGGGTTCCTAGACTCGTGGAGCTGGGGAGTTTCAGGTTCGTTCTTCTTGGGCGTTCCTCTCCCCATGACAGTTATTCAACAATTCGGAAAAGAGAGAAAGGGAAAAACAATGAAAAAACGGAAAATGGATTACCTGAGCAGAGGGTGACAATGCTTGGGAAAGCGACGAGGGGAACCGTGACAGTGACTTGGACAAACCCGGCGTTCTTCCCTACTTGGTATTCGCCGTAGAAAACTACCTGAAATGATTTACCAGAGAGAAATACGGGATTTTTTACCATTCGGGAGGACTGTTTAGGTTAAAAGGTGAAAATGTAAGAGAACAGAGGGCAAGTGTCGTAAGGACACTGACACTGAGACACGTGGCGCATGGGGATTGGGTAAATCAGGGTGTAGGTGAGCGCCTCGTGTCGGGTTAAAAGCTGGTACGGGCCTTAGTACCAGCTGTCCTAATAGACTTACCTTACCGTTATTCCATATGCGCTAACCAATCTTTATCATGTAGGACTTCCCCTTTGCCGGACCTACACTTATCTTCCTCACCTGCGCAGGCCCACCTTAACTCCGCCACGAGACAGCGTCCCGCGGCCTATCCTTGTCATTCTATCTCTCCGCCGTGAAGTCTTACCATGCCACGTGCTCCGTCCGCGGGGGTGGGCTCCCGTCCCTTCCCTCTAGCCGCCGACCCCCGACTTACTACGTAATGCCGTCATGTATAATCCGAGGCCTTTTCCCATATATGAGTTGACACATAACGCCGTATCTCCATTACCTTTGTGTTAGATGTTCATCATCGTCCCACCTTTCATCACTTAGTGCTATTTATCCATTGGTTTAAATATACGTGTGCTTCACCACCTTTTCCCTTTTCGGCCTGATTTGATTTAACAGTTGCCACTTGATATACAACTTTACTGTGACCTGTTCGTCTTTAGGTACTTTCGTGGCTGTTACTAAGGGTTGAACAACATGTACTATTAGGGTTACTCTGCAAACGTTCTGTCATTAAATCGGGGGCAGAGATAACTTCTTTGGCTGCTTCGAGGCATAATATCTGACCCTGTTCAATAAATTCAACCTCTGACTGAGCATTTTGAGGCAATAGGTGGCACTGTGGTGGTTGAGGAATCAATTCGCCTCAATGTATGGTGGTGGAGGCCATATGTATGATGAACAATTTTAGGTTTTCCTTTAATCTGTGTTCCAAGTCGGGGATTAGGCTTTTGATAACTGTCTTAGCCGTAATCCCCGCCAATCCGTCCACTAATATGCTGCTCTGGTTCATTTTTGTCTTCAATATCTAATACTCTTTCTCTGCGTTGATTTTGACGGTATTCTTCAAGCTGTACAGGGATACGCGGCAACCAAGGCTCATGAAACCTTGTTGATAACATTGTTCTTCACCCCGCGGTCGATCCCCTGGATGACTCGAAAGAACGGGAGTCGTCACCCTCGTCTTTCAAATTTCCCTAAAATATGACGAAAGAACCTTAAAACCTGCAAAATAGAAACAAAATGAGAGAATCCTGTGTTATATGGACAAATATGCATTGGAGGGCGTGCGGGAAAACGAAGCAATCAGAGCCGTTGATTGTATTGCGATCAACGGTCGGGAGCATTTTGAAAATTCAGCAGAAAAAAAAGGGGAACTGTACGATGGAATCGGATTTTGCATGAGAACCGTCGATCTGCAGAGATCGACGGCGGAGATCGGTTTTCGAACGTGTCGGGGGAAGTTAACGGGTAGGCAAGTCCGTTAAAGGCCGGGCAGAAGAGGTGATCAGCAACCGTCGGATGGGAGGGCCCAAATCTGACGGCGGAGGTGGATCCCACTACGGGGTTATGGTACAATAGATAACGCGCGGGCGAAGCGAACGGACGGTGGTTTTTGGAATAGGGCGGAGGACACGTGTCGGCTGGCATATGGAATCGCTGGCCGACGGGATAAAACCGCCACCCGACGAAAAGTGGTGCGGGATGAAAACCACGGTTTTTGGAAATGGGCGTGGGGGAGGGGGGTCCACCAAGTGGGGCTCGCTCTGCTCCGTCGGATCTGGGGAGTAGATCGACGGCAGGGAAGGACTTGGGGCAATAACACACGTGTTTTAATATTTCACACCAAAACCTTATAGTAGACGGGTTTTCGAATGTTCAGAGGAAAAAGGACTGAGAGGGGTTCCATTTTGGCTTGGCGCCTTAAGACTGAGTGGTCGGTCCTAGCGCTCAGGCATGTGGAGGAAGAAAAGGCAGGGGGCTTAGCCTGAGGGGCCTAAGCCTAACACATAAAAACATGTGCTTTCTATGGTTTTCCAAATAATTTCGAAAGGAAAAATAATTCCGATAAGGTTAAAAAATGGGTTTTTAACCTTGGGAAATGAGATTAATGAAGGGATAAGGAATAACATACGGTTTTGTGGGGTTTTTATGAAGAAAAGGAAATTGGAGAATGAAGGTAAGATGGAAGCAAGGGAGGGGAAGAGGATGCAGCAGTACTTGTCTAGGATTTTTGTGGAATATCAGAGGCTGGGAGAAGGAAAAGTATGAAGAACCAACCAGCAGTTTACGATTTTACCAACAGACTTCAAGCACCAACAACTTTTAGGACTGGAATTTTTTTCTTGAAGGCTGCACAGAAAATTTAGCCACCAGCTGATATAATGGAAAAATATAGGTGGCTAACAGTTTCCACATGTGGTGTTCTTCCAATTCCATTACCGATGATTCCATCTGTCTTCGGTTGTTCCAACGCACGCTTACCGGCGAAGCTTCTAAATGGTATGTTGACCAAGCCACCTCTTCCCATACCACCTTTGCGACCATTTCCCAAGCCTTTTTATCTTATTTCCACTCCCTCTCCGATACGATACTGGTACTG